>CM068369.1:5505000-5887500 GCA_034769895.1 Magicicada septendecula | reverse complement strand
ACGGGTGTGTGTGTAGACCCAGGAAGAGATGGCTGGATGGCTGGAGGACCTTTGAAGGCGGAACACTGTAACCCCCTTTTTTTTTAAGAGGTCACTTGATATTTAAGACTAGGCGGAAGGCCTACAAGAAGCAAGAAAGGGTGCTGGGTCCAGTGAGACGGGAACTGCAATTAAACTCGGTATTAACCAACAAGATAACAACCCTTTATTATTTCTTAATTTCCATAATTCACATAATATAGATATATTGATTGCAATTCAAAAGTTTACCATTACTTATTTCATGTATCATAATTCAGAAAAAATTTCAATATCACAAATTCCCAAATATTTCAAATATCATAACCTGTAGATTATCATTCCTTCAAATAACACTTAACACAAAAATAACACATAATTCACAAGGATAACAAATATAAATAACCAATACAACTATAAATTTAAGCACCTTGGGGACCGCCTGTATATTTTGTCAAAGCACAATGTATAACTTTTAAATGCTTGCAAACCTCCTGGATAGTTTCATAGAAGTGCGATTTGTGAATTTAAAATAATCCGGCTTGGCTATAATAACAAGAAAGTGTAAATTACAACAATAAAGATTGCCAGTAACAGCCGGCATGGTTTTATGAAAAGCACATTTATAAATTTCAAGAAAAAATCTGGATTGACCCGGCCGCTGACATGTGCCAGAGCCTGACGCGACATAAGGTAACATGTCCGGGAGCTTGCATAGATCTGCACCAACAGGTGACTACCCCAGGTTAAAATGTGTGAACCGGCCTAATGCAAATAAAAAAAATACTCCCAACCCTTCTATGACATAAGAAAATGGTGATGTGCCAAAAAAAAAGATTGGAATAGATACCAGACCACCCTGTTACAAACTGCACCAACCTACATAACTAAAATACCGATCCCCCATAAACTTCTACAACCCAATTCAGAATCACAGTAAAAAAAAGATAAAGCATAAAATTAATGACCGCCGGACATATGCCGGCGACCAGGCCTACAATTAATCTGGAGCGTAATTACATTATGATCACAATTTTACTGAAAGTTTGTAGCCAAAATTCTGTCCAGCTGGACATGAGCACAATCTAAACGGCATTAGGAGGTAGAAAGTCATAGTGAGTCACAATGGAGTATAACTTGAGTTTTTTATGGATTGTTAAATGCACAAAACATGGTGTTTCCTGTAGAGGCCTAGTGTAAGTAAAAATTGTTCAAATATCACCTTATTTGGTCCAGGTGGTTACAGTGGCATGCTTTACAGTTGATTATCTTCCGGCAGGTGAGGACGAGAGTCTGTGTGAGTGTTCAGCTCATGACGGACGCTGGAAATTCCGCCATGGTATGATCAGATCTTCGTCTATCTCGGGAACCCTGGACATTAATAAGAATTAATTCCCTGACAACCACTTATTCCCAAACCTCACACATGTACCCCATACAAAGCGTGTATAAACAGAATCAGCACCTGCCCGCCCCTGACCAATTCAACCATGTTCATTAAAAATAGGTGCAACATTTTCACTTATATATTTTAAATTAATATCTCACACACCTGACCTCAATTCCAGTTGATTTGGTTCGATTTATAATGCACACTCACATGCGTATAGAACGTTAACATATTACGACAGGTTACAAGTTCATACGGCCATGTGCTCACACAGTCAATTCATCAAAGTCTCGCAAAATACATAATTTTTACACCCCTTTTGAAATGCGTACTTACTATTTACTAACTACATAATCGTAAGGCTGTTTCAGCTGTATGTCAAGTATAAATCCAAATACTTGACAATGAACATACATTAGATTCCGACCACGAGGCATGCTTCAAACTTTTATCCGTTTACATCTAAGTCAATTATGATTGAAATTTAAACTTTTTACAATAACATGAATAATATATACTTAATGTACTTACCGGAGGTCGATTGAGCGCTTATTTATGCATGATAGAGAAGAAAAAACAACAATTTATAGAAGCTCTCCGCTGCCGGAAGAGACGCTGTTTTCGCTTCTGTAGTAGGCTACTGACTGACTCAAAAGTGCAGTTCGCGAGCCCGATCAGCGAACCTAATTACTAGTTTTCACCCACAGATCGCGCAGGCCTACAGTATCCCCGAAACACGGTAAAGCAGAACGCGAGGCGGGCCGACCACGTAAAACAAATAATAAGCCCCAATTCCCACTTATTAATAAATTATAATTTAATGAATAGTAGCCGCGATTTCTTTGAGAAATCGCGGCACAACACCTTGCCTTGCGTATGGCGTGTTGTGAAGATTATAATGAATACAATGAGAAAGTCTGGTACGGCCGGAACGATGATTGACACAGAGGCGTTGTTGCTATCAAATACTGATTGTCATTCTCTGAATTTTTACGGTAGAATTATTTGTAACATAAAGCTGACTACTTGCTGGATGGGGTGACAAAATGCTGACGGGACACGGGAGCGCGGCGCTAGTTTGCATACATATTGAAGTGACGACGATTGGGTGTCACTGCGCGTTAAAGTCGAAGCGTCGTATTTACTGACGATGGCGCAAGGAGTTTCATTGCAGGCCACTACTGCTGACTGCGTCGTCCATTTTGTTTAAGGCGCGCAAAGGACTGTAAACAAGAAACAGTAAACCCTTCTGTTTGGTCCTGGATTGTAGTGACTACAGTAAACCATATATACTGCAACACACACACACACACACACACACACACACACACACACACACACACACACACACACACACACACACACACACACACACACACACCACATATTATCTGAATGTATATATATATATATTATTGAATATATAAATAAATAATACCTGACCAAATACAAAAGTCAATAAAAAACTTTACGCAATTTTCAAAGCATTCAAAATCGAAAATTCAGGCCTACTCAAAAAGCTAATATATACACCACAATCACAAACAATAATACCAGTTTAAAATACCCAAAACCAACAGAAAACCATTAAAACAACCAACCAGAACACAATTACTCAACAAGATACAAAATTAAGAAGGCTGTGGATGGTAACATAGGATTCCCGAAATATGTTCCAAAGAAGGGAAAAAGTAATTATAAATTTTGAGGTTAAGTAATTATAAATATTAAACAAAATAAATGAATGTTTATAGTTACCAATAATAATTGTCTTACAAAAATGCATTTTTATTTATTTGTATTTTCCATTACACTATTTTGAAAGTTTTTATAAACTGTCAACTTCAGATGTTAGAAAAACGTAAGAAAATAATTAATATTACATAATTGTTTGTAACATATTTTGTAATATTTGAAGACAACAGTATGAAAAGTATGATAAAATAACAATTAAAAATAAAAACAAATAAAAATAAATTTTTGCCAGAAAAATATTATTTATTATTGACACTCATTAATAATCAGAATAATAATGAGTATTTTTATATTATAAAATATATATGTAATTAGACATTATATAATTAATATATATAATCAATATATAATTTTATTAGCAAATTAATAATACATTTATTCATATAATAAGTAATAAATATTGATTGCCAATTAGCAAAAAATCAAACAGAATTTGCACTTTTACACACCGTTATAGAAAAATTATTCCGATTAGCGCTTTGTGCAACAGTGTTAACTCTGTTAACACAACTTTATTAATTAAAAAAAAAATCAAATGTTTGCGACACACGTTCATCAAGTAAACACCATCTTAAAATATTTTTGTCAGTATTTCAACAAAATGTATTGTCGTTATCGGGATTTGTATACCGGTACAGAAATAATTTATAAACTAACACATACAGAGTATTCCCAAAACACGTTGGACAACCTCGGGAAATCATTAAACTGAAGGAAAAATGATCGATAAACGTATGCAGGAAAATACTTTATTTTCTGTGTGTATCTGTGTGATTTTAACAAACTACTGTCAAACGTGGAGTCGAAATTTGATAAAAAAACGAAAATGCACCGTTTTTTATAAATACAAAACAAACCAAGATGTTATCTCAACTTTTTTAATGAGACTGATAAAAAATTGTAATTCTAAATTTTTCAAAACAAATTTCCCACGGTATAATCGCTATAAAACGACTATTAGAACTAACTCACTGACTGCGGTTAATCTGTATCGTTCATATACATCACTTGGTCAATTGTACCCTAATGTAGAATAAAAACTTTTAGACGTTGGAAATTTAATTGTGTGGTTTCAGAACTTCGAGATGCCATGTTTGTTTAGTAAACATGTTTGTAACCTTAAGTACGTGTATTATTTATGGCAGATTGTTTTGTTACTGCTGATTAATAATAAATAATATCATTTCTTTATTTGTTTATAAGAAACAGTGTGTATGCTGCAAAATATTTATAAAAATTTAATTTATTTTTATTATTCCAATAAATTGTATGTTTTATGTCAGTAAATCACGATATAAATAAAAACGAAAGTTTATTTCGTTTTAGTTAAGCAAAATATTTTAATTTTCTTATTACATTGTTTTTATGCACATAACTTCAATATATATTTTATAGATGCCATATTTATGTTTACTATTCTAATAAATTTTAAGTTTTATGAAAGTAATTCAAGGTAGAAATAAAAACAAAAGAGTAATGAGTTTTAGTTAATCAAAATATTTTAATCTCCTTATTGAATTGTTTTTATATACACATAACTTCAACGTTAATAATTTGATTTCAGACTGTGCAGAGTGAGGCGTCACGTTTCTGATACCGGACAGGACAGGGTGTGTCATTTGTCACACATAGAGATAGCATCATAGCAAATGGAGTGAGAATTGAAAAAAAAGAGCGTAGTGCTTCGCCCGGCCCGGCGGCGGATTCTATTTGAGATTTCCTTTTGCGAGATGAAAAAGGAGTCATATCTACAATTGGCTACTTTCGCACGAAACGATTCGTCTCCCCGCGTTGTAGAATTTTATAAGGATGGATTCGTGTGTCGTCCGCTAGCAGATTTCGTAAAATCGGTAGGTATTGAAGCAGTACAAGTATTGTTCGTTATTTTCCAGATATAATATTGTAATCTATTCTTCGTTTTATCTTTCTATTATTTTTAGAACAATGTGATTAAAATAATTAAATAAAGGTAAAATATAACGTAATAATAAGAAATTTGAATTCTTTTTTAAAGATATTGTTACGACAGTCTCACGGATCGTCATACTGTACAGTGGAAACAAAATACAGACACCAATGAAGTCACTAATTACCAGCGTTAAGAAGTCACAAATAACAATTTAAAATCAACACGATACTCTGATAAAATAATTCAAGTTAAATTTGTCTACATGCAATACTAACGTTAACTATTAGAGTACCAAACTAATCACAACACAATAATCACTTTCCACTAATCCGCAACAATTACTTGATCCGCACTCCATAATATCACCAGATGTAACAACTTTTAAGCCGGCCGCTGTTGCTTATATATGTCCCGCAGATGGTCCAGAATAATTCTTATTTTTTTTTTTTTGGTGGCGTGCCGGCATAATGCTGACTAGTTGAAAGTTGTCGAGCAGTATAGAGGCCATATGACTGCACGGCATTGATCGAGACACTGCACCTGCTTGGCTAGCCGAGAAGCTTGTAGAAGGACGCTCTAGAAAAATAGAAAGCGTTACATAATTTTCGTAGCTGTATATTGTATGTAAAAACACATTTATATTTTATAAGTTGTATTTTACAACTCATTTATGTTTATAAACACAACTAATTAAGAAAACACTCAGTTTGTAACCCCTCTTTAGATGTTTTATGCTTTATACAAAAATTGTTTTTTTTTTGAAGAGGGGCCACTAGTTATTTAAAACTAGGCCAAAGCCTAGAGAAGCCAAACATGCGCTGGGTCCAGTGGGACGGGACTTGCAATTAAACTCTCCGTTATAACTAACAATAACATTTATTGAGTACTTGAGTGTGTAGCATATAGTGTAACAATTGGTTTCCTTTGTTTTTTTTTTATAAATGTAAATTTGTGTATAAATCTTCCCCGTACATACCCCACAAAAGTAACACAACCATAAATCACAAAAATAGTATATATATGTAACAATTTTTTTTTTATACAAATATTTTGTATAAATAAATCTTCCCGTATATAACCCACAGAAGTAACACCTACATAAATCACATAAACAGTATATATATAGTCTATATGTAACAATTGTTTTTTTTTGTTTTTTATAATGCAATTATTTTTGTATAAATAAATCTTCCTCACACATACCCACAAAAGTGACACATACATAATTGACATAAATACACATATAAATATAAATATATATATCTCCATCACATCCACATTATAAGTCTCACTATATCAATAACCGACACCCTTATAATTTTGAAAACATAGCCACTCGCCTATATACCCCTTTTTTTTTCTTTATTGACATTTCTCTACAGACATCCGAAAGTATAAAGATATCACTAGTGCTCCCACGAATCTGGGCTGGCCAAAATGCCAGATGTAACATTAAAGTGCTCTTAAACTTGGTAAGATAATAATCAATGAGTCAGAAAATTTATAACTGAGGATAATAAATAGGAAAGACGGTAAGCCACCATCTTTCCTTAACCCGAACTGTAATTGTGAATTTGCTGAGATAATAATTTATAATTTTGTGTGAGAAATATATTTTAGCGATAGCGTTTAAAAATTTACAATAATTATATGTCCTGATCAGTTATGTAACATTTTAAGAAAACTGGATTGGCCCGGGAACCAACATGTTCCTAAGCCTGGAGCATGCCTATGTCTGCATACAAGGCTGCCTATACAGGATTAAGCAGGGGCCGGACTGTTACTGAATTAGAAGCTTATAACCCTTACATAAACCCCAAAAATGTAATTTAAATATGTGAAATGGCAGTGATTGTCTGAACTAAGTTGACAGGAATTATAGCTAAACCCTACCAGCCGGTGAGGTTTCATCCTGTCACACACGGAACTCCCCCCTTACATACATGGAAATACCAGACCCCTAATACTTGAAATACCCCCTTTTACAGGAAACTAGAAAGAAAATAATGAGTGAATTAAATGTGATAGGCCTTGGATGCATGCCAGCCCCCGGGCTTACACTTAATACCAAGTTAGTACATTATCAACAAAGTTCCCCCAAAATCCGCGCACAATTCTGTCTAGTTAAAGTGGGGCCTGATTAAAACGTTTGAAAGATGATCAAAATGTGACAGTGTATCACTCATACTCCACAAGTGTTATAAGGTGTTAACAGCACAGATCCAGGTGTCTATGTAGATCAAATAAAATTATAATAAATGGTTTGAGGTCACCTGGTGATGTTGAAGTTCCTACTTCCAGTGCCTATGGTGTTGGTTGGACGTGGTCATGTTGTTGTCCCCTACGACAGGCGAAGTCGAGAGTCTTTGTTACTCGTTCAGGCGGAGATGGTCATCCTGAGCCAGCGTCCACGTCTAAGACCAGGGGCCCGCAGTTTTGTGTGAGTTTATCTACCCATGCTAGGTGATAGAATCCTTACAAAAATAGACTCCGCTCTGTCGAAGAGGAACGTGATGTTAACTATGTGGGCGACCAAACGAGACAGAACAAGACGGTTGTTACAACGCAGTACCGAAACCAGGTACCAGGCGAACACCAGAATGCGCTGGCATGTCCCACGGCGAACTGAATTTCGCCGTTTCGTTAAACGTTAAACACAGAACCGGCTAAACTAATTTTCGCCGCTTCGTTGAACACCGAAACAGCTAAACAACTAAACGCGTTATGAAATATTATTTATATAATATAATAAATATACAGTATTACTGTTTATTTTTCGTATTTAATCGCCGGCTCGTAAAACGACCGGCACAAGTTGTGTTAAATTGTTTTATGTCTGAACTATAGGCTATACACAAATTGTTAGTCATTGCATTCAGTTATTATAACTTTTTCTGTAACTCTTTTTGTATAAATTATTTTTACCATATATTACGGCAGTCGCACTCATTGTCATGTTTGAACAGTGAAAGTAGTATAATTGACACAAGATGAAAACGTTATTTGTAACTTTAATTACAGTTATAAATAAACAAAGACAATTATACTGTTTTTTAAATTTAATTTTAAACTCAGTTTTTGTTATTGTTTTTTACTGTATCTGTATACATGGACAATTTGCCAAATTATATCGCGGTTTCTCTTACTATTTCATTTGTGTTTAGATCTACAATGTACTTCATGTCAGTGGCAATTTTGTGCAGAGAAGACTAAGTTTCTATGCGAGTTAGTGGAAAACGGGTCTTGCGTAGGAAATTAAACGTTACAAAAATAGCCACTTATTAACGGAAAAAGTGACTTTTCAACATATCAAAGTATACATCCACTTAAAAAAATCGGTATGGAAAATCATACATGACTTCCACGATCTAAGATTTATATTAAAAATTTTTAAATGTAAATCAAATTAAAAATTTTTTAATATAAAATATATTTAACATTTTTTTAATATAAATGGACAAATTTGACAAGATTGACTAATTGAAATGAAATATTTCCACAGAAACTACTCCTTTGTTGCCGATAACGTAGTACACATAAAAAAATTTACACACTCCCCCATCAACTATCATTTTAATTTATAGAAAATTACTCCTCCCCCTTCAACTACCCTTTTCATTTATAGATATTTCATCTACTTTTCTACAGTGGATTATTATAACCTTCTTTTGAGGATACTTTATTTATCAAAATTAAGTACTTTACTCTTATTAAACATAATACCCTCCATCGTAACTGGGCTTCACCAAAATCAATAGGCCTAGAGTCCTCCTCTACAACTCAGGCACATATGCAAAAATTATTTGATTCTCTTTGAATCTGCGCAGTTATCGTTCTACAAAGACACACAGACATACGGACACACACACACTCTCTCTTTTAAAAAAAAATTACTTGTCTTCATGATTTGAAGGTAGTACAATAAGAAACACGATCTCGAACACGATTGAGGGTAGTATCTCGAACACAATTTTTTTCGATATCACATATTTCCATTTCCTTACGGAACGTGGAAGTAAAAGTTATACGATTTCAATAATACGATATTATAAAAATGTTATACGAGTTTACTAATACAAGACCTCTATAGTTTTCTATTATTATACTCTGATAATATAATGAACTACTTCTGTTCGCAGAGAGTTCCCTGTTGGTTGAGAAGAGCACAAAGGACACTAACAATGGTACGTTCAAACAAAGGACCAGTTGCGTCAGCACAAGTCGCGGCGGGGATGCGGTGCCGATGCAGGTGTTCAGCGCAATACAAAGAGCAACTGACCTGGAAAATTCAAAAGACAAGAAGATTACTTTGATTCTATAGAAGAACGGCACTTACGTTAATTCCAATTTCAAAACTTAAATTCAATTTATAACTACGTTTAAGCAAGATTTCTTGCCCACCTTTTTTTTGGGGGGGGGATCCAATTATGTGTTTCAACATTAACAATACTTGGAATGAGCAGAGTGTTCGTGGTGGTAAGAAAATTTTTAGTGTTTATTAATTTATGGTTCATACTTAAGCTTGTTTTAGAAGTAATGCACGTTGAATAAATGTACATTTTTATGTTTAAAAAACTGAAAAAGTAATTTTTAAACTTTATAGAATTCACCAAAACACAAACATAAACTCAGTATATACAGAAAAGCCACTACAAATGACACACTAATACACAACTCTTCCAATCACCCAATGCAACACAAACTATCTGCGTTCAGAACCATGATACACATACTAAACAATATTCCAGTAGATGAAAAAAAATACCAAGGTAAATTAAAAACAATAAAATATCTAACGGATACAATAAAACAATAATTAAAAACACCTACACAAAACACACAAAAAAACAATAGACAAAGACAGAAAAGTACAAATTCATAACACTAACATACATCAATAACCACGCTGAAAAAATAGTCCGCAAATTAAAAAAAGCAGGATACAGAATAGCATACAGAACTACAAACAAAACAGATCACACACAGAAACAACAAAACAAATTTGTTTTACTTGGTGTTTACAAATTAAACTGCTCAGGATGTAACAAATTCTGTATTGAAAGTCGAAACTGAGATACGGTAATCACATAAAAGCATTCCACTCCACCACCAAATCCACCTTCGCAAACCATTACACATACACAAACATTAAACTGCTCAGGATGTAACAAATTCTGTATTGAAAGTCGAAACTGAGATACGGTAATCACATAAAAGCATTACACTCCACCACCAAATCCACCTTCGCAAACCATCACACATACACAAACATTGAACTGCTCAGGATGTAACAAATTCTGTATTGGAAGTCCAAACAGAGATACAGTAATCACATAAAAGCATTACACTCCACCACAAAATCCACCTTCGCAAACCATCACACATACACAAACATTAACAGAAACATGGAAATCCTACACGTACACACGAAAGGCCGAAAACTAGGCACTCTTGAACAACTAGAACTGTACAAACACACAAAAACGCATAGAAACAACATCCTAAACGAACAGACACAATTTAAATCACACATACTATTTGAACATATTATACAACACACATAGCCACCCATCGTGTGTGTCATTGTCATTTTTCATTATAAGAAAAATAAATCTGAGAGGAATAGGTTACATTACACTGACTGATAACGTGTAGATATAAGTATTGACCATTACTGCTGACAATTATTGGCCTTCACAAAAACGCCAGCCTTTCCTTTGCTTTAGCACTGAACACTGAAGCGATTGCCCAAGTGTCAGCGATAGCAGTGTCGGGTAACGTAATTAATCCTGACCTGACAGCAATAGAGAGAGGTTTGAGAGGTGGTATTCTGTGTCTGAACTGTTTTAATTGATCCTTTAATCCCTTTCTAGACAATTTATTTTCTATACTGCAAGTCTGAGGAGTCTGATAGTGAGACGAAACAGTAGATTTTATTTAATATATTCTCTCGATCACTTAAATTGTCCCTAACTCTGTCTCTCTCTCTCTCTGTCTCTCTGTCTGTCTGTCTCTCTCTCTCTCTCTCTCTCTCTCTCTCTCTCTCTCTCTCTCTCTCTCTCTCTCTCTCTCTCTCTCTCTCTCTCTCTCTCTCTCTCTTTCTCTCTCTCTCTCTCTCTCTCTCTCTCTCCTCGACTCTTGTAACGCACTCAGCACGCACTCTTACGACGCTTAGCTATTATTTTCAGAAATAAAAAACCGACTAGTTTCTAAAAAACGAAAGTAAATTTCAAGTTTTAAATGCAGAAATACAACATACTATGGGAAGTAATTACGAAATCTCTTTTTCCTTTATTTGGGTTTGATCAGCTGACTTCTTTATTAAGAAGCAGTAACCTTTAGACCTCATTAATTAATATTCTTTATTTATTCGTACACCGTTAAGTATTGTTAACTAATGGAGTGCCGTAATTCTATGACTTTTTAAAAACAAATTTTTATCAAAATATTGTTACGACGGTCTAACTGATCGTCGTATGATACAGTGGAAAAGAAAATACAAGACACCAATGAAGTCAGTATCATAGTAGTGACCAATATTATCACAATTAAACAGTTTGTAATCAACAAGATAGTCTCTTACAACAAATCAAATAAAAATTGTTCACACGCAATAAATAAATGTCAACTAATAGATTACTATAAAAGACATAATACTTCGCGCCAATACTTCGAACCGCACTAGAATAAATCGCTACTTAAACGCACTCTGTAATCGCCCCGACAATAATTGAGCTAAGCGCCGCTGAAGTCTTGTATTTATACCCCGCTGAGAGTCCAGCATATTCCATAATACGTGTCTACTAGAAAACACTAGAACGTAATTGATTGTGGCCTTGAACACAGCGCGCGCGGACCGGTATGGTCTGGAAAAGTCTCGTTGTGGACGCGTAACAAGTGTCACGTATTTGTCCTTCATCTCAAAGTAGCAGCAATATGTACGCACACACACACATACAGCCGGCTTCGCTGGAATAGCCGAGACACACGTCGCATGTTCTATAATGTCGCAACACTATGTCATATTTTATTGTACTCCTATCAAACATACTTATTGTAAGGTACCTTGAGAGCACACTGTAAATGTCTAATAAATATATAAATAAATCCGATGTAAGAACTGCGAACAACATGTAACACACATTGAAAATCAATCATTTTAGCTTTGTGTTATTAAAAATTCTCTTATGGTTGATTATACCTGTTTAATTCCTGTGGTTGTCGACAATTCATATAAGTTATTCTACACAGTATATCCGTAGATTTATTGACTATATTACTTACAAGTATGCTCCGAGGGGGGGGGGCGGTAATGAACATGTCACTCTGTGACGATTTAATATGCCTAAATCCCACAACCAAATTAAATAAAAAACTATAATACTAAAATAATTTAATAAGGTACTAAAGAACCCTTTCTCTATGCCCCAAACCGGTAGTAACATGGCGATTTGCCGATGTATCAGTTAATAAAATTAGATTTAAGAAACTCTGTAAATTCATAACGACCCCGCGTTACATAAAAAGAATAATAAAAGTATAGAGTGATGTAATTCAATTGTAAGCAAATTAAAGGAAATAATTAATAATATTTAAGAACTACTTTTCGCGCTGAGAAACTACCCGCGCGCGGACAGCCCCATTACCCCTATAGTTAGTTAGTCCAGTTGAATCAGAGACTCCCCTGGTGATACAGCGTACAGCACATTATGTTGACCGCTAGAAAATATTAAACATGTAGACTAAGTAAAACTTACGTAATTACCGGATGATGTGAATGTTGTGACTGACTTGAGTGTGCGGCGATGACATCTCTATAAATAAATAACATCGCCTAAATGTGATGTTAAACTTCTAGAATGTAACTGTTAACCATAAGCAATATGTGCGGTACAACAATGTGAACACTAGTGAAAGTTACCACAAAGAAACAGACCACAAGAATCTACAGAAGAGGCAGACTACTCATCTTTAAGAATGACACCAAACTTCACCAACACACGATAGACAGAAGATCTCCCAGACACCCTGCACGACAGATAGAAGCCCCGATTCGCCGAGGATATGTTACACACAGGTGACACGGAAGTTCTGCTTCTGTGGTTCAGAACTTAACTTTAACTAATATATGAAAGACACTTAAATAACAACATAAGAGTAAAGTAAAACAATTGTACAAAATGCGCAAATATTTTTATCATTAGTATAAACATTACTAATTTTCTTCTATGATGCTAAAACAGTATATAATAAAGAGATGTCATGGTCCAAAAAGGTGAGTGAATAAATCTACAAACCCCAGTCAAAAAATTCCTCAATTCACGGGATCCTGTTTAGTGTTTGTTTATATTTCAGGTAGTTATGAGTTTGTGAATATTATGGCAGCCTGTTTAATTGACCTGAGCCAATTAACCAGGTTCTCGATATTATAATGTCGTCCTGACGTTATAACTCTCACAAACATACGTCATACACATGCCATCCCTTACTGGTTGTGTGTGTGTGTGAGACTCAAAGTAATTAAAACATCCCCCATATAGGATGAGTCCTCACCATATATAGTCAGAATAAACGAACAATAGAAAACCAAGACAAATTGTTGTTTATTGTTGCCACGCATCCTCATGAATCACATCATAAGTACTTGCTCCAAGCGTTTGACAATACAAACTACATTTTTCAGTCTGCAATCAGTTATGCATTTATTCACAGAAAGGATTTTACTTTCTTTTGTCTTAGTTACATGACTATGCTTAATTTATTTAAAAAAATTCTGATATTATTATGAGCTTTTTCAGATTTTCAGTGATTTGCTTGTAATACTTTTTAGTCAAAACGTTCACCTAGCTTCCTTTGCAGCTATGTTTTGTCTATTTTTCCTTCTGCACTCGACTTTATCAACTAACTATATACAACACTATCGATACATAAAATTGTATTTTTGTGTATTAATATTTTTTTAACGAAAAATTATTTGTGACACCGAAATTAAAAAAGGTGTCCACAGAGTTACGAGTGTTTTATTTAAATTGGTGTCTACACGACGGTAAACATACAATATTCTTGAGACAATGCAGCTAAATTTTTTTGGTATCGTTATCATAGCTGGATTATTTGAAGTTAATAATTGTCGCATGTCGTGTATTTTGCTTGTACAGGGCCGATTGCATGACTTCCTCCCCAGATTTGACCCGTCTTGACTTTTTCTTTTGGGCTTTCATTAAAGATCGAGTGTTTGATCCACATTTACCTGCTGACCTTCCTGACCTCAGAAATTTTATTTACGTTGCGGTTGCAGAAGTGACACCCGACGTACTGGCTCGAGTTTGGAATAACATTGACTTGAGGTGGGATGTCTGCCGCCGTCTCACAAACGGTAGCCTACTCACGTCGAACCAACATGGCTATTTGGTAACAAACGTTATGTGCTTTGATTTAAAATGCCACCTAAACCGACTATGTAAGTCATCTAAATAAATTTATACAGTAGAACTCCATTTATCCAAACTAACGAGTCGCAGACGTAATTCGGATATGCAGAAATTCGGATAATTGGGACAAACATAAGGAAAAGGTTATTTTATGACAGAAAACGCGAATATTGCTCAAAAATTACTTTTGTTTACTTCTATTACATGATACAATATCTTAATAAAAAAACCAGGTCAAAGCTCACTATTATACAAACAAATTAAAAATAATACTCACACATAATTATAATTATTCAGTTGAACATGTCAAACAATGTTAACGTAGATACGTGTTAGCGTGCAGCCAGGTCCCGCAAACGCTTGACGGCAAGAATCGCACTGCAACCACTTGTTTATGTTGTCCACGTCACACTCGGAACAGGCAGAAGTTTGTACAGTGATCTTAATCTTATCAGTTGCAACAAACTCGTTACATTTGCCGGCAGGAAGTGCACTTTAAAACGTCCGTTTCTTCTTTCCAAAAGGTCCACTGAAGGATGGGTTGGTGTGTTATCAATAAGAAGAATAAGAACACGATTTCCCTTTTTCCCATTGTTTTTGATATTTTTTTACCTCCGGAATAAACATTTCCTTGAACCATTCTGAGAACAATGCTGCGTCATTCACGGTTTCGGTTGATTTTTGTATACGATCGGGAGCTTTTTAAAGTTTTTCAAAGCCCCAGGATTTTTTGATTTTCCTATTAAAAGCAACGGGAGTCGATGGCGCCAGTAAGCACTGTCACACGTTCTCTACTAATTTTGTGACCAGGAACACTTGCTACTTTCTTTGAAGCTAACGTTTTACGGAGCAATGCTTTCCAATTAAGTCCCGTTTCATCGGTATTGTACAGAAATTCAGAATCGTAGTTTTTAGTTTGGTTTTAAACTCTCCAATAAACGTATCAGCGGCATTGTTATCTGCGGAAAGTTTTTCTCCAGTCAAATCAAACTCTCGAATACCACGCCTAACCTTAAAATTACGTAGCCAACCGTAACTTGCTTTAAATTCGGATAAATCACCCATCTTTTCAACAAACGTTTTGCTTTTTCACAAACACAGGGGCCAGAGACGGAATTTTCTAGTAACCGTTGGTGCAATAACCATTTAAAAACTGTATTTTCTAGGTTTTTATTTTCAGCCGTTGTCATCACTTTTATGGACGACATTCCATCTTCACCTTCCAAGTTAGAAACAAAGTTCAAAATCGCAGAACTATTTCTTTTTATATCAGAAGTAGTGGCTGCACCTACATTTTAAGTTTGTCTGCTAACTGTTTGCCAGACACTCCTTTTTTAGTTGTCTTGTTTGTTCATCATCTTTTTTCACAGCACTACACTTTATATAATAATGAAACTTTCACATGTGAAACTTACTTGTCTTTTTCCGTAGAACGCGTTTCGGCGTCGTGTTCGCCTTCTTCAGCTTAGAAACAGACTGCCAGTCCTTTTTTAATTGTTTAATTATTTTTACTTTGTCCGTTATTGACAATACGAAATGCTTCAATTTAGAAGACATTTTATATACACACTACGTGAACACAAAATGAAAACAACTTGGCAAAATAGTGTGCTGTATAAACAGAACGCACGACGAACACCACACGTTAGACAGCAAGACACTGGTCAACTGTAAAGACGACGAAACAGTACATAAACTATGGTGCATAGCTAACATGTACTTCATTTAATTACGATGGTTTTTGTTAGTACGGTAACTGCAGTTTGAATAAACTTTTTGTTTTACAAATTGCATTTTGTTTAATTTCCTGATATCGATTCGGATAACCGGAGTTCGGATAAATGGTGTTCTACTGTATATGCTTTCAAATTTGTAAAGTCTTTTTCGGATCACCTTGTACGTAGGGGGACCCAAAGTAACGAGAATTTTTCTCTGGCAGTTGGTAGAACGCTAGTTCCGACTTCTCCCGCTAGGTGCCTTCACTAGACACCATTTTGTATCAGTTGCCCTAGCGGCATTGTTGTGGAAACATTAGCGCGGTCAGTGTGACTATTTTTTGTAAGCGCTGTTTCACGTTTTCGGCGATTTGTCAATGGCAGACATTGACCAACCAACGTGCTAACATCAGGTTCTGTTTCCTGTTAGGGAAGTCAGCAGCAGAAACGTATATTATGAATAACCTGTAAGTAACGACTCTATTTTAATTAATAGCATTTTGTACGCACAAAAACAACACTTAACCTAGCCTAACATAATTAAACCACACATACTTAACATAAGCTTAACATAACCACACATAACTTAACCTGTTCCTGGGTACGTCCACATACTTGTGTCCTATACGTTTGTATCTGCGGACTTGTTTGGCCAGTCTTGAATCTGACATTCTTTCTAAGTGTTCTTTCTACTGTTGTTTACAATTTTTAGTATTTTATTTGAACAGAACTGTCACTGGTGCACACCACTATATAAAAATTATTCCGATTAGCGCTTTCAAGCTTCACAGCTAATCGCCAGATCGGAAATGATTTACATTGTCAGATCATCAGTGTTCTACATTTCTGATCTGACGATGAGCTGTGAAGCTTGAAAGAGCTAATCGGAATAATTTTTATATAGTGGTGTGCACCAGTGATAGTTCTTTTTGTGATTTTAACCACTAACACAACTTTCTTCATTAAACTTATTTTATTTTAATATTCATGTTAAATGCGGTATCCAAGTCACTTGTACGAATTAATAACTAAAATTACCTTATTTTGTCCGCCTTGTGACTTCTTATAATTTTTCTATTACGCGTTTCAGAGCTTATGCTCCATCATCAAATATATATTAAAATAAAACTATCACTCTTACCGAGGTCGTCACATGATATAAGATGTCAAACATTTTTGCATACATACAGCGCGCGGAAGTAGGGTGCGCACCCGTTCACGTTCAATTTGCCACTGAGCGGTCGCTACGTTATGTTATTACCGGTAACTCATTATGTTATTTGAGTTAAGAACTTGTAATTGTTTTATCATGGCCATATTTCTTGTACGGTCAAGTTTAAAACAGCTTTTAACTCCTTTTAAGAACGCAATTTCTGAGGCCTTTATTTTACTGTCGTGTTTCTTGGTTGTTGTAGATAATTCACACCTATATGACAGTACAGGAACTGCCATAACTTTGTAAAACTTTAATTTTGTATCTCGACATACCTTGTTTCTAAAAGTATAGTTGATTGTCTGACAGATCGTCTGGAACTTAACCTAACTAATCATTAATGTCACAATTCTTATCATAGCCGAATAGTGGACGCCTGCTTGTTTTACCGCCTAAGCAAGGCAGGGGAGAGCCGTCGTTCTGGATACAGAGATGGTACTGCGGCCAGCATTACTCTTCAGACGTCCACTATTATTTCAGAATAATTCCGAAATAGTTAAAATGCATCATGTGTTCTACAATTTAATCGTCTAATCATTTGTTACGACGGTCTACTTGATCGTCGTATAGTACAGTGGAAAACAAATTACAAGACACCAATTAAGTCACTAATCACCAGCTTTAATTTTCACAGTTAAACAGTTCGTAATTAACAACACAGTCTCTTATGACAAATCAAATAAAAATTGTACACACGCAAATAAATGTCAACTAACATTAAAACACAATTGTATTACAGTATACCGTCCGATTATAAAACACAACACTTAACTAATACCCACTTGAACGCACACAGTAATATCGCCAGATAATCGCTTGTAATCGCCCGACAATAAACTCGGACTGCACTGTAAATATATCGCGACTAAAACTGAAAAACTAAGGCCGCTGCCGCCGTGCATTTATACCTCCGCTCACAGACCAGAACGTTCCAAACTGCGTCTTAGCGTCAGTGTAAACTACGTAATTAATAGCGGCCTTGACACAATCCGCGCGGCTGGCGGCTTCGAGAAAACTCTCGCGAATGCGTCTGGAGTCACGTATGCCACACACATTAGAGCGAGATTCTTCTGGCACATTCGACAAAACGTAGATTGTTCTGTGATGTAACAATAGTGTAATTCGACTTTCATTGTTTTTTAAGACTTCTTTGTTGTTAAATTTATGGGACACGTAAATAGTAACGGGTGCTTGTTTAACCGCCTAACCAAGGCAGCCGTGAGCCGTCGTTCTGCATACAGAGATGCTACTGTGGCCAGCACCACTGTTCAGCCGTCCACTATTATTTCAGAATGTTAGCCCAGGTACTCATTTGAACAGGTTGAGTCGATCTGGGGGTAAAAAGCGAACATTGATTATACAATGTGCCCGGGTAGTAGTGAACAGGCTTCTAGATTAATAGTCACACGCACCTCCCAACGGGTCTAATAAGACAACTACGTAGATGGTAATAAATCATTAAATATTTTTCAATAAATGAAAGTGCAACAGTTCGTCTTAAAGTGTTGGACAAGCATCAGCGTGTGACATTAGTATTGTTACGACATCACAGAACAATCTACGTTTTTCGCGAACGATCCAGTGGAATACGGCTAAATGTTGTGGCGTACGTAATTTCAACATGCGCTTGCGAGACTATTCTGGAAGCCGCCAGCCGCGCGGACTGTGTCAAGGCAGCAATTAATTACGTCGTAGTGTAGACCTAACGCGCAGTATGGAATAATCTAGTATTTCGGGTGGGGAGGGGTATACATACTAGTATACTCAACGACGTTCAGTTTCAGTTATAGTTGCGATATATTACAGTGCGATTCGAGTTTATTGTCGGGCGATTACAAGTGATTACTCTGTGCGTTCAAGTGGTTATTGTGGTGAAGTGTTGTGTTTTATAATCGGGCGGTATAATTGTAATACAATTGTGTTTTATATTAGTTGACATTTTATTGCGAGTGAACAATTTTTATTTGATTTGTTTTAAGAGACTGTGTTGTTAACCACGAACTGTTTAATTGTGGTAATTGAAGCTGGTGATTACTGACTTAATTGGTGTCTTGTATCTTGCTTTCCACTGTACCATACGATGATTAAGTAGACCGTCGTAACAGCATTATGCCTTTTATTAGTACATCTATGAGGTTAGTATTAACTTACAAAATAAGGGTATAATCAGATTTAGTAGTATTAAGTGAATCTTCTACTTACTTTGTGCCTCAGCGGAGATCATAAACGGAAACCAACTAATTGTGTATGCATTATAGAGATACTGGAGACACCGGAACACGTTTTGTTGTCGAGCAGTGGTTGGCGCTCTGGCACTTCCGCGATAACCAATCAAACACGAGAATATTATTACAGGGGCTGCAATGCAAAAACAGAACACATAACAGTTATGTTAATACACTTCCGACTACCGTAATGTTTTGTGCTATCAATACTAACTAACTTACAGTTGAACTCAATAACTCTTTATATCCAGAGCGTTTGATAATACAAACTACATTTTTCAGTTTGCTATCTGTTATGTATCTTTATTCCCAGAAAGGGTTTTACTTTATTTTGTCTTAATTACATGAATATGGTTAAATTATTTTTAAAAAATTTTCTGATATTATTACACGCTTTGTCAGAATTTTCTTTTTATGTCCTAGTTGTGATTTCCTTCAAATGCACTCAATAGTGCATTTGACTAATGTCAAAAGTCGCCTAGCTTTCTTTCCAGTTATGTTTTGTCTATTTTCCCTTCTGTATTCGTCTTTATTATTACAATTTTAAATTTTATTTTTCCTCTACCGGCCATATTACTATATTAAAATCTTTTGTCTTCTAGCTCTAGTATTCCTTATGGGCTGATTCTTATAAGCTCATTTTTTTGTACAAGTTTGTTATAGTCGGAGCTGTATACACCGAACGAGGTAACTTAACCAAACACGTAGCTTACAGGATTTTCTTTATACACAGCAAGCAAATTTCTTTCGGTTAAATGCGTGGCTTTATGGAAATGCAAACCATCATCATCATCTTCACAACTCGGCATAGGCAAGGTGCTGTCTGTTCCGCCTCCAAAAATCTTCCAGCTATCTCTTCCAGGGTCTGCCCTCTTACCTGTGTCCTACACGTTTTTATTTCCAGGCTTGTTTGGACAGTCCGGAACCTGACATTCTTTTTTAAGTGTTCTTTCTACCATTGTTTGTAATTGATCTTTTAATGTTTCATTCAAACTAAAAACTTGTAACTCTTCTCTTATGCTCTTAATTTTTATACGGTCAAGTTTAGAACACCGTTTAACTCTTCTTAAATATGCCACTTCCGACGCCTGTATTTTACTGTCTTCTTTCTTGGTTGTTATCTATAATTATCACCCATAGCTAGTACAGGGACTACCATTCCTTTGAGAAACTTTAATTTTGTATCTTGACGTACCTTGTTTCTAAATATACGGTTGATTGTTCCACAGATCGTCTGGAACTAACCCAACTTAACATCAATGGAAATAAAAATATGGCTCCAAATATTCGTGCGTCTACATAAAAATACATCAAAAATACTAAATTATGTAAATGTAAAGTTGTTTTTGTATACTATTTTTGAATGACGTAAACAATTGTTACGGATTTTAACTATATCCTTAAATTTAGTATTACTAGTGTTAGTTGCAAAATATTATTCTTTTAAGAAGAATATTTTCACTTAACTAGGTTTTATAAAATCAAGATCTGTTGTACAAGAAAAACAAACAAGGGATTATTAATTTAAAACTGGAATTATCACCACCAGTACGGTGGATGAACCATTTCATAAAAACTACCAATATGCAATTCCCGGATACGGAAGTGCTGTTAGTGCGGAAAGTTTTTGTTGCGCGTCTCTATCTGTCGTGACGATGCTGTGTTCTTCTGCTTCCGCGGGATCGCATAAAACACGTTAATACGATTACAGAGTCTCGAAGCAAAAACCGAACCTGCGACGCCGTTACAGATAACAACCTCAGCGCGCTCTGTAAGCTGTTTTTGCTGTTACACTTCCGTACACTTTGACTGGCCAATTCGTTTTATTATATTATTAGCTATAAATACAGGATTCATGTTTTAATAAAAACTGTATTCCACATAGCACAGTTATGGAATCAAGTTTAAAACCAAAACCAAGTTTTAGTTTAAAAAATCATATCAGTTTTTCCAGTTTTTGCGAGGTTATTTGCAATAAAAATATCGGTATGGAGAACCATACATGACTTACAGGTTCTAATTAATTATCAAATTATTTTTTAACATGTACACAAACATTCAGAACGAAACCAAATATATCACCATGCTTTTGGTAAAAACGCGAAGAGAGATAATCAAAATACGAATTGTACCTAGTTGTTAATATTTTAAAAATAAATAATTAATTTGATTAAATTATCTTTTATCAGCTATTTTATCTGTGTTAGCAGTCTTCGTAACAACTTTGTCGTATTTTGTTGCTTCTCTGCTATGTACAATTTCGACAAAGAATTTAGAGAAGTAACAAAATACGACAAAATTATCTTTTATTTAAACAACGCCAAAGAAACCAAACACCGCCCAGCGTTTGTTGTTTCTAAATTTCTCAAAACGAAACATTATTTTGTTTACGTATTTTTGGTTACATAGATAATCGATCTCTAGTTACATAAATAAATATTGAACGATATCAATTGTTAATATTTTATTGAAATTTTTTAAGCTTTCGGTCGAATAAATTTATGACATCAATACAAAAATTCCCCCTTCAACTACCCTTTTTATCTATCTTTTTATAGTGGATTATCATGACATTCTTCTAAGGATACTTTATTTACCAAAATTAAGTATTTTACTTTTGTGAAAATGTAAAACGTTCCAGGTAAACTACCCTTTCACCTTAACCGATTTTCACCAAAATCAATAGGCCTTGAGTTCTCTACAACTCGGGCGCATATGCAGAAATTATTGGATTATGTTTGAATGTGCGGCAGTTATCGTTCGCCATAGAAAAAATTATACACACATACAATTTTCGGAAAATGACTTTTCTTCATGTTTTGAGGGTAGTACAATCAGAATCAGCTGTAATCTCGAACACGATTTTTTTCGCGATCACCATACTTTCATTTCCTTGCGGAAAATAGTAGTAAAAATTGGTTTGTCATGGTACACCCGCCAGAAGTGATACAGTGGCAAGTAAACTGATTCAACGTGTAAAAGGTTGCTCGTATGTGTTTAGAGTAAGAGAGGTTTTGCTATAAAGAGTTGAGATTCAAATAAGAGTGAACTGTTAATTAAATGAGACGAGGGGATAGCAGTGTTTATATGTAGTTTGTTGTAAGAAGTCGATATTTTTAAACGAAGTCGACGGAAGTGACTGCCAATGTGTATGTGCTGCCAACAAGGTCCATCAAAATACCTCTTTTTACAAAATAGAATATGGAGAAGGCGGAAATGAAGTTTACTAGTGCTGCCAACAAGGTCCATCAAAATATCTCTTTTTACAAAATAGAATATGGAGAAGACGGAAATGAAGTTTACTAGTGCTGCCAACAAGGTTCATCAAAATATCTCTTTTTACAAAATAGAATATGGAGAAGGCGGAAATGAAGTTTACTAGTGCTGCCAGCAAGGTCCATCAAAATATCTCTTTTTCGAAATAGAATATGGAGAAGGCGGAAATGAAGTTTACTAGTGCTGCCAACAAGGTCCATCAAAATATCTCTTTTTACAAAATAGAATATGGAGAAGACGGAAATGAAGTTTACTAGTGCTGCAAACAAGGTTCATCAAAATATCTCTTTTTACAAAATAGAATATGGAGAAGGCGGAAATGAAGTTTACTAGTGCTGCCAGCAAGGTCCATCAAAATATCTCTTTTTCGAAATAGAATACGGAGAAGGCGGAGATGAAGTTTACTAGTTCTGCCAACAAGGTCGTCCATCAAAATATCTCTTTTTACAAAATAGAATATGGAGAAGACGGAAATGAAGTTTACTAGTGCTGCCAACAAGGTCCATCAAAATATCTCTTTTTGGAAATAGAATATGGAGAAGGCGGAAATGAAGTTTACTAGTGCTGCCAACAAGATCCATCAAAATATCTCTTTTTACAAAATATAATATGGAGAAGGCGGAAATGAAGTTTACTAGTGCTGCCAGCTAGATCCATCAAAATATCTCTTTTTACAAAATAGAATATGGAGAAGGCGGAAATGAAGTTTACTAGTGCTGCCAACTAGATCCATCAAAATATCTCTTTTTACAAAATAGAATATGGAGAAGGCGGAAATGAAGTTTACTAGTGCTGCCAGCAAGGTCCATCAAAATATCTCTTTTTCGAAATAGAATATGGAGAAGACGCAAATGAAGTTTACTAGTGCTGCCAGCAAGATCCATCAAAATATCTCTTTTTCGAAATAGAATACGGAGAAGGCGGAAATGAAGTTTACTAGTGCTGCCAACAACGTTCATTAAAATATGTCTTTTTCGAAATAGAATACGGAGAAGGCGGAAATGAAGTTTACTAGTGCTGCCAACAACGTTCATTAAAATATGTCTTTTTCGAAATAGAATATGGAGAAGACGGAAATGAAGTTTACTAGTGCTGCCAACAACGTTCATTAAAATATGTCTTTTTCGAAATAGAATACGGAGAAGGCGGAAATGAAGTTTACTAGTGCTGCCAACAACGTTCATTAAAATATGTCTTTTTCGAAATAGAATATGCACAAGTGTATCTAACGTTTTGACTTCCTCACGTACATTTTGTCTGTCAGTAGCTGATAAAGTAACAAAACTAGCTAAATTATTTTGATTAGTCCTTTCTTGCATTGTTTATAAGAATACACTAACAGTTGTCGTGAATAAATAAAAAATGTATTACTGTCTACAAAAGCATTGGCGATTCTATTACTAACCTGTATCCTTTTCATTCTGTATGTCAAAACCAAAAGTACGCTATTTCTGCAAGTAAAAGTATTTATTGCATTTATCGCGAAAAAAGAAAAGTTTACTGCATTTTACGTTGTAATTGTATTACACAGAACAAGAACAGATTACCTCATTGCTCTCCTTGTTAGCTGCATGGCAAGGCAGAGCTGTAATGAAGGTGAATAATTTATTGAACTTTATTAAAATTAGGTCAGTCGGCAGGTATGTTTTATGTAGAGGAAAGAAGGTAAACTTTATTTATAAATAATAGCTAGCCTGAAACTTTTAATAGAAGTTACTTTTAATGACTTTTGTTTTTCAAAGAGTAATCGCTAAAGTTTCAGTGACTAAATAATCTGCTCAGGTGTCGGACACTAAGATAACACACAGTATAAGGTTACACGCCCTGTTTTATATATTTTAGACAAATTTATTAAGGTACAACACTATTTTTATTATTATTGCCAAATTCAGCGTTTGTGAGTTACTAAATTTTGGTAGCTTTCAGAATAATATGTTTCTTTTTTTATTATAAATTCAAAGAATTTCGGACAAGCAGTTCTCTAGTGAACACATCTCTCTGCCCTTCTGCCCTTCGGTCTATTGAAGGAAGAAAGGCAGAGAGATGTGTTGACTGGAGGGACTGGGGTCAGTTGCGACCTAATAGTATAAAACCAGGTCGGTTGCGACAGAGATGGAAATTGCAACGGGTCAATTGCGACCCGATCAATTCAGATCGAAAATATCATTTTATAAGCTACAGACACAGACTGCTTCTATCAAAGGTGTGTGAAGAGATGAAGACTCACGCCTGGAATGGTAATACGCTATGACAGTTTCCAGCGTCCATAGCATATACCGTTAACAATCAATACCGTTTATAACAATAAAATACCGTTAACGAACAATCAACTTTCTCTATCGTAGAGTGAACCTTACGCTGTCGTGAGGCGGTGCCAATCGTTACTAACGTTTTCGTGTTATTATTATAATAATACAGTAATTGCCATTATAATTCTATTTATTCCCCAACTAGTCTAACCTAACCTAACCTAGCCCAATCCAACCTAACCTCACGGAAACTGAAACCCCTACCTAAACTGAAACATCACGAAAGTTTGGAATAGGAACGTTTCTAAATGACAGATTCGGTTAGTAAGTGAAAGTGTAATTGACCGAGTAAGAACAGGTGAAAACGTTGTTTCATCGCAACTGACCGAGACCGCACCGCCCTTAATGTCTTCATAACTGCTACATTATATATATTGCAACAAAACACAGGATGATGATCTATGAATAAGAATATCAGAGCATGGATGACGGACATTAACATGTTTTAAATTGATTTATGCAATTTTTGTCAATTAGCTATGAGTTTTGTATTTAATGATGGACAAGGACTTGTGTTATACCAAATTCCTTGTAAATGTTTGTTCTATAACGTCATGTACTTTGTTTGTGAATATGTGCGCCCGTTCGCGTGTGGTGAACCTTCGTTGTTATATCTTCCGCGTTAGTTAACATATCGGCTTGAAACTTGGACAGTGAATTATTTATGAAAATAGCTAAATTTTCTATATACTCTGATGTTCTCAGCTATTTTTTAAATGTGTTTTTTTTAGTAATTAAAAACTCAACTTTTTACGCTTATATGTTGAAGAGTAATAACATTTCTAGATAAAATCTATGCAGCAGGCTGTCGCAGACTTATACAAAGATTCGCCTGCAAGCCGTCTATCTTTTGTTCAATCTACCACGTAGACAGTCGATTGACTAAGCAGAAGCCCCTAATTTTAGTCAGATGCGTCCGTTGTCAGGTGTACTTCAGGCAGTTCATCCGAAGCCGTTGCTTAGTGAACGTGTGCTCTTCGTCAAGAATTTTGTCTTGTTCGAACTGGTTAATCTAACGTAACTCTAAGCCTTGGAACTCTTTTCGAGTTGTTCGATTAGAACCAAGTTGGTGAATTACATAATATCTAGTATATTATATTGAGTGCTATTCCCTGTTAGTAGAAGATTTCCGCTTAGGGAAATTTATCTACCGGGGTAAACCTTATTAACGCGGAACACTTCAAGAGTAGCCGGAAGGTGTAACATTATTCACCGCTTCTATAATTACAACTCATTACAACACTGAGAATCAATAATTCATAACGACTAACTACTAATAATAACAAATTCCGAGCGATACAAACTAATAATTCGGAAAGTGACAATTTATGTGTGACGGCTGCAATTAGTGTTATCAGTTATTCGACGAACCCAACACGCGGAAAGAGAGAGAGAGAGAGAGAGAGGGAGATAGCAGAGCGGCGGTCAGTGCAGAGAGTGAGAGAGAAGGCAGCGGAGCAGCGAGTTACGTCACGCCGAGTATAAGGAATTTTACGTATCAAGTAAACTCATCCAAACTGAACTATATAAACTCTTTTATAAATAATAAAGACTATACATGACATTGTTTAAATTTAAATATATCATATAAATATTATTTATTTGTGTGCTGAATAAATAATTATTCTACACCTCCAATATAGACTTGTTCATAATTTATACACCCACAACTATCCTATGCGAAAGTACTTATTTGTATCGTCGCAATATATATATATATATTGTAGCATAACGGAAATTTTGCCTTATTTACAATTTAATACTACCTAGAAAATGAAAGGAAGAAGCAATCTGGAATGAGTAAAATAAACCTAAATAAAAGTAACATAAAAGAAATAATCACTATAATAAATAAAATGCTTTAACAGTACTATAAAAACTCTCGATCCAAAGAAATTAAACACATTCAATTCAGAACAATATGTGTTAAACCACATAGGATGATTATTAGCCCAGTAACATCATCAGTAGACCCAGTAAGATAAGGAGCAGTAAGGAAATACAGCCATGGACAAATTAATTAAAATAAAAAGTCTCCAAGGGACCAAAACCTATTTTAAAGACAGAACATTCTATCAAAGTAAAACAAAATAAATAAATGAACAAAACTATAGTTGTTATACAAAAAATTAGAAAACCATATAAAAAAGTCAGAGAATACAATACCAGTAGAATGATTTATTGTAAAACAAGGTATAAGTAAAATAGTGTGTAATTAAGGGGAACGCCCCAAACCAGTTTTGAAAGGACAGCAAAGTAATTAGGCTTAGACCGTAATTTGTTTATTTGTTTAAATATTATGTTTAATTATTATATTGGTATTCATTACCTACCATGTTAATATTAGGATATACTAAGTGTTAGAGAATAAGTGTTTGTTGTATTTAAAGAATGATTAGTTTATGTCAGAATTTTGTTAAGGAAGGAAAGACAATATATTAATTCAAATTTCATATAAATAGTAACTCAGAAAAGATAATAATAATAATGTAAAATAAATATAATATTGATAGAAAAAAATGAAAATTGGTAATCAAGCCAAATTCAACTTTGACCCTGTAATCAAATCAGAGGAGATAAACTAGTCAAAAACTGGACCAAATTAATATAAATTATTCCTTTTAGCATGCAAATACTTTATTATAATTAGCACAACAACCTGTAATAGTAATTAAAAAAGTCAGAGGATAAAATTGACTCAAATAGTGATTGTACAAGATAATGCCTAGGCAATAAACAAAGTATAAGTAAAATGTAAATAAATCAGTAAATGTTTAGTATAATGACAAAGTAGTGAAGACAAATTATAATTATTTAATTAGTAACCTTATTTGAGTACAATGGTAACATGAAACATAGTGTAAACCATTTAATGGGTTGTTGTGTGAATCATGATAAGGCCTAGAAGTAAATTTCAAGGAATGTAATTTTTGAGTTTAATTCAAACCAAAATAGGTCATGTTTAATATTAATTTGTATAAAATCAAAGCAGGAATATAGTTATGTAATTAAAATTTCATAAAAATACTAATTAACTAAATTATAGCCAGTAAAATATAAAAAAATGTCATTTATTTCCTTAAAATCGAATCGGGAATTAGGCAAACAGCTGATTGTGAACAATGAAAGATGCGACCAAAATCATACAGGATTTTCTATATGAAGAAACAAATAAAATTAGTTGATTGTTAAACTCCAAGCAGAACGGACGTATCCGAGTATTGAAAAGAATCTGAATTAAAAATTTTAGCTAACTAAAACCAAGATGTACGAGGAAATATGAAAGAATGAAGTACATACAGTAAATCAGTGAATCCAATTTAAATAATAATTGGAAGAATAAAACATATTTAAAAAACACTAAACTAACTACCAGAACGAACGGCTACGAAGGAATTATAAATCTAACCTAATTTATGAACAGCGAACTGAATTGAAGAGACACTCAACACTACACACGTATTACCGAACGAAATCCAGTGAAGAACGAAAACTAAACACCACAACTTGAAAATCTTCCAATAACTACATCGCAGAAGAGGAATTTATCAACTACTGCATTTTATTGAAGGAAAATTCCAGAGCCAGATTATCGGCGAGGTACAACGCATGAAGGTAGCCATCTTTTAATTTCAACTAGTAGCGATCGGCACAAGACGGAGACAGCGTGACGTCAGAATCGTCAGCTTGTGGTTCGAATTCCTTTTTACTAATATCTACTATATTTTTAATAATTATTTGTTAATGAATAAGTTTTTTTCTAATTGTAAATATTGAATTCTCTAACTTGCCTTTCCTGACTATTTCAACAGTTAAAAGAATCCATGTTAAATAATAATGTCATTTAATATAATTTAATCCAAATGTATTAATCGATCTGAGATCCAGTCTCGACTCCGAGAGTAATAGTCGACGCAAGTCGAATAATCGCATTATTCACAATAAATATAATTATTTGTTTTAACTTGGCGTTTTATTGAATAGTTAAATTAAAATACGTAAGTTTTTAATTAACTAACAGGACTTCAGAAAGGAAAAAGACGAGCAGAAGAAGAAATAAAGACGCTGAATTGACAACTACCTTCAATCGATTTGGCTACAACATAATCTATTTAACGCAGTGAAACAAATTTCTTTACCAATTCATACATAACTACTTTTTATTATATTTAGTTAATTGAATAATAATAATAAAATAATAATAACAAATAAAATAATTAATTAATGAAATTACATAATAATAAAATAAAAAAATATATATAAAATTTTATTAAACAGTTATTATACTCATTTGAATTTGTAAATTCGTTTATTCACAAATTGGCGCTCACAACAGTGGGGCATAACATAAACACGAGCAAGTCGGCGTTTATTTATAAATTGACGCCAACAACGTGTGGCATTAAAATCACTTGTAAATCGTTTATTTACAATATGTATATCTTTTATAACGCATTCCGCATATGACATTCAAAGACTTCTTCTGACTTACATATTGCTCTGTCGTTGTTTCTAGGTTACAGTTCAACTTTAACAGTCACTTAATTAAATCTACACTGAAGGAAACGATGTTATAAGATTTTTTCTAATTTATAAATTCACAAATTACCTTAGATCCGTCGTGTGACTTTGTTTTATATTTAGAATTACGCGTTTCGGAACATGTGTTCCATCAACAGATGACTTCACTCAGTTGAAATTGTTAAATGTTAAAATCGCATTACTCAAATGTTAAAAACACACGTCAGTATGGGTGCGCACCCTTTGAAGGGTGACCGGATACTGAAGTTGTCTATGAATGGTTCTATAAGTTCAAGGCTGTATCGTACAGCGGGTTTGATTTAAAGTTCAAATGCTCATTAACATGAAATCCCTACTGTGTGTGTTATTGTATGCTTTGTAAATTTCGAACTCCTCTAAAGCGTTCATGTACTGGCCTTTATTAGAAATGTGTAAGGGTTTAAAATTTGATGTGAAGTCTGTGTAAGTATGATTGCTTGAAATTAAATGTCGCACATAGTTGGATTTTATGTTATTAAGTGAAGTCCGATATTATGACATTTTAAAAAACATAATATGTATGTCCTTTTTCTAATTCCAGTACTGTTAATTTTAAGGGGACAAGAACTTCTAGTTTTAAGAGTTAAAATAAGAGCTTAATTCTAGTTTGCCATATACATCTCCTTTATTCCAAAGTACAAGTTAGCTTATTTCTCACATTTCTTAGCGGTTTGTTGTCTGTAAATTGAAAACTTTATTTCAACGATGGAGCGCAAGCAAAATTGCTTGCTTGCTACCGCGGGGATTTAGTAAACTGGTTACAACAGCTCAAGATCAAGAGGACATTTAAAATCTGCTGAATAAACCAAGAAAAAGTATAATAAATACAGTTTAGATATGATAAACATATAAGATTTATAACTTTACAACATGAAGGAAGAAAATTGGGTAACATAAAATAACACAATGCAAACAAGTTTAAGTGAAAAATGCCCTTAGCTTTATTGTGAGAAAGAAAAGAACACATGAAAGAGTATTAAATGTAGAATTTTCCAAGCTTGTCAAGCAACTGGACGTTTGAGCTCGATGTTATGAAATAATTATGCGACAAGAAAAGTATAATAATGTTAATAGTAAAGAATATTTTTACTTATGGATCTGAAATGTAGCATTTAAATGAAAACTTTTAGAGTCGGTTTGAGACTAAAGAGATAAAGCAATGCATATAGAGCACAAAGGGAAATTTTTATAAAGGATTAGCAAAAACAAACAGAATTAACACTGTTGCACACTACTATAGAAAATATATTCCGATTAGCGCTTTCAAGCTTCACAGCTCAACCTCAGATCGGAAATAATAATAATAATACTAGACAAACGTCTTAATACCCCCACCTGCCCTACAGCGCGTACACATTTTCGTAAGCAAGGTTTAAGTTAAACGCCCTTTCTGGCTGTTAGTGACAAGCGAGTTCAGTCATCCGTGTCGGTATTTTTACATTTCTTTCTAAAAGTCAGGCAGTGATGCGGTATTATTTATTTCCTCTACGTAGCAATATTTTGGCGACTGATAACGATTACTTTATCCGGCAGCATTATTTCGTGACCAACTCTGCAATCGTGTTTTGATTGCGATAAAATTAACTTGTTAGTCTTGATGTAGTATTACACCGTGTTTTATTGAACATCTGATTCGATATAGACCTTACAACCTTTAGACGCCCGGATTAAAGCTGAATGCACTTCAAAAATATCCTCAAACTACGCACAGTTCTACACCTCAAATATTTTTAACTTTAAACATGTCACATTTTAACAATTAGTCTTTTTAAGCTGATGTTACTTCCACTATTCAATTAATTTTTCCCTTGTTTCTACATGTCATGGAAATTTTAAGTCATTCTGTGTCATGTACTCGGTAGCACAATTTTGAATTATCACTAATGTCAAAGTAAGACACGATTGTTTCCGGACGTGCAAAGGAGGGTAGAGACCGGAAATGGATCTGTCATTGCCACCCATGATGTCATAAACGATGACATCCCCTTGTGCTTACTACTCAGGGGGATGAAAACGTCATCAGTAAGGGGAATGAGTTTTATCCCCTCATGACCAGTCAGCTTCTCATTACAATGAGACAAGTAGACGTTTCTGAAGTGAATATTCTGTGTACAAAAGCGGACATGTGTGTGTACGTGTTTGTTATGTTTGTTTTTTGTAATATTTGGATCGGCAGTAGTTTTCAATACTCGTCGTATATCTCCATTTTCTATTGTAGTGTATTTATTGTTCATAGCCTAAAGGTACCATACATACAATTTTGCAATAACATTTTTATTACTCACATTCTTAAAAACGATCGATTTCGGTCACAGGTTATGTACGGTTATGCACAGCACACTTGCGGTCACAATATAGTAAACCAGAAACTATTTATAAAAACGAATTCGTAGACTTTGATTAATGAACGTGATACATACGTCGTTGTCCAAAGTTTCCCGAGAACTGATTTTGTTACAGAGTGTTTATGTTTACATTCAGTTCTATATAATATATCAGCTGATTACTGTATGTTGATTTTCATATGCCGCAATATTTCAAATATGATACGATTGTTCGGAGTCCGTCAATTGAGATTATAGGTACAATTAGTAAACAATAAGTGTGTGTATATTATAAATACATCACACAATCATTCCTCGTCCTAGATGTTGTTATTGTTTTTCCATAAATTTGTTTTGTATCATTGGGTTTTTATAATTGATCTTTGATGAATATTGTATAGCTCACACCGTAATTAAGGGTATACAATATTAATCTCTTTCCCGATAAGCTGATTATTTACTGGCTACTTTCTTAAAATTAATTTTTTAACAACGAAAAGTGACTTACATTTACTAACAATCGATTAACATGTTAAAAGTTTACTAATCCATTTCGGTACTGTACCTTTATCCGTTCCTGCAGTCATTTCCGATATTTCGATTATGATTGTTTGGTTTTGACCTTTAGTAAATATCGCACTTAATTTTTACGTAGGCAAAAGAATTATACAAATTTCAATTTCGTATGTTGCAAAATAGTTGGCTGGCGATTGTAGTTGGTGTTTTTAGTTCTATTTTTTAATGAAAAATGATTGTGGCAGTAGTATATCGCAGTCGTGTACCTGTAACACCAAAAGTTGATGTTGTTATTTTAACATGAGAACTGAAATTACACTTGAAAAGCGATACGTGTTTAACGTAAAACTCGTTTTTTTTCGGAAACTACGAAAAACCCCAACTCGAAAGTAAAGCCATTACTATACAATGTCACCGGACAAAAGGCTTGCCGTAAGCCATTACTATACATTGTCACCGGACAAAAGGCTTGCCGCAAGCCATTACTATACATTGTTACCGGACAAAAGGTTTGCCGCAAGCCATTACTATACGTTGTCACCGGACAAAAGGCTTCCAGCAAGCCTTTGACAAATGGCGCCAATCGTACACTCTAGTGTTTTTGGTGGCCTTAAAAACGACCGGGTGGCCAGAACGCTGCAGTTGGTAGTGCAGCGCTGAGATGTTCGGCGGCTGCGCCAGCTGTTCTTGGCGTACTGCAGTCCTCCTCTTATTCCGGCATCGGTTGTAAAGACAGCTGCCGGCACAGCGACGTCCATCGCTGGCGCGGAACTGGAGGGCGAAGACGCAAGAACGCCGGTTCTATTCTTCGGCCGTTCCTTCCGGCTGACTCCGCGCCGATGTCGTCCGAGAGATTTTCTGCCGGCGCGGGTTTTATGCACTAACCGGGATCGCTGATTGGCTCGCTCCGAGCACGTTAGTTGTCACGTCACGGCTGCTGATCCCCGATTGGTTCGCTGTGTCCGCCGCTGGTACCGGAGAGCAGATGTTTGCATACCGCTGCCGTCACAACTTGTCTCTTTTTTGTGGCAGAACTCGGTTTCCAGTAGAACTCGTTTCCCTAGTAGTAATCGTTTTCTCATTAATACTCGTCCTGTGAATAGATCACTGAAAATTACCGGACTCGGAAGTAAGTCCTGTTACTAAACATGTCACGTTTTTGTGGCCAAACTCGTTTTTTCGATAATATTTGTTTTCCAACGACTACTCGTTTCGTGGCTAGCGGTTAACCAAAAAGGAACGTCGATTATTATCATGCCCCAGAACAGCACATAGTTTCCACGCTACATAAGACTAGTGGAAATCTGATCGTTAATGGCTTTGCGGAAGGTAAACGAACATCATTTACAGTTGACACGGGCGCTACAGTGTCCATTGTACGCCCTGACTTAATCAGCAACTGACGGCCTCAAATTAGCTCTTGTACAATACAGACTGTGACTGGAAGCCCCGTCAATGTGTTAGGAAAGATAGACGTACGTGTACGCCTGGGTCTTCTCGAGTTTAACTACCAAATGCTCGTTGCAGACACTGTCGATAAAGTGATTCTTGGCACGGACATTATGAATGCCTACGGATTCGTTGTAGACATGAGAGAGAATGTCCTGAAGGTTGGCCAAGAGAAGATGAAGCTTTGCATGGCTAAAATGACAGGGTCTGCCAACCATTCAATCAAGCAAGTGGCATTGGCCGAAGAAGAAATCAACAGGTCTGGTCAAGAGGAACCTTTCCTATTCCAGGCGGAAATGGAACAAGAACTAGCAGAGGAAGTACACATACGTGAAAGAAGTGACTGGAAAGCCAACTATGGGTGTCAAAGAAAACCCCTTGTTTGTTCCTGAGTTAATAGAAGCGCCCAGGGGAAAGGTTGCTGAAGATGGAGTTACGCAAAAGGTTGTTGACGAGATCCAATCAGACTTGGAATAGCCAGTGGTGTTTAGGTCATCAGTACATGACGCAACGGGAGTGATTCCAGCAAAACTAGCGGTTGCGCGGAAGACTCGTATTCCTGGGAACTTGATGTTCGGATCACACGAGACCGAATTCGAAGGACGGGAGAATTATCTTTCACAAGGACGTCCACCTAGATCGCCTGGCCAAATATTACTTCAGAGACGGTTTGCCAGTTCGGGACGAACAGTCTTAAGGAGGGAGCAGTGTTGCGAGAAGCGTACCGAACAATCCAGAACTTTCTTCACTCCCCCCGTGCAGTGTGGAAGCTGTGCGTCATTCAAGTATATGATTCTGGTGAGTTCCAGGAGCTACCCATTAAGCAGCCGGCGTGGAGTTAAGGAGGGAAAGCTGTACTCGGCCTCAGCACCGCATATATAAAGCCATAGCTGCCGGGTTGTCAGTTAGTTACGTGAGAGACTTCCACTAGTGTGGATGGAGTTCTTGTCAAAGTGAAGAATTATTGTGTTATGTGTTTTATAATTGTGCAAGTCTCTATTAGTAGACATTGTTTATTGCGTGTGAACAATTTTTATTTGATTTGTTATAAGAGACTGTGTTGTTAATTGCGAACTGTTTAACTGTGAAAATTAAAGCTGGTGATTAGTGACGTAATTGGTGTCTTGTACTTATTTTGTTTCCACTGTACCTATCATTACGATCAAGTAGACCGTCGTAACAATATATTTTTTTGGTTGTTTTCCATTAACCCTAAATATTTCAATTTTTCAGTATACATTTGCTGTTGCACTTTTATTAATTTGTCAACTAAAAAATGTTAAGTTCTTTATTTTATGTGTTACTGTATTATAAGCATTGTATATACACATTAAACGTTATGTTTTCCTCAACCATGGCTTTTATTTATTTCAGCAGCAAACTAAAACCAAAAACCGTTGCCACCTAACCTCACAAATGAAAACGACACGTATGCTCGGTTTGCATTAAGAAATATGACAATTTACAATTAGTATCTTCTTCTTTTCCGCATCGTAATATATCGATACAATCCCATATTAAAAACATCGAAAATGTACTGCAGGAATTGATAAAGGTACAGTTCCCCCATTTAAACATGTTACTTTTGCTTCGCTACACTAATACTATAATCATGTTAAGAAATGTATAGTTACAGTTAAAAGATCTGATTACAAAGAATGTTACACTAGTAATAGACGTAAACTTTTACAGTGTAATTATAAACATTGAAAACTGGGATGGAAGGGTATGAGATGAAAATAAATGTAGAAAACAAAAGCGATGGCAACAAATTATATCGAAGACATCTTCTTCTTCACTCAGCCCAGAGGACGGTGGGCTTGCAATTTCTTCTCTTTCGGAAGACAGTCTCTTAATCAGTGCATACTATCATCCTTCTTCTATTTCATCCTCATACTCTTTTGTGGGCTTTTCCCTGCCACTACGCCTATTAATCATTCAGACCGTGGTCAGTTGCGACCGAGGTGGAAATTTGAACCCGATCAATTGCGATCAACTGCATTTTCATGTTATTATGATAACACAGAAATTACCATAATAATTCTATTCAATCCTAGCCTACCCTAACCTAACCTAACCTAACCTAACCTAACCTAACCTAACCTAACCTGACATAACATAACCTAACCTAACGTAACAAAAATATTGGAAGAAAGAGATTACCCGCACAAATGGAAAGTTGCAGAATTGAAATTTCATCAAAGATGAGAATAGGAAGTTTCTAAATGACAGATTCGGTCAGTAAGTGAAAGTGCGGGGGGGGGGGAATTTGACCGCGTAAGAACAGGAAAAACGTTGTTTCGTCGCAACTGACCGAGACCGACCCCTTGATCAAGGTAGAAGACAAATTTAAATGGCATAGCAGGTGACCGACCATAGTGCTTCTTTTATAGAAATCTTTTTATTTTCATTCACCATTTCCAAACCTTATCTTTAGTATTATATATATATATATATATATATATATATATATATATATTAAACTTCCACTATGAACACTTACTTTTTGGTTTTGTTACCCAGACGTTTCGACGTGGTATTCGTCTTCTTCGTCTTATCTTGTGGAAGAAGACGAATACCACGTCGAAACGTCTGGGTAACAAAACTAAAAAGTAAGTGTTCATAGTGGAAGTTTAATATATATATGTAATATTAAAAAAGTGAACGAAGAGGATGTATTAACAAGATAACTTATCTTTAGACGCTGTTAGTGTTCAAGGTATTTTCAAGACCTCCTCCAGCAACTCATCTCAAAACGTTTCAAGGCAGCTCCACTCAGGGTACACGTTTCTCAGTCACATGTGCATACCAAGCTTTACGTGAAACATTATAAATTTCTTCATAGTTTCCCGGGACACGTTTCTGAAAGCTAGAAGAGGTTTTTTTCAGTATCTCGAAAAATTCTCTTCTTGCTCCGGCTGGCCGGTCTGTAAGGCCGTGATCCACGGTTGTTTGGTGCAAACGTTTCTGCCTGTCGTGCCATCTTCAGTGCAGAAGGTTGCAAAAGCTAACTAAGGTTTCGTGGTCAGTGAGCACTGAACTGTGTTTAAGGCTAGTGGCTGTGAGTAGGACACCCATATTTATACGAAGTTGTTGTCTCACACCACCAGCCAATCGACCTCCGATAGAGATTATATACTCTAGACGACGGCCTAACAGCACGGCTAATAGTGTTTCCAACTATGTGGACGCCGTCCTTGAAAGCCTTGGAAATATTGCAATACGTTGCCCTAACAGCACGGCTAATAGTGTTTCCAACTATGTGGACGCCGTCCTTGGAAATATTGCAATACGTTGCCCTAACAGCACGGCTAACAGTGTTTCCAACAATGTGGACGCCGTCCTTGGAAATATTGCAATACGTTGCCCTAACAGCACGGCTAATAGTGTTTCCAACTATGTGGACGCCGTCCTTGGAAATATTGCAATACGTTGCCCTAACAGCACGGCTAATAGTGTTTCCAACTATGTGGACGCCGTCCTTGGAAATATTGCAATACGTTGCCCTAACAGCACGGCTAATAGTGTTTCCAACTATGTGGACGCCGTCCTTGGAAATATTGCAATACGTTGCCCTAACAGCACGGCTAATAGTGTTTCCAACTATGTGGACGCCGTCCTTGGAAATATTGCAATACGTTGCCCTAACAGCACGGCTAATAGTGTTTCCAACTATGTGGACGCCGTCCTTGGAAATATTGCAATACGTTGCCCTAACAGCACGGCTAATAGTGTTTCCAACTATGTGGACGCCGTCCTTGGAAATATTGCAATACGTTGCCCTAACAGCACGGCTAATAGTGTTTCCAACTATGTGGACGCCGTCCTTGGAAATATTGCAATACGTTGCCCTAACAGCACGGCTAATAGTGTTTCCAACTATGTGGATGCCGTCCTTGGAAATATTGCAATACGTTGCCCTAACAGCACGGCTAATAGTGTTTCCAACTATGTGGACGCCGTCCTTGGAAATATTGCAATACGTTGCCCTAACAGCACGGCTAATAGTGTTTCCAACTATGTGGACGCCGTCCTTGGAAATATTGCAATACGTTGCCCTAACAGCACGGCTAATAGTGTTTCCAACTATGTGGACGCCGTCCTTGGAAATATTGCAAAACGTTGCCCTAACAACACGGCTAATAGTGTTTCCAACTATGTGGACGCCGTCCTTGGAAATATTGCAATACGTTGCCCTAACAGCACGGCTAATAGTGTTTCCAACTATGTGGACGCCGTCCTTGGAAATATTGCAATACGTTGCCCTAACAGCACGGCTAATAGTGTTTCCAACTATGTGGACGCCGTCCTTGGAAATATTGCAATACGTTGCCCTAAAAGCACGGCTAATGTTTCCAACTATGTGGACGCCGTCCTTGGAAATATTGCAATACGTTGCCCTAACAGCACGGCTAATAGCGTTTCCAACTATGTGGACGCCGTCCTTGGAAATATTGCAATACGTTGCCCTAACAGCACGGCTAATAGTGTTTCCAACTATGTGGACGCCGTCCTTGGAAATATTGCAATACGTTGCCCTAACAGCACGGCTAATAGTGTTTCCAACTATGTGGACGCCGTCCTTGGAAATATTGAAATACGTTGCCCTAACAGCACGGCTAATAGTGTTTCCAACTATGTGGACGCCGTCCTTGGAAATATTGAAATACGTTGCCCTAACAGCACGGCTAATAGTGTTTCCAACTATGTGGACGCCGTCCTTGGAAATATTGCAATACGTTGCCCTAAAAGCACGGCTAATGTTTCCAACTATGTGGACGCCGTCCTTGGAAATATTGCAATACGTTGCCCTAACAGCACGGCTAATAGTGTTTCCAACTATGTGGACGCCGTCCTTGAAAGGCTTGGAAATATTGCAATACGTTGCCCTAACAGCACGGCTAGTGTTTCCAACTATGTGGATGCCGTCTTTAAAAGCCTTGGAAATATTGCAATACGTTGCCCTAACAGCACGGCTAGTGTTTCCAACTATGTGGACGCCGTCTTTGAAAGCCTTGGAAATATTGCAATACGTTGCCCTAACAGCACGGCTAGTGTTTCCAACTATGTGGACGCCGTCTTTGAAAGCCTTGGAAATATTGCAATACGTTGCCCTAACAGCACGGCTAGTGTTTCCAACTATGTGGATGCCGTCCTTGAAAGCCTTGGAAATATTGCATTACGTTGCCCTAACAGCACGGCTAGTGTTTCCAACTATGTGGATGCCGTCTTTGAAAGCCTTGGAAATATTGCAATACCTTGCCCTAACAGCACGGCTAGTGTTTCCAACTATGTGGACGCCGTCTTTGAAAGCCTTGGAAATATTGCAATACGTTGCCCTAACAGCACGGCTAGTGTTTCCAACTATGTGGACGCCGTCTTTGAAAGCCTTGGAAATATTGCAATACGTTGCCCTAACAGCACGGCTAGTGTTTCCAACTATGTGGACGCCGTCCTTGAAAGCCTTGGAAATATTGCAATACGTTGCCCTAACAGCACGGCTAATAGTGTTTCCAACTATGTGGACGCCGTCCTTGAAAGCCTTGGAAATATTGCATTACGTTGCCCTAACAGCACGGCTAATAGTGTTTCCAACTATGTGGACGCCGTCCTTGAAAGCGTTGGAAATATTGCATTACGTTGCCCTAACAGCACGGCTAATAGTGTTTCCAACTATGTGGATGCCGTCCTTGAAAGCCTTTGAAATATTGCAATACGTTGCCCTAACAGCACGGCTAGTGTTTCCAACTATGTGGACGCCGTCTTTGAAAGCCTTGGAAATATTGCAATACGTTGCCCTAACAGCACGGCTAGTGTTTCCAACTATGTGGACGCCGTCTTTGAAAGCCTTGGAAATATTGCAATACGTTGCCCTAACAGCACGGCTAGTGTTTCCAACTATGTGGACGCCGTCTTTGAAAGCCTTGGAAATATTGCAATACGTTGCCCTAACAGCACGGCTAGTGTTTCCAACTATGTGGACGCCGTCTTTGAAAGCCTTGGAAATATTGCAATACGTTGCCCTAACAGCACGGCTAATAGTGTTTCCAACTATGTGGACGCCGTCCTTGAAAGCCTTGGAAATATTGCAATACGTTGCCCTAACAGCACGGCTAGTGTTTCCAACTATGTGAACGCCGTCTTTGATAGCCTTGGAAATATTGCAATACGTTGCCCTAACAGCACGGCTAGTGTTTCCAACTATGTGGACGCCGTCTTTGAAAGCCTTGGAAATATTGCAATACGTTGCCCTAACAGCACGGCTAGTGTTTCCAACTATGTGGACGCCGTCTTTGAAAGCCTTGGAAATATTGCAATACGTTGCCCTAACAGCACGGCTAATAGTGTTTCCAACTATGTGGACGCCGTCCTTGAAAGCCTTGGAAATATTGCAATACGTTGCCCTAACAGCACGGCTAATGTTTCCAACTATGTGGACGCCGTCTTTGAAAGCCTTGGAAATATTGCAATACGTTGCCCTAACAGCACGGCTAATAGTGTTTCCAACTATGTGGACGCCGTCCTTGAAAGCCTTGGAAATATTGCAATACGTTGCCCTAACAGCACGGCTAGTGTTTCCAACTATGTGGATGCCGTCCTTGAAAGCCTTGGAAATATTGCAATACGTTGCCCTAACAGCACGGCTAATGTTTCCAACTATGTGGACGCCGTCCTGGAAAGCCTTGGAAATATTGCAATACGTTGCCCTAACAGCACGGCTAATGTTTCCAACTATGTGGACGCCGTCCTTGAAAGCCTTGGAAATATTGCAATACGTTGCCCTAACAGCACGGCTAATGTTTCCAACTATGTGGACGCCGTCCTTGGAAATATTGCAATACGTTGCCCTAACAGCACGGCTAATGTTTCCAACTATGTGGACGCCGTCCTTGAAAGCCTTGGAAATATTGCATTACGTTGCCCTAACAGCACGGCTAATAGTGTTTCCAACTATGTGGACGCCGTCCTTGAAAGCCTTGGAAATATTGCAATACGTTGCCCTAACAGCACGGTTAATGTTTCCAACTATGTGGACGCCGTCCTTGAAAGCCTTGGAAATATTGCAATACGTTGCCCTAACAGCACGGCTAATGTTTCCAACTATGTGGACGCCGTCCTTGAAAGCCTTGGAAATATTGCATTACGTTGCCCTAACAGCACGGCTAATAGTGTTTCCAACTATGTGGACGCCGTCCTTGAAAGCCTTGGAAATATTGCAATACGTTGCCCTAACAGCACGGCTAATGTTTCCAACAATGTGGACGCCGTCCTTGAAAGCCTTGGAAATATTGCATTACGTTGCCCTAACAGCACGGCTAATGTTTCCAACTATGTGGACGCCGTCCTTGAAAGCCTTGGAAATATTGCATTACGTTGCCTTAACAGCACGGCTAATAGTGTTTCCAACTATGTGGACGCCGTCCTTGAAAGCCTTGGAAATATTGCAATACGTTGCCCTAACAGCACGGTTAATGTTTCCAACTATGTGGACGCCGTCTTTGAAAGCCTTGGAAATATTGCAATACGTTGCTGGTGTTTGTTTTACCATGGATTTTAATATGTAACGAGCTCCTTTGGAGTGAAGGTCGGAAGATGGGTCATATGGCCTCAAACGCGTAACCCAGCTCAAATTACTCTAGAAGTCACTTGACGGAAATTATAAGGTAAATTATATCATTATCATACTGAGCCACTCATCATTGTCATCCCAACATATTAACCCTACGTCAGAATTTAACTTTCTAAAAAAAAATGTAAGTAAAATTATACAGCTTACCTGGATGACCGGCTCACTTGTTCAAAACCAGGAGGAGGCCTCCTAGTGGAAGAAAGGCCTCGTGGTAAGGGATAATGTTAAAATATAATTTGGTAATCATGTTCTTGAGTAAGAAATTCACCATGTGTGCTCTTTTTTTTTTTTTTTTTTTTTTTTTTTTTTTTTTTTTTTGCTCAATGGTTTATTGATATCCTAGTGTACACCATCATAAAAAAATATTAAATAAACAGGTCTCTCAAAATGTAAAATATTTTATACATACACATGTGGGTATACAAATGACTAGATCCCTGACACTATTTATATATGCTCATCAACAACTAATTAATCTTTAATTAATTCAACATGTTTTTAACTGAGCCAACATTATTAAGTTCCATTAGATTTATGAAGATATAAATATACAAAAAAAAAAATTTTTTTTTAATATTAATTTGAAACTCACAGAGAATTAAAATAAATTCTAAATCCCAACACGTGTAGGGATATAACCTAGTCTGACCCAATGTGATGGACCATTCACAACCTGTTATGCCAAGGAGTGCACACAATACATATGATTTGATCATTTTCTTTGACTTACATTGACTAAACAATTTTCACACAAACAGTTACATAGTTACATGGAGAACACAGAAAAATATTGAGCGACTATCTCTGAGAAAATAAAGGAACCAGGCATTCTTCTACCTAGTAGCGCTGGGAAGTGCCGTCCCACTCCAAGGTTTAAATAGACAGCAATTCCCCAGCAGTATCTTAACACATTTCGTATTTTAAAGTTTTTTTTTTCATTATATCTTAAAAAGCTTTGCAGAGAAGGTATTACTATCACTTCACTAACAGCACAAGAAGCTGTCCTCACGATTAAAAGAAAAATAAGATGCCAGTCCAGTTCACAGAATTTTAAAAGAAAACTTGATTTCAGAAATGAATTAGCAAATATTAAAATAGCCGGGGTATACCAGATATTAAGAAAAGTAAAAAAAAACGCCAAGAATTAAAGCAAGAGTTTTTTTGTTGTTGTGTTAAGATAACTCACTTGACGATAAACTCAATTAGTGCCACATGCACACATAGGAATAAGTTAATAATTTTCTTTGCAAAAATACACTTCCACAGCACCTGAGAAACATTGTTCTCAAAACATACCTGTCTAGATTGGCCACAGCACACTAGCCACCAATAGGTTCCTTGATATTCTCACATTTTATCCTGGTCTGACACTCGGGAAACGGATGAACGGGCCGCAGACGCCCCAGGGCACACCTTTTTACTCAGCCGGCCATAATAAAAATAAATCGCCCGGTATTTAAAAAAGAATTCAAACTTTCTTCAGAAGCCGAGCGAGAAAACGTCTCGCCCGTTTGGAGGAACAAGTCAGAGAGAAAGCACACACGTGTATAAGCAAGGCCACACTATACTCCTGGCCGGAGTGCTGGAAACGTGACGTCACACTAGACGCCGAAACGAAACACAGCCGCTAATGCTGTTTACTGTGTCGCGTGCTCAAATAACCTTTCCTACACACACCTGTAATGGTTTACCTGAAGATGTCCTATATGGTTGTAATCTGTATGAACTAACAAAGACCTTGGTATGAAAAAATGTAGAGTTTTGTGAACAACAACAGTTATATTTAGCATTTGAGAAAGTGCAATTTACACGAAGGATGTAAAAAAGCTGTGAATCAAGGTAATTGACAGCTTATCGGGGAAATAACTTTTCAAGTTTCTTTATGTAGATAAACAGCCAAACTTTCGTATTGTACAAGATTTTATACTATGTATGATAAGTAGTATCAGAAGCGGGGTAAGCAGAAAAATTAAAGAAATAACCGATTACTAACTGCTCAGTATTTATTTACAACAATATTTGATCATTTGAAGATGGTGCATTACAATCTCGTATTGCCTTACGTCTAACATATTTACATGTAATTTCAAATCTACTTACAATAAAGTTATTTAGACTAACTTAACAATTCTGTGTCTAACATTTATCTAAGTTAACGCTGAACTTGGCTAAAATTTGTGTATTTTTCTCTTTTTGTCCGATTTGACATCATTCTGAGCATCTTTCCTTTTTTTATTGAATTTGTCATTACGAGATTTTGAATAATTGTTTAATAAGATGTTACAAAAGGAAAATAAACATTTATCGATAAGTTTGTTAAAATTAATTTTACATATATTACAATTTCTATGTGGATGATGGATGTCAATAAAACCTAAAACAGTGGATTTTAGCGCTACTCTCTGATTAGTGGACAATAAAAACTGTGTTTCGTATCTGTCAGATACAATTAATGTAAACACTTTGAAAGCTAAATTTAGTACTTCCATCACATAATCTGAAGGGTATTTTAAAGATCCTCTATTAATAACATTAAAATAGTAATTGTCCTTTTGTGGTACAACAGTAGACTCGGTATTTGTTGTAGTAAAGAAATCTGTACACCCAGTGCAAGAGTTATTTTTTAAAATACTGTGTACCAAGTAACCACCAATATAAACAAGGCCTAAAGTGTCATTTTCTGATAAGGTAACATCAGTTATGTCTACCTGCAGGTCATCAAAAATTTGATTACTGTTGTCATGCATATCATTACTATCGCTTTCTTCACAGTCTGATGTGGAAATAAATAAATCTTTGATACATACTTTACTGTGTCTAGAGGAGTAAATATCAATCAAACTCAAAGTTTTTAGTTTTTTTTCTGATTCCAAAACCTGCTTGACTGATACATGGTAACATGCACCACTCATCTGTCTATACTGGCTAAATCTGGCCTCTAACGGATCGGTCTGAAATTTGCCAAGTAAAACATATGACAATTTCATGTCTCCTAAGAGAAACGAAATAATCTCCATTAAAGTGTTAACAGTATGTAGCAATGCTACATGTGTTTCATTGGTTAATTTCCCTCTCCTTTTAGCTTTTGTCAACTCCTCCCCTTGAACAACAAGTTCATCCCATTTAACTAACCATTTACTAAAAGACTTCAAAAAAACAAAATTAGTATCTGTTACAGACTGGATTGGTTTAAAGTTTTCGTCATTAAATTTAACTCCCTTGTACATATGTTTTACGTTGACAATCTTCCACCACTTTAAAATGACCTGAATGAAATGTGCTGTACTACTCTTAGTTTCTGTTTTAGTCAATGACGAATTTTCATTCAAAGCAGCAATATTTTTCTCGTCGAATAACCTACAGCACAAATGAACATTTTGCCTCTCTATTGATGTTGGGTATAACACTTTTTTTGACAGTGCAGGAGCCAGTTTAACACAGTTATTTTCCTCACTTAAATGTAAGATTTTGAGATCTGATACACAAGCCATTTCTTTTACGTCATTTTTGTCGAAATTTGGAAACACAAATGTTTGTCTGTTATCTACTTGGTTTAACCAGTTATTTCTAATACATTTAAACAAGTGAACTGGATCGAACATAACATAAATATTCTGTGACTCACAGTAAGGGTTTACAAATTTTGTTTGAAGAGTGCCTCCACAAAATCGTTCAAACGTATTTCTGTTTACCCTGTTGTTATCAGATATCAAACAAAATACTTTAAACCCTATCTCAGTAAGTAGTTTTATTACTAGATTTGTTAAGGTGAACAGCATATCACTAGACAAATTTTTAGTAGGGAACAACCCAACGACATCTTTGTATTTGGACATAATTGAGGAAATCATAAAAACTTGGACTGTACTTGCAGGCTCTGGTGCATTTTGGTCTTTAACTACTAGACCCTCAACCTTCCCACCCTTATAAGTGATTTCGGGCTTAACATAAATTTCATCAAGGAGTAGGCAGCACAACTTTTCATTTTCTTCAAGGACACTAACTTTTTTCTTTAAGTAGTCCGTGTGGCCAGATTGTAAACCTGAAGTGTTAACTCCTAATTTAAAAGTAAATTTATTTAAATATTTTGGGTGTGGCATTGTCAGAAGCTTAGCTACCCTGATATAGTTATAGGATCCTGGGAAAGCAAAAAGTAAAGTAGCGAACCAAACTAAAGTATTTACACAATAACTGACTTTCTTTTTCAATAGTAAATTAAATTGTTCCTGTAAAAATGTTAACCTTTTGCTTACATCAGGATTATCCAAACAGTCATCAATTAGACTACCGAGAGAACTATTTACAGAGCTGATGTGGTCTTCAGTACTACAATTAATATTAATCTGCCTGTTCTCATTAAATAAGTATTGGAGTAAAGCGTTTAACTGTGACCATAAACATAGACGTTTTCTACCATAACTAATTTCTAAAATCTTTGGATCATCGTTAATAATTATGTCATCTCTTGATAATACATTAAAAGACAAATCGTTACTTATAAGTAGACTTATCAATACTTTAACATTACCTCTTTTGGTTTGATAAACAGAGAAAAAATTTAAAGTGTCTTCACTGGCGTGCAAATGAAAATGTTTAATGGCATGGTCATCACACTTAAGTTTATATCTTTCTTTAATATCACTTAAGCTATTTATAGTGTCTAATATCTTTACTTGGCTCTTCCGATCCTCTTCTCGCTGCCGGATTTCCTCTCTCCTGCTTGCAGGGTCTCTTCGAGGGGGAGGTAGATTTCTCGTCAAATATACGGGTTGGTTTTCAAAAACTGTTGGACATGCATCTGCAGCTAATTTCACACGCTGTCGTTTTACAGTCAAGACGGTGCCGTCGGGTTTTGTCACCGAGTCCTCTCGCACGATATAACGTTCGTCGAAGTGACGAATGCAAACAACAGATCGTTTGCTGGGCGTGAAGTTTGCTCTGTGAATGGCATTTAGCCATTTTTGACACTGGATAGGATCCTCCGGGAATCTAAAAACACTCACTGAACTATCTGTGTTATAATTGCTTTTGCATCCTGGTACGCAGCATGAAGTTGACATGTTTTAATATTATTATCACAAATGTACTGAATGAAAAACAGTTGCAGCAAAACTTCGTATACGAATAGAAACACGTGTGTAAGTGTATACTGACTAAAAAGCATTGGGCTGGTGGCGCGAAACGGTCCGGCGCCTACTGTGTCGTGGCACGTGGAGTGGAGGGGGTGACTCCGGCCAGTAGTATAGTGTGGCCTTGGTATAAGGCAACTACCAGCCCGGCCCCTCACGGCGGAGCAGTGAAGCTCAAGACGCGACCCATCGCTACTAGATGGCGTCGCGAGTATCCAATTAGTAAGTTGCCGTAACGAATTCCATAGTTACGGCACAATACAGTGAGTTGGACCGCATTAATTATGTTTTAATACTAGTGTTTCAGAATATATCACTATTTTGGATTCAACTAATTATATTTTGCGATTAAAATATCGCAATTAGATTTTGCGATCGAATATGGAGCAGATCGGCAATTTTGAATATCTGGGGTATAATGTTTCTTATAATAGAAAAGATGACGTGGTGAATAAGCTCAGCCATATGTGCGGGATCGTGAAGGTAACTCCAAAATCAACGAGTAAAGAAACATGCGTGTAGTTCTACCAGTGATTACCCTTACAATACTTTGTGACTTTAACGGAAACTCAGGCCAGTCGTATTTAAGCTAGCGAAATGAGATATTTCAGAAATGTAGCAGGGTATACTGTTGAAGACCGCAGAAGAAATGCAGATATACTGCAAGAACTGAACAGTTTAAGAGTATAGTATAAGAGTATACTAGATAGGAATGCTCAATATTGGTTGAAATGGTCGGAAGGTCTTAACCGAATGGTAACTGCCGCCCCATCCCCAAACAATTAGTGAACCATAAGCCGAAAGAGGGACGGGGAAGTGTGGGACGTCCGGAGTGGAGTGATCAGTTCTAGTCTGTCTGCTTGGCACCGGGACAAGCCATTTTCGGTTTAATCCTTGTAGAAGATGATGGTGACGATGATGATTATTTGTACTATCTTGTTTTTTGTTAACTGTGCTGAAGATCCATGATCATGACTGGCCGAAATATTATTATTAACGATGGCGATTGTCAGAAATAATACGCTAATAATATCACACTATTGACTTTTTGACTGTAAGGAACGTATTAGTATATAAGGTACATCCTGTGTATCGTGTGTGTTTACAACTAAGCGTAACGCGTAAAGAGTACCTAGGCTTAACATGCTGGTAAACCTGACCTTAGGATGAAACCAATCTTCCGTGCGTTAGAAGACTGACGCAATACGACGTGTTCTGTCGAAGGTATTGGTTTGTGTAAACGCTTGAAAGTTAATGGGTTTTGTAGTCGAATAAGTATGTGTAGACTTTATTATGTAATCTTCTTTCAAATATAGTTATCTATACCTCGACCTTGCTAAGAAGAAAACTTGCGAAAAACTAAAACTATGTGTAGAGAAACTAGCGCGAGAAATCAAAACTATAATAAACAGATAAACGCTTAAATAACCTGCCACAAGTCTTCGGGATTACGAAATATGTTTACCTCCATTATGTAACACTACAATTCCTCAAGGAAAAATTAGCTCCTTATTTTGGATTCAACCAAATAGATTTTACGATCAAAATATCGATAGTAGGCCTAATTATTTTTTATGTATTACGATTGAGGGGGTTTGGAGTAATGTAAGATGAGGCGTTTCCCACAGGTAGCCTACTTTGCATTCACCTATAAACTTCACGTCACAATTCTCAGTTTGATTACTTTTAATATCCGACCTCAACGTGAATCCGTTATTCAGTTTATAGACATCTATGATCTATGATTGTTCAATTAAGTGTATTATAAACTTTCTGCTCTCTTACTCTCTCTCTCTCTCTCTCTCTCTCTCAATCTCCCAATCTCAATCTCAATTTCTCTCTCAAGGTATTACTTGTCGATAAAACTAATCTCCGCTTTGTAAACTACAACAGCTGTTTGACCCAGTTCTGATGATCTTCAATACGCTATTGTACGTGACATTTTTTCTACTGTCTTAACAAAGGCTGAGTCAGTCGATTCTTGATAGTGATTTTCTACTATCCAAAGAAAACATTACCTACAATTTATGAACAGTAAGGGCACGCACACACACACACAGTCATGCACGCATACAATATGTAGGCCTACTAGTGCAGACAAAAAGTTAGTTGCACTTGCATAAAAAACGCAGCTTGTAGAATATTTATAAAAAAAACGTTTATTTGTATGAAAGTACAATTAAAGATCTAGTTTTCTATAAGGTCCCCAAGTTTATTCAAACACTTACCATAGCGCGACACGAGCTTCTCTATTCCTTTGTTGAAAAATTCCCGTCCAACGTCTGATAACCATTCCTGCGTCATTTGGACTTCTTCATCGGTAAAATATCACCGCTTTCCAAGGGCCTCTTTCATAGGACCGAACACGTGGAAGTCACACGGCGCAAGATCAGGTCTGTAAGGAGACGTGTTCCCACTCCTCCCACTGAAACGTTTCGAGAAGTTGCATCGAAATGCGTGCCAAATGAGGTGTTGCATTGTCACGCAGAAGCACAATGCCTTTTGTCAGTTTTCCGGCCGTCGATCTTTAATCGCCTTTCTCAGCCTTTTTAAGGTTTTACAGTATGATACTGAATTAATCATAGACCCCTTCGGCATAATTTCAGTATGCACAACACCTTTGTTATCGAAGAAAATGGTCAGCATCACATTTCCGGCAGACAGAACCTTTCGGCACTTTTTGGGGGTGGGGAATGAGGATGTTTCCACTCACGCGAACTTCGTTTCATTTCGGGTGAAAAATGATGAACCCAGCATTCATATCCGGTAAAAATGTTGTCCAAAATGTCGTTACTTTCCTTCTCATATTGATCCAAAAACTTGAGAGCTGACTGAAAACGTTTTCCCTTGTGTTCTTCTGCCAATAAACGAGGCACCCATCGAGCCCAAATTTTTCGACATTGCAGTTTCTCAGAGATGTTGTAGTGTACACTTCCATGCGAAATACGCAATTCGGCTACAATTTCGTCTACTGTGATTCGCCTATTCGCAAGCAAAAATTGAACCCGTTCAACGTTGTCATCTGTGACCAAAGTTGATGGCCTTCCCTGCCGGTAATCGTCCTCCATATCCGTGCGGCCATTTTCAAACAACTCGCACCATTTTGAGATTGCCTGGCGTGAAAATGCAATGTCACCATACACTTCTCTCAACTGTCAATGATTTTCAGTAGGGTTGCACCACTTTGCCCACAGAAAACGAGTCACTGCGCGTAATTCTAACTTGGACGCACTTGCAAATGACGCGACATGTTTGATGGCTAACAACGGACTAACTGTTCCAACCACGTATACGCGTTAATAAAGCTGAGGAAACGGAAGTTCAAACCAGTGTTGCCAGCAACTTTCATCAAAATATCCCTTGTAGAAAAAAAAATACGGTCAAGCGCAACTAACGTTTTGACTGCCCCTCGTACACACTACAGACAGTTGTGCCATTCGTCAGCACACATTTGTACCCCAGGTGAATCTTGGATCCGGTCTCGGCAAACACTGACGTTGAATAAAACCACGTCTAATGGAAATCCCCCGGCCGGTAGGAGACCACATCTAGGAACCCCAAACAAACAACAAACAATGTTAGCACTGCGGCGTTTAGGTGGGCAACAGCCCTTGACCTCATTTTGGATTTTGGAGCATAATACGTAAATAGATAGAATAAAATCTACCTCTTTTAACCGTCTAGTAGCCTTCCTTTCCTTCTTTTCTGGACATATGTCCCATCATCAGGTGTAATCCCTCAGTAAATTTCGTCAGATTATTAAAGCAAATTACGTATAATTTACACACATGTCGTAAGTAATTATAAAATATATGAACACGGAACACACGCGGTGTTGTTGGTGCGCACCACGATAACACTATTATCGATTACCGCGTGTGTTCCATGTTAATATTGTTACGAGAACTATACCGAACAATCCAGAACATTCTCCACTCTCCCCGTCCAGTGTGGCTTGTGTTGCGTCATTCACGTAGGTGGTTCTAGTGAGTTCCAGGAACACTTAAAGATACGCATTAAGCCGCTGGCGTGCAGTAAGGAGGCAAAGCTTTATTGCACCTCTGGGGGGTCTATATAAAGCCATAGCAGCCGGATTGTCAGTTCAGTTACGTAAGCGATTTTTGCTAGTGCGGATTGAGTGTTGTCGAAGTGAAGTAGTATTGTGTTAATAATTGTGTGAAACTCTATTAATAGACATTGTTATTGGATGTGGACAAATCTAAATTTAAATATTGTACGAGTTAATTACAAACTGTGTAATTGTGATAATTAAAGCTGGTGATTAGTAACGTAATTGGTTTCTTGTATTTTGTTTTCCACTGTACCTACGACGATCAAGTAGACCGTCGTAACAATATATTATATATTTTTTTATATGTAAATTATACGTAATTTGTTTGAATAATCTGACGAACTTTACTGAGGGATTACACCTGAAGGTGGAACATATGTCCAGAAACGCATAGTGAAATACAAATAAGGAAATGGTACTAGACGGATAAAAGAGGTAAATTTTATTCTGTTCATATACGTATATACGTATAAGTGGCTTGGATACAGAAAGCATGAATTAAAAAAAATAATAAATAAGGTCTCTTTTAACTCCTCATTTAGTGAATCGTTTGCCACATTTCACACACACAAAACTGCAATAAACTTTAATGTTTACTATCAAATATTCTGTGTGAGTGTGTGTGTGTGTGTGTGTGTGTGATAATGATATATCCGACACGCACAGAGTTAACACAATTAAATAATACAAGGCAGTAGATTCAGAGGCGTAGTATTCAAAGTTCATTAACAAACAAACATCGGGCGTACAAATACTTAAGCCCGCTGGGGAGCATCATTAATCATGGGTTTAGCACTGACAAGTAATACAATGTAATGTAATGCTAAACTAAAGTACCGTGTAGTCCGGCCCAGTACTTAATCAATCTTCCTAACAATGAGTCTTGTACAACAGTTTGGATTACATACTGTAAATGTTGACATTATGCACACTAATTGTTGTACAGACATTATGTTTCACTTGCTAATAAATGTATCATGTTGTTTGTAAACAGAGATGATAATTTGTATGGTTAGGTTGTATGTAGGAGCCTCCTGGTGGTCTAGTGGCTAACGCGGGCGCTTGATGCGCTCGTGGTCCCGGGTTCAATTCCCGGCGGAGGCTCCGTACGGCGTGCACTCAGCGTCGTGAGGCCGAACTGAGTAGGCGCTGAGATACCAGCGCCGCCTCCTGGCTGTGAATATCGCAACTAGCGGCTGGCGGCGCGTTGTACTAGCCATGCAACCGTCACATTGCACACAACAGCCGCGCGGTACGCCTTGGTCCTTTCTGGGACTGTTGAGCGGAGGTTGACTTTTGGTTGTATATAGAGTGTGGTGCGGCGCGGGTCGGCCAATAGATTCGTTTGAGAATCATAATCGCAACGCATGTGCTGCGATGTGACATCGAGTCAAGTCAAGACTTGTCTGCCTGCCCATCTCTAACCATGCGAGCAATAATACAGCGATCTTGTCTGGTGTGCTTGGGTAGATAAATAACAAAGATATACATATTGTTACGACGGTATCACAGATCGTCGTATGATACAGTGGAAACAAAATACAAGACACCAATTAAGTCAGTAATCACCAGCTGTAATTACACAATTAACAGTTTGTAATCAACAAGTTATTAAACAAGGTTTTACTAGTACAATAATTTAAGTTAATCTGTCCACACAAATATTAATGTCAACTACAAAGAATTCCGCACTATAATCACTTTTCACTAGTACACCACTTGAAACGCACTGTGTAAATCGCCCGACAATAACTGAAAACTAAGCAGCAGGTATGGGCTATTTATAGTCTGCAGGGTTCCATAATATTCGTGCTTAACAAACACTTGAGAATTCTAGAGGATACTTCACCGCTGCCTTGGCAGAAACACGCCGGGTTGGGATAGTTGAGAAGCTTGTCGAATGTACGAGACTGTTCCGTATTACGTAACACTGCCTCGCAAGTTAAGTGTCAGGTACGCACACAAACAAACGAGTCCTATTTCCGCCTAAATAAGTAACTGTGGCTGTCCCCACATTACTGTATACTAGTGAAACATGGACTCTTGGTAAAAGGCACGTCTAGAAGATTCAGGCAGCCGTAATGAAATTTCTAAGAGGGACGCAAGGTTGTTCTCTCTTGGATCGGAGAAGGAACAATGATATTAGACGCGATTTAAACATTGTATCATTGCACCAGATGATTGAAGACCACAGAAAGGGATGGTGTAAACACTTGAACCGCGTGGCTGATATCCGTCTACCGGTGGCTGCCTTGGGTTATCAGCCTACTGGGAAGAGAGATGTCGGTAGACCGAGGAGGAGATGGGTTCCGGAACAGGTCTAAGGCCTAGTCCCTGGAGTGGTGATGCTGAATAAATAACGAGAAAGTTATAAACTTGGACTATCTAGATCAACAAAAAACCCACTATATTAAATAGTTTCATTACTTATATTATATAAACTACAAAGATAGGCTTTCCGTAGTATTGTATTCTAGTGCAGAGTGTTACAAAGACCGCTGCTTGCCTACGGCAACGTTAAGAGCAGATGAAATCTCAACACATCCACACGTTTCTCGGATACAAGCCGCTTATACAAGCTACATTGCTCCAAACATATTGCATCATGTCGGTGTTTTGGGGGGGGGGGGGAGGGTTGAAACATGCGTTCCATCCGACGGGTACTGGTGTATTTACTTTGATTTTACTTTGCCAATATCATATTATTTTTACACACACGCGCGCGCTCGCACACACGCACACACACACGCTTCAAGGTCAAGGTCGCATTTTGTAAATTTATAGATTCCTTAGTTAGTCAGTTTTATTTTCTTTATTTTTTTGTTTGTTTCTTATGTATACACTTCTGTATGTTTTGACTGTCTGTCGGTTGTGAGAGAGAGTATTGTTTAATTTTTATTTGTGACGTTTTAGTGTTTGTTTTGACCTGAGACGGGTACAGTGTTTTGCATAGCCGAAACGTCGCGTTACATAAAGCAGGCAGTGATGGCAGAAATCTATCCCTCTGGTAGTCTTACACACACACACACACACACACACACCATGTAAAAGTATAATTTTGTTCAATGTAACAGTATGATTTACGCAATATTTAGTTGAAAAGTAGAATGTGATATGCGCAGTATAACAATTAAATTTGTTTAATATTATAAAATAGCTAAACTACTAAATCGAATTTTGAAACATAAAAAAAAGTTCCCACCGAATACAGTATAAAAAACCAGAATTGAAGTCACGAGTCAACAAAAAAACGTACAAATTAAACAAAGATACAAAATCATATTCTTGTTGACATTTGAAACATGCTGATTGATGATACTATACATTGCAACAGTACGTCTGCGTACGTTACTGTGCATTGTCGCAGTTAGTTAAAAATAACTGCTAAATTATAATAAATAACTAATATTGTCAGTATTTAAAAAAAAATGCGTATTGAAAGCTGTAATTAACCAGCGAAGGGGAACACCGAAAGCAGGTCGGTACATGAAGATCACGCCACACACAGCTAAGTTTGTGTACAAGTGTATTTTATGTGTGTTAGTTTAAGCCAGTTGAAACCGGCATAGGTCACCTCTGAATAAACGTGAATTAAATAAGTAATTTATTTAAATCGTGGTAAGTGAGCGTAAGATATGGCAAAACAAATTACGCCACGTTATTAATAATATAATGACGCGCACATGTGCAAAATCTAGTGCGAAACAAAGATTTCATATTAATGCAGTGTGAATAAAAGAGAATATAACCAAGAACAATTAAAGCATAGAAAAACTGTTAACATACAATTATACATAAAAAAATTACCGATCATAAGAACATCGAGTAATAAACAAAAGTCTTCGCATGTTGCGATTAAAATTAAAATAATTACGAAAAATAATCGAATCTGTAAAGGAACGCTCGACAAACTACAACAATATAAATCGTGCACACAATGGTTGAAACATGATTTTTGCGCCCGACAGTATAAATACGCGAGCAGCACCCGGCTCGATCTCTCTTTCGTTGGAACACATCTGCAGCCGAAGGCTATGCCCAACGGTGGAGCATCCAAGGTCGATATCCCAGCAGTACCTTACGAGTCATCTGAATGCTGAGTGGACCAGGAGGACCGGACAACGGACTCCAGGAGGATCAGACGACAACGGAGGATCGACACAGGACACAGGACTCAGGATCATGCATGACGAGGAATCACTGACTATCACTGCACAGCAATAAGGTGACATAAAACCATTTTTACTCGTCAACCAACGATTCATAAAAAGACATTAAAAAGAAAAGAAAAGAGACAATGATAACTGTAATAGTGTAAATAATAATTGTAAAATTTAATTGGTTAATTAGTAGTAATTTAAAATGATATTTAAAATTTACGAAATAATTTTTTTGAAATTATAACGTAGCAGAAATGTTTTAGTAATTCTAAAATTGGTTGATAATTAATGAATAAGATATTCCTATGTAATAATATAAAAACAAAAAAATATGGAATTTAAAAAGAAATACACAATCTGAGAAAGTCGACAGCACATTCTATATTATACAACTTTTTATTTATACATGTAAATTTATATCTTGTGTATTATATTTATGAATGTTTGTGTAATGCTATTTGTATAGCGGCAATAATTGTGTGTATGATGAGCACACACAAAAGAATAATATTATGCGAATAATAATGACGAAATTTTAATTCGTAAATTTTGGAAATTTTATTTAATAAATTTGTAATGATTTTTACAGTTTAAAGTATGATTTAAGAAGTTTTATTATTATTTTAAACACACACCTATTACACCTTTTCTCGTTATAAAATATTATAATGAAAAAAAGAGCTGTCACTGATTTTAATTGTTTTTTGTGAAACAAAAAGTAGAAAACGTATTTGGCTTATTTGGCTGTAAATATATTTGGATAATAATGAACTAAATACAAGGAAATGATTTCAAAGCTATTGAGCCTGACTCACAGCGTGTAAGTAAATTTGCTTCGTTTTATGGTAAATAAAATTATTAGACCCTACTAATGTTTACGTTCTTATTGTAATAGTATTTAAACATCCTTTAAAATATTACGCTTCAAAAAAAGTTCTCATTTCAAAAACAAGAAACTGTAGCCAAGTATCAGTCTCTATCAAGAGACTGATTGCCGGTTATCAGCGGAGTTACGAAGGTGACGTGATGCATGATCGAATTAAAAGCCAGAAGATTCACATTGGGCGCGCGATACAATACACATTGAAGCTAAAGTTTCATGTTTCTTGGACGAATTTGTGTATTACATACATGTTATCAACTACTCAGTTTTGCAAGTGTATTTTGATTAATTTATTTTATATATTAATTCAAATACAGGGGTAAAACGTTGCACGACATACGTATACATTTATCGCCTGCAGTAAAAAATGTTACAAGAAAATTGAAAAGAGCACCTTGACAAAACCAGAATGAAAAGTAAGGCTATACGTGGATCAGAGTTATGACTGAGTGTAAGGAAAAATTTGGATACACTAAGAGTTAAGAATAGATTATTGAACATTCAATTTTAGCATTATAGGACAGGACAAAATTGACGGAATTTTGTGAAATCAAAGATTAGTGTAAACATGCATCTAATGGTAGCGCTAGAGGCAGAGCAGTTGTATTCACGCGGACACTTGAGTTGTATATCAAAAAAACGTTAACCTGAAAAGACAATTGACAATAGAAAAAGAGAGCGTAAAAAGTACATTCAAAACTTTTGCGATTGAAGACCTAAGAAAATTTGTACAGGTAAATAGGTAGAAAGGCATTAAATGTTAAAGAAACCACGTTTATTGTCAAAATAAAATATTAGGGTGGGGATCAGGCCCCGAATGGAGCAGTATTGCTACCTTGAGCTATAAAGTAACAAAAGTGTTACTTATTCAATATTCTTACCTCGTATAACGCAAAAATCCGTTAATAATGTGATTTTTTAGTAACGTATAATCGATAAGATGGTTTATAAAGAAATGTCGACGAAAGGATAAGTTAGAAATATGTATTTACTAGCTGACCCGGCCACGCGTTGCTGTGGCTAAAGTTTTTGTTATATTACATTATAGTAAACAATCTAAGAGGAACAATAAGAGAACATCAGTCACGGAGTCCACTATGCTTTTTCACACAGATGGTATTTGTAAAAAAATATGGTGATTCCTTATTTGACTTTCTACTACTATAACCCTTTAGTACAATGAAATTATTTACGAACAAAGACGAAAATGTTGATGTTGGTATACAAATTCACTGGATTGAGATTTGAAGGGGAAGTACGTTGAACACAATTAATTAAAATGTTCTTACACTTGATATTAAGCAGAAATCAATAGGTACAAAATAAAAATTTATCAGATTTATTATTTCCATTTAATTTTATAACAAATATAAGTATATTACAGTATAATACAGTAAATAACATGTGACGCTTAAACTCATGAATGAGGTAGGCAAGGCAGACAGTCTTAAACTTTTAAACATTAATATCTATTTTTTTGAATTATAAATACTTTCAATTTCAATTTAATTTAACACCAATCGGTGCACAATGTTTTTGGTTAACCTGTCTTTAGCTAACACAAATAGATTCGACGGTTTCCCAACACGTGAACACGCAACATATAGTTGCCCATGAGAAAAACATGGATTTTCCAAATCTAAACCACAAATGGACATTGTTTGACCTTGAGATTTATTTATAGACATGGCGAAAGCTAAACGAATTGGAAACTGTAGCCTTTTGAAGGGTATGGTAGAATCTGATGGTATCATCGGAATACGTGGCAGCAGGACCACTTTTCCTTTAAACTTCCCAGCCAAAATGGTTGCTTCAAGAATGTTTCCGGTGATCTTTTTGATGACCAAACGCGTACCGTTACATAATTGAGGTGGATTCAAATTACGGAGGAGAATAATAGGGGAACCAATCTTTAATCGAAGATTATGTGGTGGCATTTCAGGGATATCTAATGAATTTAAAAATTCAATCGGAAAATTTACACTTTCATTTTCATCAACAACAGTATCGATTGATTTAAAAGACATCAGATCGCCTGGTAACAACTGTTGTATCTGGAAGTTAATTTCGTCAACATCAACGTTTTTGGCTGCCAAAATCGCCCGTTGACTAAGCCATTCATGATTCAAATAATTATTCTGTATATCCGGGAAAATACTCTGAATCAATTCATTTTTATCCTGAACAACAGTGCAAAAATTGTCTGGTAGTTTAATGCATTGCGTATTTGGTTGCAGTTCTATTTTACCGTTCCCAATATCTAGTAGTTGTTCGGAAAATATTTGTGCTGATGGATCATTTTGCAATTGTACTCGCATATTTATGGTCAATCGAAGTGTTTCAACACTTCGCCATAAGAATGATTGTTTCAAACATGCATTAATCTCATCCGCGAAAGTAGAGCGAGGTATAACCGGTAAGGTCTGCCGGAAGTCACCAGACAAAAGTAAGATAGCACCACCGAAAAGTTTATTATTGCTGTTTAAATCTTGCATAGTTCTGTTTAATGCTTCAAGTGAATATTTGTGTGCCATTGTGCACTCATCCCAAATTATTATAGAACTCTTCCGCAACACTGCAGCTATTCCACTATTCTTTTTGATGTTACACATTGCATCTGGTTTATTATGAACGTCCAATGGCAGCTTGAATGTTGAATGTGCTGTTCGCCCACCATCCAGTAAAGTAGCCGCAATGCCTGACGATGCTACTGCTAATGCGATTTTTTGTTGCGACCGTATTTTGGCAAGAATCAACGACATTAAAAATGTCTTACCGGTTCCACCGGGTGCATCCAAGAAAAAAAAACCGCCTTGTTCAGCAGCAACAGCCAGCATAATCCGATCATAAATAATTTTTTGTTCTGCTGTCAGTAATGGTTCACTGTTCATGATAATTGTTGCTAAACTTCCATGGTCATATTGATTTTCTCGTTGTAAATCGGTATTGACTAAGTCGGTGGCTGGACGATTAGGTGATGGCATACCATAATGATTAAGTGGTAAATTTGAAATAAGAACACATAAATCCTCGATCAAGACCAATGCTTCATTGTACATCTCTGGTGTATAATCTATGTTTTGGCATTGATTTGTTTGTCTAATTCGGTGCAAGATGTCTTCTGTCATACAATTTTTATATTTTTCCCACAAAGTTTGTGCTTGCGAGGGATAACATGTCGTCAAAATAATTGCAAACAACTGACGAATGTTATTCGGTGTTGATGTCAACGCAGCATCAGCAAGCGTTAAGTCCCAATGGTTATCGTCTTCTAGCAATTGCAGTTCACGACATGCATCCTGGTATGTATTGAATACTCGACCATTAACTGTTCGTAAAAATTCAAAAGACGTTGGTCCGGGAACATTCACCAATAACAAACGTAAATAGAAGCACTCACGTTGCTTTGGATGTACCGTGTAAAGTCTCCCCAATGTCTTAGCTTTGAATATGCCTGTAATGGAAGGATGTGGTTTTCCTTGTTTCCGTGGCTCCCATTTTTTACTGGATTTGTTCCATGTGAAATAACGTGGAACATCACCATACACCAATGTCTTCGCGAATTGGCCAAAAACATCAGGTTTTTGACACAATGTAAAAAATTCAGTTAGAGTCGTTTTCGGAGCTTCGAACGCTCTTTGGAGAACATTTTCTTCAGTGAAGTATACACGTTGACCGTTTTCAAGATGTATTGCCAGATGTTGGACAGCAGGATCTCTTTCGTGGATGGGAAAGCTGAGAATATGCCAAATAGCTTCATTGCTGCTAATGTATCTGCCCATTTGGTATCGTGCTATTTCGTCATTTTTATTTATGTTTTGTACTTCAAATATGGCCAAATCACTGCCTTTGTTTACATATTTACAAATATACTTAATTGATTTAACAGAACTGCAAAGCTCAACATTGATATGAGCTTTGTAAGTTTTTGAAAGTAGTGGTGAGTATGGTACCACCCACTGATTATCAAACTCAACTTGATTTGGAAAGTTCGGCAGTCGCATTGTAAATGTGTGGCCACCATTCTCAGTACTTCTGCGGCGATACATTGGATAACCATCAATATCCGTGATCGTGTCATTCGTATGCGGCTTTGGGAAGTTTTTTTTACATTTTCCATTTTCCATGCACGGTGACGTCATGTTGAAAGCACCGCATGGCCCATGGATCATGTGTTTGGTGACAATATCAAATAATTCTTGATCAATTAATGGGTCTGGAATTTCGGCTGAAATTATTTGATCGATTTCTTCAGGACGGATTCTATCTTTAAGCCAAACCAAAATGTGGGCATGAGGCAAACCTCGCTTTTGCCACTCTATCGTATACAGCCAACAACGTGTGATACCAAAAATTGAATATTTAACAATAAAATCAATTAAGGATTTCAATTTTTGTTTAAACACACGTGCAGTTAAATCATGACGATGAATGGCTTGTTGTCCTGGCAATAGTAAAGTTTGTATCTCTTCCCAATTCGGATTACATGTGAATGTAATAAATAAATCCGGTCGGCCGTAATGACGTACGTAAGTCATCGCATCTTGTATGTATTCCTGCATGTTCCGTGGACTGCCGATGTAGCTTGAAGGTAAAATGAAAGCATTACCGATGTCATTGGGATTTAAATTTCCATCGATGTTTCCAGCAACAGCATCTCGTAAGTGAATATATTCTTCCGATCGTAGTTTTGCCTGGTTGAATCGAAGGAATCGCAAGCGTTCGCTTTCGACCTTAGCATACATATCAACAATGTATTGATGGAACAGCTGACGATATCGAAGGATATAATTGTCTTGATGTTGTCTAACCATTATTCGGTGTGCGTAGTAGTTCATTGAGCTAACTTTATTATTTCTGTAATCACCTAAAAAAATAAAAAATAAAATGCAATACGAAATTAAAATCTATACATACAGTAAGAAAGTAAATAGATAATTGTCAAACTTACCGGTATTTGGATCATACTGTTTGATATTAAGGTGATATTCATCTTGTCCTTGCCAAAATATCAATGGATATTGTAGTGCGTCATATGAACGGTGTAGATCCGAAATCGTACTGACAGTGTTGTCTCGCCGTGTAATTTTTATAGATCTTTTGTCAACTGGATCACCAACCATGATAACAGCAACCTCATCAACAGTTGGAGCGTTGAATCTACCAGCATGTTCACCTAATGGTACTTTGTCGGCTTTTATGACGATTTGATAATTGTCATTTTGCAGTCGTGGCGAAACTCTTTTGATCAATTGAATTAGTTGATTGTGATCTTCTAAAAAATTTTCCAATAATATCACAATTGCTCTTTCCTCTGCTTGTTCAATAAAATTATACAGGCACCGAGTCGTCACGCGCTCTTCACAATCGCCCATAAAATAAATTTGAAGAAATTTCGGATTGTTATCAGGCATTGGCATCAGTGATCCGATTTTATGGTACACCTGGCCTTGAATTTTGAATGTAGTTTCAAAATTACGTCCATCGGATGCACGATCGCAAATTTTAGTTGCCCCAAATGACGTCATTTGGAAGCAAGAATTAAATTTGCGTATCTTACGCAAAAATAATTTGGAATCATCTGAATTGCCAGTAAGAAGGGATAATAAAGGCTCCGGCGGAGCGGGTAGAGGTGACAGCACAACTTTTCCTGATGCGCAGCACATGCCGGCTGCTTCATTCCGAAATTTCAATGCCTGACAATATTGACATACTTTATCCATTCCACCGATAGCAATTTTTGAATGCGCTGAGTAGTTAATATCTGGTGCATATTCAAAGGCAAGCCGAACGAATGATGCACGTGTTAATGAGCGGCTGATCCGTTGCCTTTGTCGATCTAGTACTCGTACTGTAGCTATGTTTCGTTCTCGTGCCGCTCTTGTTCTCGTAATATTCTGTTGCAGACGTTCGTCACGCTGTTCTTGAGATTCTTGTGCACGACTTTCTGCAGTCCTGATTCTTTGAGCTGCATTTCTTGTTTCGATTTGTTCTGGTAATTGCTGAGCTCTTTCAACACGTTTGCGTCGTGACCCTTTGCTGCTCGCGTTGTTGAGGTTAGATCTTTTCGGTGGCATTTGACTGAAAATAATAATTTAATCGTTTAAATATTAGAAAGAGGAACTGAAAAACATGTTATCATAGCACATTGAAATAATAAGTGCAAAATAATTTTCAATGGAGGTTAAATAAATCGTTTAAATATTAGAAAGAGGAACTGAAAAACATGTTATCGTAGCACATTGAAATAATAAGTGCAAAATAATTTTCAATGGAGGTTAAATAAAAATAATATAAAAATTTTTGTACAATTATTGAAAAAGTGTGGGGAGCTTTGTGCCATTTTCTCATTGATATATTAATTAACTTTTATAAAACTATGTGATATTACTTACATGTATAAATTGAAATTATTGTTCCTGTGCTCCTACTGTGGCTATGTCTCGTTCTCCTGCTGCTCTTGTTCTTATGATATTCTCTTGAAGACGTTCGTTACACTGTTCTTGAGATTCTTGTGCATGACCTTCTGCTGTCCTGATTCTTTGAGCTGGATTTCTTGATTCAATTTGTTCTGCCAACTGATGGGCTCTTTTAATACGTTTGCGTCGTGCCTCTCTTGTGCTCGCGTTGTTGAGGTTAGATTTTTTCCGTCGAAAGGTATCGACATCTGTTCAATAAATTAAAATTGCGACTATAATTTGAGATTTAAACTATCCTATCTCTCAAGTTGGATCGAACTGCACATGGTGTGCGAATTTTATTATAATCGGTTAAGTGGTTTAGGAGTCCATTGAGGACAAACATTGTGATCTCTGATTTAGATTTTCATCCGCCCCAAAGGCATGCAATCTACGTAACAAAGTTTACTTAAAAGTATTGTTACATACAACGTGTTAAACAGAATATTACACAGGGATATCTAAACTATCGTAAAACATATAAATAAATAATATATTAATATATATTTATATATAAATATTTATAATAATAATAGTATGTTTTTCTTTTTTTTAATCTAATAAAAAAAAAAGAAAAACATACTATTATATATATATATATACATATATATATATATTTATTATATATGAATATATAAATGTGATAATACAGTAATATTAACATTAATATTTTTAATTTAACTATAAATATACTGTATAAAATCATAAATATTAAAAACCGGGATTACTCAAATGAGTGAATATTGTTGTAAAAGCTCTGTTTACAAAGGTTTGATGCCATGATTTATAAATTAATATAAAAATATAATACTATATTTCAAAAAATTCACCAGCCATGAATTCTTATTTTTATTGTGAGGAAACATCGATTAAAAATAATACATTTTTGAGTGAATATTGCTTTAAAGGGATTGTTTGACATTTTGGAAAACTATGCTATTAATAAATAAGTAAAAGGAGGAGTTTTATTCTAGCTTGTAAATTAAATATTTAATTATATTACATGCATAACTTTAAATTGATTGAAAACTATCTAAATGATAATTATCCATAGCGCAGTATTAAGTATTATTAATTATTAATTTTAGAGATAATAAGTTTATTTATAGAGGACAAAATTCGTGCCAGCAGTTGCGGTTACACGATTCTCTAAATTTAATTATATTAGTTTCAGTTAAAAAATAAATTAATAGTAAGGTTTTTAAATTTTGGTGAAATAATGTATAAATATGTGTTTACTTTTATGTCTGAGAAACTTTTATCTAAAACTAGGATTAGATACCCTATTATTGAAAGTGTAAATAAAATAACTAGATTATTAGTAGTTATGATCTTTAAACTCAAAGAATTTGGCGGTAATTTATCTAATCAGAGGAATCTGTTTTGTAATCGATAACCCACGATAGATTTCACTTTATATAAGTTTGTATACCTCTGTCAAGAATGCTTTATCAGAATAATTTTCATTTATTTTATTAATAAAATGTCAGGTCAAGGTGCAGTTAATTTTAAAGAAAGAATGGATTACATTATTATAAAAATGAATTGTTTTCTATAATGAAAATCATGAAATTGGATTTGAAAGTAAATTTATTAAATATAGTTTTTTGAATTTAGGTTCTAAATTATGTACATATCGCCCGTCACTCCCACTATAAAGTGGGATAAGTCGTAACAAAGTAGCTGTACTGGAAAGTGTGGCTAGAGTGCAAATTAAAGCTTAAGGCATATTATTTACACTAATAAAAATTATTGATTTATCAATATAATTTGAATAATTAATTTAAATTTATAATTAATTTATTGAGATTATTTTAAGTAAAAATAATTATTTAGTTTTAGTACTATTTATGGAAAAAATATTTTTAATTGAACTGTGAAGATCAAACAATAAATATAAATAAGTAAAATTATAATTTGTACCTTTTGTATCAGGGTTAATTAATTATATATAAAAATTTATTTTTCCCGAATTATAGTGATTTAAAGTTATTTGTTAATTATTGTAATATAAATATTAATAAAATAATTTTAGTGATGAAACTTCTCTCGAACTATAATATTTCTGGTTTCTTAAGAATTAAATTTAATTTAAAATAAATATTATAACTTATATTTTAATATAAAGTTTTATATTTATTTAATTATATTAAGGATAAGCTAAATATAACTTCTATAATATTTTAGATTTTAATTAATTAAATAGGTTTGCAATTAGCCTTTTTATATGAGTAAGTTAAATTTTATTTTCTATTTTAATACATTTAATATATTTTAGGTATATATTAAGAAAATTAAATTAATAAAAATATTTTTATTAAAATGATTAAATCAGTAAATTATGATAAGTTGTATTTAAGAACTAGGCAAATATAATTTTCACCTGTTTACCAAAAACATGTCCTTTAGAAAAATATTAAAGGTCTATTCTGCCCAATGATATTTTAATGGCCGCGGTAAGTTGACCGTGCAAAGGTAGCATAATAATTAGTCTTTTAATTAAAGGCTTGTATGAATGAATGGATGAAAAATTTTCTTTTTTAATTAAAATAGATTGAATTTAGAGTTTAAGTAAAAAATCTTAGATAAATAAGTGGGACGAGAAGACCCTATAGAATTTTAAATAAATTTGTTTTATTAGAATTTAGAATTAACAACTGAAAAAATTATTTTATTTTTTGTTGGGGTGACATTATAATAAATAAAACTTTAAATGAACTTTTCATAAATTAATGCTTAATTGATCCAATTTTTTGATTATAAGATTAAATTACCTTAGGGATAACAGCGTTATTAATTTGGAGAGTTCATATCGATAAATTAGATTGCGACCTCGATGTTGGATTAAGAAAAGAGTTTAGAGCAAAATTTAAATATTCTGGGTCTGTTCGACCTTTAATTTCTTACATGATCTGAGTTCAAATCGGCGTGAGCCAGGTTGGTTTCTATCTACTAATATATTTTTGATATTAGTACGAAAGGACCATGTCAAATAATTTAATTTATTCTATTTTAGCAAAAAGTGCATTAAATTTAGAATTTAATTATGTAATAATATTACATGTAGAAAATGTTTGTAATTACTGTTTTAATTACTGCTTTGTTTATTTTGATTGGTGTTGCATTTTTAACTTTGATAGAGCGTAAGATTTTAAGATATATTCAAATTCGTAAGGGTCCAAATAAAGTAGGATTTATCGGTATTTTACAACCATTTTCAGATGCTATTAAGTTATTCTTAAAAGAGAGAAATATACCAATGTTATCCAATTATTTAATTTATATAATTAGACCTGTGTTAGGCTTATTTAATTCTTTACTATTGTGAGTCATTTATCCATACTTAATCAATTGTGTTTCGTTCAATATGGGTATAATATTTTTTTGTTGTTGTACAGGAATAGGGGTTTATAGTTTAATGATTACAGCTGATCATCAAATTCTAATTACGCTATATTGGGTTGTATTCGATCAATTGCTCAAACTATTTCATATGAAGTCAGTCTCGTATTAATTATTTTGTGCCCTATTGTAATGATTGAGAGTTTTAATTTAATTGAATTTTATTTTTTTCAACAATTTATATGATTAGTATTTCTGTTTTTTCCTTTGAGAATTTGTTGAATTTCATCATCAATAGCTGAAACTAATCGATCGCCATTTGATTTTTCTGAAGGGGAATCAGAATTAGTTTCTGGATTTAATGTTGAGTATAGAGGTGTAGGATTTGCATTTATTTTTTTAGCTGAATATGCTAGAATTATTTTTATGAGTATAATATTTTGTTTAATATTTCTAGGTAGAAAAATTAATTCTTTAGTTTTTCCTATTCAACTAACATTAATTTCATTTTTATTTATTTGAGTTCGAGGTACTTTACCTCGTTATCGTTATGATAAATTAATATATTTAGCATGAAAATCATATTTGCCAGTAAGTTTAAATTTATTGATTTTTTCTTCATGATTAAATCTATTATTTAGTTCATTAAAAATTGTCTTAATATTAAGTTAATAGAACTTAATTTTCTTTTCTTTACTTTCAAAGTAAATGCTTTATTTATAAGCTAATTAACTATTTAATTAATTTATCTCAAAAAGATTTAATTATAGGGTCTAAAACAAAATATATAAAATAAATTGTTGTTAAAAGTATCCCGATCTTGATATATGGGTATTCAACAGGACAAACTCCAATCCAAGTTAATAAAACTAAAACAATGAACAAGTATCAAAATAAAATCTGATTAATAGGGTAATTTAATAGTCCTATAAATTTTGAATTGTTTATGAAGGGAACAAAAATTAAAATAAAAATTGATATGAATAATGCAATTACTCCTCCTAATTTATTAGGAATAGATCGTAGGATTGCATATGCAAATAAGAAGTATCATTCTGGTTGAATATGTTTTGGAGTAACTAATGGGTTTGCTGGAGTAAAATTATCAGGGTCACTTAATTTATATGGTTCAAGCATCACATAACAAAAAAAAAATAATTAAAATTAATAAAAATCCTAGTGCATCTTTAATAGAAAAATAAGGATGGAATGGAATTTTATCATTATTTGAATCAATTCCAAGTGGATTGTTTGACCCCATAACATGCAAGAAAATAAGGTGTACAATTGTTAATGCTAAAACAACAAATGGTATAATAAAATGGAAAGAATAAAATCGAGTTAATGTTGCATTATCAACAGCAAATCCTCCTCAAATTCAATTTACCAAAGTTGTCCCAAGATATGGAATTGCTGACAATAAATTTGTAATAACTGTTGCTCCTCAAAATGATATTTGTCCCCATGGAAGGACATAACCTATAAAAGCAGTAGCTATTAAAGTTAATAAAATGACCACTCCTACAGCTCAAGTTTCAAAATTTTTATATGAACCATAATATAGTCCTCGCCCAACATGCAAATAAACACAAATAAAAAACAATGAAGCTCCATTTGCGTGTGAAATTCGTAATATTCATCCATGATTAATATCACGACAAATATGTCTTAATCTATTAAATGCACTTGCTACATCTGCATTATAATGTATTGACAAAAATAATCCAGTTAAAATTTGAACAACTAAACATATTCCTAGCAGCGATCCATAATTTCATCAATATGATAAATTCGTAGCTGCCGGTAAATCAATTAGTGAATTATTTATTATTTTAATTAGTGGGTGTGTACGTCGAGTGATGTTTAACATTCGTTAAAATTTTCTCCGTAAAGGAGACAATTTAATTCTAATAATATTCACAACAACAATCAATGTAAATAGAAGATAAATAACTAACATAATAGTTATTATTCCTGACGGAAATATATATAATTTTTTAATTATAAATCTATCAAATAAATTATTCATTTCCAATAATTTATTAACTCTATCTATCTTAAATCTAATAGTATTTATAGTTATGATCAAAATTCAAATAATTATGTTTAATATTAATAATTTTATTGAAAAATAAAATTTTTCATTTGAAGCAATTCTTGATATATACATAAATAAAATTAATATTCCTCCAATAAAAACAAGAAATAAGATATAAGAAAAAAAATAAGAATTTATATAAAATATACAAATAATTCTGGTTAGTATTGTTTGTATTAATAAAATAGATCCTATTGATAATGGGTGCTTCATAAAAATAAAATTTATTGATAATAGAATTGTAATTGATATCATAATTTTCATACAGAAGATAATTTAATAAAAATGTAAGCTTTGGGTGCTTAAAATGATTCTTTACTCTCTTCTGAAGTTTTAAAATTATTAATTTATCTTAGATTTACAAGATCTAAATTTTTTTTAAACTATTAAAACGAATGAATTTGTCATTACCTTTATTGTATTTAATTATATTTATATCGGGCATTATCTCATTATGTTTAAATCGAAAACATATCATAATAAGTTTATTAAGATTAGAATTAATAATTTTAAGATTATTTTGTATATTTTCTGCTTCTCTATCAATTGAATTAAATGATATATATATATTAATAGTTTTGCTAACATTTAGTGTTTGTGAAGGAGTTGTAGGATTATCAAGATTGATTAATATGATTCGATCACATGGTAATGATCAACTATTATCAATATCTTTAAAAACATGTTAAAATTAATTTTATTTTCATTATTTTTAACCCCTTTATTATTTAACATATGGTTATTAAGAAATATACTAATTCTTTTAGTGCTATTTATCATCTTATTCTTTAGAAAAGATTTAATTATACTAAGATATAACATACATATAGATAATATTTCATATAGATTAATTATTCTTACAATTTGAATTACCTTCTTAATAATTAATTCTAGTCCTTTATATAAATATAATAATATAAATTTATTTTTGTTTATAGTGTTATTATTAATAACATTATTAATTTTATCATTTTGTTCATATAATATTATAATATTTTATATCTTTTTTGAAACTAGTTTGATCCCTACCATAATTATTATCATAGGATGGGGGTATCAACCTGAACGAGTGAATGCTAGATATTATTTATTGTTTTATACTTTATTCGCATCTCTCCCCATATTAGTTTCAATTATATATATGTATAGAAATAATATAACTAATATTATAATGTTAATGAGATCAAATAATAGGTTTATTTATTTGGGGATAACATTAGCATTCATAATTAAGGTTCCGTTATTTATATGTCATTTTTGATTACCAAAAGCTCATGTCGAAGCACCTGTTTCTGGTTCTATAATTTTAGCTGGAATTCTTTTAAAATTAGGAACTTATGGCTTAATTCGTGTTAGATATATTATACCAGTAATATTTATCAATTATAGATTCATCTGGATTTCTATTTCATTAATAGGGGGAATTATGATTAGATTATCTTGTATAATGCAAATTGATATAAAATCTATAATTGCATACTCTTCTGTAGCTCACATAAGATTAGTTATTGGAGGAATTATAACAATAAATATATGAGGTATAGTCGGAGCATATTTCATAATAATTGGACATGGTTTATGTTCATCTGCTTTATTTTGCTTAGCAAATATTTCTTATGAACGTTCGGGAAGACGTAGAATCCTAATTAATAAAGGAATATTAAGATTTATGCCTTCAATAACTCTCATATGATTTTTAATATCTTCTAGAAATATTTCATGTCCTCCAACAATTAGTCTAGCAGGAGAAATTATAATTTTAAATAGATTAATGTCTTGAAATCCATTGTGTATAGTTTTCCTATCTTTTTCTTCATTTTTATCAGCTTGTTATAGTTTATATCTATACTCTCATACCCAACATGGAATAATTTTCTCGGGTTGTTACTCTTTTAATTCTGGGAACGTACGTGAAATTTTTTTAATTATAATACATTGAATTCCATTAAATTTAATTATTTTGAAATTAACATTATTGATATAATTCAATTAGTTTAAAATAAAACATTAAATTGTGGATTTAAAAATATAAATTTATATTGGATCATTACTAAAAATAAACTTAATACATATATTTTCTTAATTTTATTGATTTTAAGATTAATAATATTAATTTTATCAATAAATATGATTATTTTTGATTATGCAATTATAATAGAATGACTGATTGTTACAATTAATTCATGTAATATTTATATAACATTAATTTTTGATTTTATATCGACTTTATTTCTTTCAACTGTTATATTTATTTCATCAATGGTTATATTATATAGAGGTATATATATAATAAATGATAAATATATTAATCGATTTATTTATATTATTATAATATTTGTAATGTCAATAGTATTATTAATTATTAGACCTAATATAGTAAGCATTCTCATTGGATGAGATGGATTAGGATTAGTATCATATTGTTTAGTTGTTTATTATTAAAATTTAAATTCTAGAAATGCTGGGATACTGACGGCATTAATAAATCGTATTGGAGATGTTATAATCCTTTTATTAATTGCATGAATAATAAATTTTGGATCTTGAAATTTTATATCTTTTATTAATAAGATAATAATGAGTCCAATAATTATACTAGTTGTTATTGCAGGATTTACAAAAAGAGCTCAAATTCCTTTTTCTTCATGACTTCCAGCAGCTATGGCTGCTCCAACTCCAGTATCGGCCCTTGTTCACTCATCAACATTAGTTACTGCAGGAGTATATTTAATTATTCGATTCAGAAATTTAATTATATCATTCAATCTAATTCAAGTATTTTTAATGTTATCATTACTAACAATAATTATATCAGGTCTAGCTGCAAATTTTGAATTTGACTTAAAAAAAATTATTGCATTATCAACTTTAAGACAATTAGGAATTATAATATCAATTTTAATATTTGGTTATCCAATATTATCCTTTTTTCATCTTATTATTCATGCTTTATTTAAGGCGTCACTTTTTTTATGTGCTGGAGTATTGATTCATAGATTAATGAATAATCAAGATATTCGCATAATGGGCTGTATAAGTTATAATATACCAATAACTAGAACATTCATAAATATTGCAAATTTATCATTATGTGGGATACCCTTTATGAGAGGGTTTTATTCAAAAGATTTAATTATAGAAACAATATGCTCCAGAAATACTAACTTTTTAATTTTATTATTGATATATGTTGGAATTGGAATAACATCTTTCTATTCTGCCCGATTAACATATTTTTCAATAAGCATAAATTTTAGTTATTATAATTTTAGTTCACAAAACGAGTCATTTAATAGTATATTAAAGAGAATCATGGTTTTATCTATTTATTCAATTTTATCAGGGTCTATATTTAGATGAATCATATTTAATAATCCTGTAAGAATTATTCTCCCCATCGAGGGAAAACTAATAGCAATGGCTCTATCTTTTCTAGGGTTATTAATTGGATATGAAATATCCATGTTTTCATCCATAGTAAAAAAATTTACAAGAGAGTTCATAAATTCCATATGATTTTTAAAACAACTATCAACCTTTCATACTCAATTTCTTTTTTTAAAAAATTCACTTATATTTCAAAAATCAATTGATTTGGGATGAGGAGAAAAAATTGGGCCCCAAGGCATGATTGAATTGATAAAATTAATTATAATATTTAATATTAATATAAGAAAAAATAATTTCAAGATTCAAATAATAACATTTATTGCTTGATTTCTAATTATGATATATTTAAATAGCTTAAACATTAGAGCATAATATTGAAGATATTAAGGTAATAAATATTTTAAAATATTTATAAGGATTTTCCTCTCTTTTCAATGAAAATGAAATGTTTTATAAACTTTATAAATAAGGAAAAAACGGAGTTTAACCGCTTTAAAAGCTAGTTAGCAGCTGCTTTTATTCTTATTTCCTTTTAATTGGAAATTATATGTTCAATAACTTTATTAACAATAAAGTGCCTTATTTTTGGCTTCAATTAATAAGCAAAGGAATAAAGATTCTTTTTTTAGGTCGAAACTAAATGTATTTATTACTTCATTGCTTTTAAGAATGGCTAATATGAGCACCTATTGATTGCAATCCAATAATTATAATTAAATACATTCCCATTAAATTCAATTTAACATACTATTTTTCCATTCATGATATAAGCCTAATATTAAAAATAATAAAAATAACAATATCACTAAATAAATTTCAATAATATTAATAGTTGTTATTACAATAACTATGGGTATAATAATCACTAATTCAACATCAAAAATAAGGAAGATGACTGCAATTATAAAGAAATGTCTTGAAAAAGGAATTCGAGATGACTCAAAAGGATCAAATCCACACTCAAATGGAGATGATTTTTCACGATCAATTATTGATTTAGTTGACACAAAATATAAAAGAGTTATTAAAGTAAATAAAATTAATAATATCATAATACAATAACTTACAACATTGAAAATTATTCTATTTAAAAATTAATCCTTTTAATTGGAAGTTAAATATACTTATATACTAATAGAATATTTATCTACCCCATCAGTAAATTGATATATATAAAAATAGTCAAACAATATCAACAAAATGTCAATACCAAGCAGCTGCTTCAAAACCAAAATGATGAGTTCTAGAGAAATGAAATTTCAATTGACGTAATAAACAAATTATAATGAACGTTCTTCCAATAATAACATGAATTCCATGAAACCCTGTTGATACAAAAAATGTTGATCCGTATACAGAATCTGAAATACAAAACGATGATTCAAAATATTCATATACCTGAAGAATAGTAAAATATATACCTAATATTAAAGTTAATAAAATACCATAAACAGATTCATTATATTTACTTTCTATTATGGAATGATGAGCTCACGTAATTGTTACTCCAGAACACAATAAAATTATAGTATTTAATAGAGGAATTTGTATTGGGTTAAAAGGCATAATTCCAGAAGGAGGTCAATTTATACCAATTTCTATGACAGGTCTTAATCTTCTATGAAAAAATCCCCAAAAGAAAGAAATAAAAAAGAAAATTTCTGATACAATAAATAAAATTATTCCTAATTTTACACCTCTCACTACAACTATTGTGTGAAATCCTATAAACGTCCCTTCACGCAAAATGTCACGTCATCATTGAATTATAGTTAAAATTAAAATTAAAAATCCAAAAGATAATAAAATAAAATTTTGTATATGAAATATTATTACTATACCAGAAACAAAAGTTAGAGCCCCAATTGACCCCGTTAGAGGTCATGGTCTACAATCAACTAAATGATACGGATGATTATTCATTAAGATACTTCTCTATAATACAGAGTTCTTAAAACTGTAAAAACATAAGATTGAATTATACAAACTGCTGATTCAAATAATATCAATAATATCTGAATTAAAATAATTAGATTTATATAAATTTCTAAATTAGTTGATCTATTTCCTAATAATGTTATTAGTAAATGACCAGCAATCATATTTGCTGTTAGACGAACAGCCAAGGACCCTGGTCGAATTAAATTTCTGACAGTTTCAATACATACCATGAAAGGTATTAAAATTATTGGAGTTCCTATTGGAACTAAATGACAAAACATATGATTTGTATTGTTAACAAATCCAAATAAAATAAAAGTCAATCAAAGAGGAAGAGCTAAACTAAGAGAAAATACTAGATGTCTTGATCTAGTGAAAATATATGGAAACAATCCAAGAAAGTTATTGAATAGAATAAAAATAAATAAAGAACAAAATAATAATGATCTACCAAAAGATCCTGAACTTATTAATAAATTTAATTCAAAACTTATTGTATTTAAAACTTTATTTATAAAAATTACATAACGACTAGGAATGTATCATAACCCTATAGGCATGAATAATAATAAAATTAAAGAACTTAATCAATTTAATGAAAATAACCCTGTTGATGGATCAAAAGTTGAAAATAAATTTGTTATCATAATCAATTATATAAATTATTAAAATTATTAGTCAAATTTATCTTTGGAATTTTCATAAAAGAAAAATAAATAAAAGTTATAATTAAAATAACAATTAATAAAAAAAAGAAAAACAAAAAACATCAATTTATTGGAGATATTTGTGGGATAGAAAAATACCATTCTTAGTTTCTTGAATCTGACAGATTGATGTTTTTATAATAAACTAACTTTTCATCATTAAAAGTAGTCGTTAGTTACTATAAATTGGTTTAAGAGACCATCACTTACTTTCAGTCACTTAATGAATAGCTTATTAATCAATTAATAAAACAATTTATATCAACTCTTTCAATAACAATAGGTATAAATCTATGATTTGCTCCACAAATTTCAGAACATTGACCAAATGATATACCAGGTCGATTAATAAATATTCTTCCTTGGTTTAATCGACCAGGCACGGCATCCACTTTAATTCTCATAGATGGTATAGCTCATGAATGAATAACATCAAATGATGAAATCAATAATCGAATTTGAGTACTAAAAGGTAAAATCGTTCGATTATCTACTTCTAATAAACGGAATTCTCTAATTAATATATCATTTTGAGATTTTATATAAGAATCAAATTCAATATTTAAAAAATCTGAATATTCATATGATCAATATCATTGATGACCAATAATTTTTAAAGTTATTAAAGGTTTATTAATTTCATCCAATAAGTATAATAATCGTAAGGATGGGAATGCAATAAAAATTAATGTTAAGGCTGGTAGAAGTGTTCAAAAAAATTCAATTAACTGTCCTTCTAATAAAAGTCGATTAACAATATTATTAAATATGATAACTGTTATTATATAAGTAACAATTGAAGTAATAATAATTAAAATAGTTAAAGTATTATCATGAAAAAATATTAACTGTTCTATTAATGGTGATATAGCGTCCTGCATATTAATATAAGATCAATTAGAAATTTCTAACAAAAGTTATTTATATATGAATCTTAAATTCATTGCACTTCATCTGCCATATTAGAATTGAACTAATAATGGAATCTCACTATATGAGTGCTCAGACGGAGGAAGTTTATGTAACCATTCAATAGAAGAATTTATATTAATTGAATATAAAATCAATCGATGTGAAATAAATCTTTCTCAAATAATAAACAATAAAAATAAAATTCCAATAAATGAAATTCTTCTTCCAATAGAAGATACAATGTTTCATGATATAAATGCATCAGGATAATCTGAATACCGACGTGGTATACCTCTCAATCCTAAAAAATGTTGGGGAAAAAAGGTTAAATTTACCCCTATAAACATAATCAAAAAATGAATTTTTAATCAATTAGAATTTAAAGATAATCCAGTAAATAAAGGATATCAATGAATAAATCTTCCTAAAATTGCAAATACTGCACCTATTGATAGCACATAATGAAAATGAGCTACAACATAATATGTATCGTGTAATACAATATCAATTGATGAATTAGCCAAAATCACCCCAGTCAACCCACCAATAGTAAAAAGAAAAACAAAACCTACTGCTCATAAAATTGAAGGTCTTATCTTGATTTTAACTCCTCTCAGAGTTGCTAATCATCTAAAAACTTTAATTCCAGTTGGAACAGCAATAATTATTGTGGCAGAAGTAAAATAAGCTCGTGTATCAACATCCATACCAACTGTAAATATATGATGTGCTCAAACAACAAATCCTAAAATACCAATTGATATTATAGCATAAATTATTCCTAGTGATCCAAAAGATTCAATTTTTCCTCTCTCTTGAGTGATAATGTGAGAAATTAGTCCAAATCCAGGCAAAATTAAAATATATACTTCAGGATGTCCAAAAAATCAAAATAAATGTTGGTATAAAATTGGATCTCCTCCACCTGAAGGATCAAAAAAAGAAGTATTCAAATTTCGATCAGTTAATAATATTGTAATTGCACCAGCTAAAACTGGTAATGAAAGCAATAATAAAAAAGCAGTAATTAATACTGCCCACACAAATAAAGGTAACCGATCCATGTATATTCCCACTGATCGTATATTAAAAATTGTTCTAATAAAATTAACTGCACCTAGGATTGAGCTAGCCCCAGCCAAATGTAAAGAAAAAATAGTTAAATCAACGCAAGATCCTGAGTGTGCAACGCCTCTTGACAACGGAGGATAAACTGTCCAACCAGTACCTGCACCTCTATCAACTATTCTACCAATTAATAATAATGTCAATGAAGGTGGTAATAATCAAAAACTTATATTATTTATTCGAGGGAAAGCCATATCAGGAGCACCAATTATCAAAGGAACCAATCAATTCCCAAATCCTCCAATCATAACTGGCATCACTATAAAAAAAATTATAACGAAAGCATGAGCAGTAACAATCACATTATAAATTTGATCATCTCCAATAAAAGATCCAGGAATGCCTAATTCAACACGAATAAGAACTCTTAAAGTTGTACCTACTATTCCCGATCAAATCCCAAAAATGAAATATAATGTTCCAATGTCTTTATGATTAGTTGAGAAAAATCACTTATTCATAACTAATCATTGATTTATTCCCAATTGAGATGACTGAATTAGGTAATAAACTGTAAATTTATTTATGGATATGCTTTCCTCTCAATAATCTAATCTAATCTAATATTTCTTCCCTATTCTCTTATTTTTTCTTCAATCTAGTCTTATATTTAATAATAATATTAAATTGCAAATTTAAAGGTGATTAAAATAAATCTAAGGCTTACAAGAAATTATATTTTTAACTTTGAAGGATAATAGTTTTATTAACTTAAAACCTTACTAATTCATAACATTAAATAAGGTTACAACTATAAATCCAATCAATAAAGAATTTACTATAAATAATGTGTTATTTAATCTAAAAGTTGACAACTTTAAAGATATATTGTTTATCATTAACCCTGTCATTACAACTCGCAAATAATAAAATAACACTAATAAAGCAGTTATTACTAAAATTAAACATAAAAAATACATTTTATTAACCAAAAGACAATAAATTATCATAAATTTTGGGAAAAACCCTAAAAATGGTGGTAATCCACCTATTGACATAAAAATAATTATTAACATTAATGATTTAACCCTATTGTTAAACAAAATAAAAATTTGATTTAAATAATTTATATTATTTATTCAAAACAGATAACAAGTCAAAAATAAAGAGAGGGAATAAATTAAAAAATATACCAGCCATATATAATTTATTAATATAACCCCTCTAAAAATTCAACTTAAATTGTAAATTGATGAATATGCTAAAATTTTTCGAATTGATGAATAACACAGTCCCCCTAATGAGCCTCAAATACATGATAAAACAATAAATAAAATCAATCTTATATCTAAATAACTCAATAAAATAATGGGAATAATCCTCTGAACGGTTATAATTAAAAAAGACACTAGTCAAGACAACCCATCAATTACTGAAACATATCAATAATGGAATGGAGGAGATCCAATTTTAATTATTAAACTAATTATAATAAAATATTTTACTTGAAATAATATTCCTAAAATAACAACAAACAGGAATAATAGTCTTGAACCCATTCTCTGAATAATAAAATATTTAATTATTGACTCAGATGAGTAAACTCTCATTTTATTTACTATAAAAGGCAAAAATGATACCATATTTATTTCGACTCCTATTCAACAACCCAGCCAATTGTTTGAACAAATCACCAATATAATACCAAAAAATAAGAATGCCACAAATACTATATAAGAAGAATTTTTTTTAATTAAAAAGAGGATAATTTTCCATAAATGAGGTATGAACCCATTAGCTTAATTTTAGCTTATCTTTTATATGTTGTAGTTTATGAAGAACATTAATTTTTGATATTAAAAGACAGTTTAATTCTGTTAACATAATAAGAGTATAATATTACATAATTTATTCTATCAAAATAACCCTTTTTCACTCAGGCATCTTATTTTTTTTTATTTATTTTTTTTTATATATGGCTTATAATGTCTGGTGTACGATTTATTATACAATAGGCTTACAGCCAATACTAGATTCGCAACTTTATATACTCTTTCCTTCATTTTTTCCTATTTCTATTTATTGATTAAAATAAAATTACGGAACTGAATAACTAGTAACAGTTAAAGAGTTAGCTAAAATACAATAATTACATCAATTTTTGTACACCCACATTTTGCAAATCCGGTTCATAAAATATATGCTTACAGTATGTTTATAGTTAAATTAAAAATATTAATGTTAATATTACTGTATTACCATATTTATATATTCATATATAATAAATATATATACATATGTATATATATATATATAATAGTATGTTTTTCTTTTTTTTTTTATTGAAGTATAAAAAAAAAGAAAAACATACTATTATTATTATAAATATTTATATATAAATATATATTAATATATTATTTATATATATATATTGATGACCTACATTGGAAAATACGTTGAGAGACACAAGTATAAATTGTAAACCCCTTGAGCTACGCTAACAGCAATAAAGTTTTGATCGTATGCGCATTGTCGTAAATCCGTTATTGTTGCAATCAAACTTATATTACGTATGGGTATTTCATTGCATATGTCATGTTTTGAATACGTTGAATTTACCTTGCATATGAATACGTTTGTCGTTTCCTACTTTTGTAATTTTCGATTTGTAGGAATCGATTACAGGTATTACTATATAAGCATTAAATTCAGTTTTATTCAGTTTTTCATTTATCTTATAATTACTTCATGTTTTTGCTTGTTTATTTTTTTACTTTAACTATAACTCTTGCTCAGACAGTACCTACGAGGACCGACATCTGTAGCTTAGCGGTAGAACTAAAATTTGTCCTGTGTTATAAGACTCATATTTCTTGTAAACACCTATTAATTTTCAAATCTACTTGCCGATTTATCCTATTGTTCAGCTGTTTGAAATTTGCGTGTCTCTCGTGGATTTGAAATATGGACAATACACCGTGCTGTGATTGAATTCTTAGTTAAAAAAGTCCTAGCGCCAATGGAAATACACAAAAAAGAATGGTAAATATGTTAGGAGATGCTACGCCTTCAAAAACAACTACTGTATTTGTTAGTGGGTACTCGAATTTAAACGTGGTAGTACGGGCATTGATTTATGATCCAAAGGAAATGCACTAGGGCTGTTCAAGAGGAATACAGGAAGGCCAGGCGGAGGGAAAAGAAGATTCATAGAGGAAAAAAGAGGGAGTATATGATGAGACAGATGAAAAAGACAGAGGAATATAAAAGTAAAAGGCTGAGCCGAGATATGTACAGGAAGGTGAATGATATGAGACAGGAATTTCAGCCTAGAACAAATGCCTGTAGGGATAATAATGGTGGCCTTGTGAGTGATAATGCTGGCGTAATCAGGAGATAGACAGAACACTTCGAAGAGTTGCTAGGCTCAGTTAGGGAGGCTTCGATGGTGGCATCTGAGAATGAAGAGGAAGCAGGAGAATTCGAGGATGATAGAGAGGAGTTGGTGCCATCCTATGACGAGGATGTAGCTCTAGGTGTATGAAGCTCTAGGAAAGCTTAAAAATAACAAGGCAGCAGGTTCCGATGGCTTACCAGGGGAACTATTAAAGAGCGCAGGAGGAGATTTCATAAAGGAATTTGCCCATCTTATAGAGCGAATATGGCTGGAGGAGGTAATGCCTGATGAGTGGAACAATGGGGTGGTGTGTTTAATACATAAAAAGGGTGATCCGCTCATATGTAAAAATTATAGGGGCATCTCTCTACTTAATACAGCATATAAGGTATTGTCCAACATCATATTTTCTAGGCTGGTTCCCTACGCTGAGGAAAACATAAAAGAATATCAGTGTGGATTCACTAGGAATAGGTCAACAACAGACCAAATATTTACACTAAGGCAAATCCTGGAAAAAACGTTGGAATATGGAGTGGCCACTCACCATCTCTTTGTGGATTTCCAGTCGGCATATGATTCAATCAACCGGAAAATGCTATATAGAGCTATGAAGGAGTTGAATATACCATCTAAGTTGGTGCGTATGGTTGGAGTAGTTATGTCCAATTCTAAGTGCCAAATCAGAATACAATCAAATCTATCTAACTCCTTAAAAACATTGAATGGGTTGAAACAAGGAGATGCCTTAGCGTGTCTGTTGTTCAACATAGCTCTAGAAAAGGTCATCAGGGATTCAGGAATTCAAACTAGCGGACACATATTTCACAAGGAGGTACAGCTTCTGGCCTATGCCGATGACATTGACGTCATAAGTAGGTCTGAATCTGGCTTAAAGGAAGCATTTCAGGAACTGGAGTTGTCCGCTAAGGCTATGGGCTTGGTTATAAACCAAAGCAAAACCAAATATATGGTTGTAGGTGCCAACACTCGTGCCCTGTCCCTGCGCATTAACGATTATGAATTTGAAAAGGTTCAGGGTTTTCCATATCTCGGGTCATATGTGGACTCTGGAAATGACTCCTCTAGAGATATTGAAAAACGGATATTATCTGCTAATAGGTGTTAGTACGGACTGGTGAAACATTTTAATTCAAAATTAATAAGCAAAGATACAAAAGCCACCCTATACAAGACCTTGATTAGACCAGTCCTGATGTATGGCTCGGAATGCTGGGTGTTAAAAAAAACTAGATGAGCAGAAACTATCCGTTTTTGAGAGGAGGGTACTGAGGAGAATCTATGGCCCTGTGAGGGAAAACGACATTTGGAGGCGACTGCATATTTGAGAGTTGTACGAAAGGTTTAAAGATCTTCCGATCGTGCAACTCATACAAATTAACAGATTGCGTTGGGCTGGTCATGTGCAGAGAATGGCGGAGGATAGAATCCCAAAAAGAGTGATGAATTATTTGCCGATGGGAAGGAGAAGGAAGGGAAGACCGCGTACAAGATGGCTGGACCAGGTTGGTAAGGAGGCAGTGAGGCAGCAAACTGGTGGACATTGGCCGGGAGTAGAGACCAGTGGGGAAGATTTCTTTTGGAGGCCAGGGCCCGGACTGGGCTGTAGCGCCGAGGATGTATGTATGTATGTAGTACGGGCATTGATGATGATCCCTGTAGGGAGGGATCGCCCAAAAAGGTGCAATCATTCCAGACACAATTTAAAAATTTCATACACCATATTGGAAGTTCGGCGATTGAGAATGGATGACATTGCAAGGACCATAGGCATCTCGTATGAGTGTGTGTATCATATTTTAACTGAAGAACTTGCAAGAAGTTTGTGCAAGCTGGATTTGTTTGTCCGCTTTTTGGACGTCCGTGCGGAGATCACCTCCCTTTTTAAACTCCAATGCTCAGTTACAAACGATGGTTTTTGAAGGGCCAGCATCTCCTACTACATTTAACATTTTGTTGTGGACTTCCATTCGCGTTAGACAATTTTTAACAAAGAATTTGTGTTTTTGTCCATTTTTCAAAACAAATCTGACACGTTAATTTGAAACAGCTGGTAAGTAAGGAATAAATTGACAAGTAGATTTCAAAATTAACATGCGTTTATAGGAAATAAAAATCGTACAACTCACGAAAAATTGTTGTTCTGCCGTTAAGCTACAGATGTCCCTTCTTGAACTTTTAAACTGTGCCTCGTACTACTTTTATACTTAAAAAAATAGTCGTTCCAGTAGCGTAGACAGGATTTACAGTTTATAGCTCAAAATAAACTTGCATACACTTTTGTCAAACTATACTGTGTTAACAGGTCAACATACTAACTAATATTACCAGTTGATTTTTCTTTTTTTCATGAACAGAAGACAAGGGAAAAGTTTTTGACGTTTCAAAAATTACAGTTACTCCTAAATTTTTCAGGTTTTAAAGTTAGATATAAGTTTGTTGTGTTGTGTAGATTTAAAGTTTTATAGGACAGAAAGATTTCTGAATTGTTTACACTATTGGCAAAACTTTTATGGTAATTAAAACTTAACTCCCAACAGTTACTACAATTAAGCTAATTGTTCATCTAGCTCACACTATGGACTTGAATTTGATATATGAAATTAACTTGTACTATTACGTACATTGTCTGATTTTTTAATAATTTCAACTAAAAATTGAGAAGTGTTAGTTATATCATTATCTTCGCCCATCACAATGTTCCTATCTTAAACACACTTTACCACTAATTTCTGAATATGAATTTGATGAATCGATGTTGGAGCCAGAACTGCTTATGATCTCATGAATTTCTTCTTCTGTAAGAAAATTCCTAGAATACGTTTTCAATAAACAAAAATATAACAAAGCACGACTATCTCACGCACAAGCTATAGGTAAACAACAAAAATGGCTGCTCTCATCAAACACGTGTACATAGCACAAACAGAAATATTTTTCCCCGTGTTTGTTCCAAATCATGTCGACCTCTACAGTTTAAATAGAGAACTAAAATATTCCATTACATGGAAACCGAAGCCTGTGGGTTGAATTTTAGCAACTTGCAGACAATTAGATGCACAGGTCACATAGAACTGATAGAACAGGAGAGGACACAGAAAGAGCGACAAAAGGACGATTTCGGGAAAAGAGGAATAATGGTTGAGAACACGGGAAATATAGCAAGACACCATCAGAGAGCGACTCATCGGATATCGCTTGTTGGTAGCCGGTATCATAGAATAGAGATACTGGATCCATCTTTTTCGTTTAAACTACGTCAAATTCGCGGACGTCCTTAGGATTCTGGCGCTTGTTGGTAGCCGGTATCATAGAATAGAGATACTGGATCCGTCTTTTTCGTTAAACTACGTCAAATTCGCAACGTCCTTAGGATTCTGGCGCTTGTTGGTAGCCGGTATCATAGAATAGAGATACTGGATCCGTCTTTTTCGTTTAAACTACGTCAAATTTGCGAACGTCCTTAGGATTCTGGCGCTTGTTGGTAGCCGGTATCATAGAATAGAGATACTGGAGCCGTCTTGTTTCGTTTAAACTACGTCAAATTCGCGAACGTCCTTAGGATTCTGGCGCTTGTTGGTAGCCGGTATCATAGAATAGAGATACTGGAGCCGTCTTGTTTCGTTTAAACTACGTCAAATTCGCGAACGTCCTTAGGATTCTGGCGCTTGTTGGTAGCCGGTATCATAGAATAGAGATACTGGAACCGTCTTGTTTCGTTTAAACTACGTCAAATTCGCGGACGTCCTTAGGATTCTGGCGCTTGTTGGTAGCCGGTATCATAGAATAGAGATACTGGATCCGTCTTTTTCGTTTAAACTACGTCAAATTCGCGAACGTCCTTAGGATTCTGGCGCTTGTTGGTAGTCGGTATCATAGAATAGAGATACTGGAGCCGTCTTGTTTCGTTTAAACTACGTCAAATTCGCGAACGTCCTTAGGATTCTGGCGCTTGTTGGTAGCCGGTATCATAGAATAGAGATACTGGAGCCGTCTTGTTTCGTTTAAACTACGTCAAATTTGCGAACGTCCTTAGGATTCTGGCGCTTGTTGGTAGCCGGTATCATAGAATAGAGATACTGGAGCCGTCTTGTTTCGTTTAAACTACGTCAAATTCGCGAACGTCCTTAGGATTCTGGCGCTTGTTGGTAGCCGGTATCATAGAATAGAGATACTGGAGCCGTCTTGTTTCGTTTAAACTACGTCAAATTCGCGAACGTCCTTAGGATTCTGGCGCTTGTTGGTAGCCGGCATCATAGAATAGAGATACTGGAGCCGTCTTGTTTCGTTTAAACTACGTCAAATTCGCGAACGTCCTTAGGATTCTGGCGCTTGTTGGTAGCCGGTATCATAGAATAGAGATACTGGAGCCGTCTTGTTTCGTTTAAACTACTTCAAATTCGCGGACGTCCTTAGGATTCTGGCGCTTGTTGGTAGCCGGTATCATAGAATAGAGATACTGGATCCGTCTTTTTCGTTTAAACTACGTCAAATTCGCGAACGTCCTTAGGATTCTGGCGCTTGTTGGTAGCCGGTATCATAGAATAGAGATACTGGAACCGTCTTGTTTCGTTTAAACTACGTCAAATTCGCGGACGTCCTTAGGATTCTGGCGCTTGTTGGTAGCCGGTATCATAGAATAGATATACTGGATCCGTCTTTTTCGTTTAAACTACGTCAAATTCGCGAACGTCCTTAGGATTCTGGCGCTTGTTGGTAGCCGGTATCATAGAATAGATATACTGGATCCGTCTTTTTCGTTTAAACTACGTCAAATTCGCGAACGTCCTTAGGATTCTGGCGCTTGTTGGTAGCCGGTATCATAGAATAGAGATACTGGATCCGTCTTTTTCGTTTAAACTACGTCAAATTCGCGAACGTCCTTAGGATTCTGGCGCTTGTTGGTAGCCGGTATCATAGAATAGAGATACTGGAACCGTCTTGTTTCGTTTAAACTACGTCAAATTCGCGGACGTCCTTAGGATTCTGGCGCTTGTTGGTAGCCGGTATCATAGAATAGATATACTGGATCCGTCTTTTTCGTTTAAACTACGTCAAATTCGCGAACGTCCTTAGGATTCTGGCGCTTGTTGGTAGCCGGTATCATAGAATAGATATACTGGATCCGTCTTTTTCGTTTAAACTACGTCAAATTCGCGAACGTCCTTAGGATTCTGGCGCTTGTTGGTAGCCGGTATCATAGAATAGAGACACTGGAGCCGTCTTTTTCGTTTAAGCTACGTCAAATTCGCGGACGTCCTTAGGATTCTGGCTTGTTTGACTTGCACGTACTACGTACGTCCATAGGTCTCAATGAAAGTGTGTGTATCTTCACAGACTTGTAATATTCTGATGTAGTTTTTTCATTTCTCGTACAAGCTTATAATTAGTATGAAATTTTGCTAAAGAGATCTATGAAGACCTTTGCGCGCGCGAACACACATGAGATGAAGTATAATATAGAACGAGCGGGCGTAAGTACATACGTGCTTCACATAATTGGGACGCAAACACTTTTCCGTTTAGATTCACTTAAGAGCTCAGGTCACGTAGGGTAGGACACGTGTGTGCTCTCAAGTGCAGTGAATTTCGCTTCTAAGGAAAACTGGTAATGTGCTTGCAATATCGTAAAAGTTAAAAACCGTAAGTGTAACAATTTATTGAAACAGTTGTGTTCAACGTGATGTCATACATATATTATAGGAACTAAAGATATATGTTATTACGTGTTATGCGTATTAAATTCTATGACGAGCTGCTGGGCCCAAACAGACGTAAAATAAAAATTACATGGACACCAATAACTGTAATGTTACATTAAATGCAATAAATAAGGCATAATAAAAAATGATTAGTAGTAAGCTTTAGTAAGTAGAATCAGCATTGCTTTATTTTAGTAGGATAAAGATTTGCCTCTTTATGTGTAAAAATTTAAGCCAGCCTGCGGACTAAAATTAATGACGGTGCATCAATCGATGTCAGTTTACAAAATGTTAACAGCTATTAAATACATACTACCATGAACTCATTAATTATAACTAATGTTTATTTTTGTCTCACATCAACAAGTAAACTTGGTTCCTTTTCTTTTCTATCTGAAATGTTGCAAATTTGGAGTTCCAGACATGCTTTAATTAATGATAAATCAATTTACTTGAAAGATCAAATGGCGTTTCCTCTGGAAGCATGATGTCGCCGACGATGTCGTGCGGAGGCCTGTCGTACCCTCATGAAGTGTCAGCCTCCGTCTCTTTAAGTACGTGCAGGTTACATAGCGAACGACAGCTTCCTGAAGAAAATAAAAAACTGCCGGCACTCTTCGACCAAGCCGATGCTGGGTATGTCACGTTCACAGCACAAAGGGCAGATTTGAAGAAATTGGTTTTGTGACTCTGCTCACCCAATAGTGCGAGGTTGGCCCCCAGTAGCTGACTGAGCAAAAAAAAGTCGACCGGCTGAGTACTGAATTAGTTTCGTAAAGAAAAGATGGGGGCGTGACGTCGAACAACTACAAAAACTCTTCTGAAGATTACATTACCAACCCGATACGATACGCGGTGGGGACGTCGAATAACTGCAACAATGTTGCACGCAGAGAAGGCAGTGGGTGGTATCATTTTTTCTGTATTCTTTGACAGCGTATTCAGTTACTAATAGACTGTGTATAAAAACGACAGTTGAACTCGCTCGCTTATAACGAGAACTCGGATGTAACGAGCAAAAGTACGAGATTTGTTTGGTTTTGTATCATAATAATGATATAATGATAATTAAACTCGCTATTAACGGGTATGAACGCATTAGAGACTTGGTTATAACGAGCATTTTATTGCGGGCTTGTTCATAGGTTAAGTTCTAACAAACGTTCGTTACAATACAGTAACTTCAGTATTACTGAATTAGCAGTTACTGTTATACAATCGGGTTTTCCGTTTATAAAATTCCAAGTAGGGACTCTATGGAAACAGCACCAATTCATCTAAACTGTCTAAACAGGTCACAGGAATTTTTTAGACTGTTAACGGTACAACACGTGTGTGAGTTGTGTACAAACTCGTCTGTGTTTGTGCGAAATATAATTTTGACGATTCCATTTAGAAAGAAAAACAAAAAGACAAATAAGTTAGAGTGAATTGTAGTGTAATTTAAACAAAATATTATACATGTGGCATGGAAAGTTTTGCGTTTTCTGCCAGATAGCCGGTTGATTTTTGGTAAGTTTTTACTACACAGTTACTTTTACTATATTTTGCGAATGCACTATAAGCAAAGAATGTTAACGTTTAAAAAATGTTTAAAGCCTAAATTTCATTTGTAAGCGTAGACTGTAAAATATGTCAAAATGTTATTGTGCAAAACCTCTTTTTTTGTTGTATGTTCGATAATCACGGTATAAAAATTTAGACTTCTGAGTCGACAATTCGGATGTAGCGAATATCCGGTTTTAACGAGCACATTTGTCCGATCTCTTGAATCTTATTATAAGCAAGTTTCACTGTATTTAAAAATACTATGTTAGTAGTGGTACCTAACCCCCTACAAGCGTAATGGCGCAGTCCACCACAAAAAGTCTCATTATTCCTCCCCCCCCCCAACCTAGTTTCACCATAACCTGTGTCTCAAATTTAATTTATAATAACTGTTTTAATTTACCAAAAACATAAAATACTTATTTTTATTAACTGAAAACAACGTTATATTTTAAATCAATGAAAGTAAACTGTAGTTAACGTTGCATTAGAATTTAGCAAAAGTTGCATAAACCAATTCAGTGAAATTTCAAAGTCAAAATCTTAATATCCTTGGACACTGTTTCAAACCTCAAAACCTAATTTTGTTTTATACTTTAAAATTTTTAACATGTAATTACAAAGAAAATACACTTGGAATGTTTAATATTTTAATTAATAAATCTTTCATATAAGTTTAAGAAAATAAGAAAAAAGAAATAAAGGTAAACATTAATTGTTTTTCCTTTGATTAAGTAAAACTGTATAGCATTACTGAAAACGAATGGAATTGGATTGATTGTAAAAACTCTTCAACTTCGTTCTTTAATGTTGAGAAAACAAGCCACGTATCTATTTGACTTTATTAGCGAAGAATTATTTGTATTTATGTTCAAAAGACTTAAAATATAGCAGTTTTACCCCTAGAATCGTCCCTCCCAAATTATGATGATTGAATTGCGCCATGATCTTTCCTGTGGGCACCGCTGTATCTAGACACAGTTAGGACGGTTTCCACCAAAGCGAGTCACAGTCTTCTACGTTTCAAGACTTAACTTCAGAGGGAGACAATTAAATATGTATACTTATGAAAACTAGACTACGTTTTCTCTCTCTCTCTTTTATCTACGTGTGCGTCAGGTGAAAATACAATAAATTTTATTTGCAGAAGTATTTATTATTTGAAGACATTGAGAGGGAGAGAGAGAGAGAGAGAGAGAGAGAGAGAGAGAGAGAGAGAGAGAGAGAGAGAGAAAGAGAGAGTGAGTGAGAGAGTATTATAGGGTTAGAGTAGAAGAAACTTGAACATAGGATTGAAACCGAAAAGATTGCAGCTGAGAGAGTAGAAGTATAAATTGTATGTGGGTGGGAGGAGGTATAAAAACAATGTTCTTATACAATCAAGGACAAAAACATTACTGGAATAGGAACATAATTAAAATTAAGTAACGTTAGTAATTACGCGGATGACGTCAGCTGTGGGTGCAGTTAGAGCAATTAACTGTATAAACCGATTGCCTTATCTGCGTAATAAAGCTGGCAGCACTGTAATGGTTGCGCTGTTATGGGGATCTCCGCAGTTGTGTCTTATTTGTTGCCAACTGTACGAGACAAACTATACAACATGGAGAATACTACAGTATAGGTTGTTAAAATTCTGGTTTTACGGGGGCGTAAGGCCGTGGTCCGATGTTAAATGTTGCAAACGTTTCGACGGCCGTCTTCAGTGCGTAAGGACTTAACACTTTCTTCGGAAAGGGCTTTTACCTCAAGGAAGAGTCTTGGGACCCCTGCTTTACTCTGTGTACGTCAACGACGTGTCTAAGTTGCCGGGATCTAGATTGGCCATGTTCGCCGACCACACGGCTGTGTATGCCGTCGATCGTCGAGCTGTCGAGCTGAGACGGCCGTTATGTGGCTACAGTACCAGCTTGACGAATATGTTGAGTGGTCAGAGAAATGGAGGGTTGCCATCAGCGCGGCCAAGAGCACAGCCGTAGTCTTCTCCAGATGCAGAACGCTGCCTGACAGACTGTACGTAAGCGACACTCCTCTGCTCTGGTCTCTAGAGGTTAAGTACATCGGGTCGCCAGGTAAAGATCGTCGTCTTACCTGGCGGACACACTTCGAGCAAGTAGCCCGCAAGACCGCCCATCGTCTATATAAACTCCGTCCTGTGATTTGCAACAACTCAATGACCCTAGGGAAGCTTATCGTCACCACTATGTGGTGCCGATGGTTACCTACGCGATTTCCGTACGTACTTGACCAAGACCCATAAGCGAAAGCTTAAGTCTCTCCTGGATCGAGGATTGCGCTGGGCGTGCAAAACCCACTACCTGACATCTAACAATCTCATCCGAGAACCTGCGTGTCTGTTCCCTGGACGTGACTATACGGACGCTGTCCCGGAAATGATATCGCCGCACCGCCGGCTTCCAGGGCAATCAACTTATTAGCGCCCTCGGTCGCTACCAATCTGAGCCAGGTGAATCTTGGACTCGGCCTCGGCGTACAGTCGCCCTCAATTAGATAACTAATTGATAACCCACGACCGGTAGCAGGCCACACCCGTAACACGCAGCTCATCTTTGGTACCTGCGGCAGTAGCTCTATTTAAATGCCGGGGATTTTTAAGTCAACCATTAATAAAGTCAACAACATAGTCGTTTCCTATAAGACTAGTAATAACATCTTTAATAATATCCGCACCCGTGAACATATCAGCCTTGAAAATAAAACGGGTGTTTATAAGCTAGTCTGCAACGACTGTGAGGCTTTTTATGTGGGCCAGACGGGTCGAGGTTTTTGAAAAGATTTTCTGAACATAGACCCCCGACACGAGTTTACAACTTCGACAACATCAAGTCAAATTTCGCCAGGCACCTTATAGACAACAGTCACAGTTACACGGATTTTAGCTCAAATTTAATACCCCTTCATTTCTGCAGTAAAGGGGTTATTTGAACGCCCTTGAAGAATATGAAATTTACAAAGCATACAACGACGCCAGTACCAAGCCACATGTGTTGAACGACCAATTACAGTATAAATCAAATATACTGTACGATACCGCTATGAGATATGGTCGAGATAAGGCTTAGATTACGTCAGTACGGCGCGTGTTGTCTTGCAAGGGACACCGAACATTTTTAAAGCGAATTTATGTACATAGTTTAATTGCCGTATTGTGTTTTTAATATTTTGACAAATGTCATTATTTATGCCATAGATTGATTTTATAAGTTCTGATGATGAGGCAAGTGCCTTGAAACATGTAAACACGGAAAAAACATCACGGAAAAAGGCCATAGACGGTGAGTACAGTGTATTTGGTTAACAAACACGTGGCTTGGGACTACAATAGGATTTATTCCATTTAAATCAAAACTCTAAAGCTCGGGACGCAGCACACGAGCACGCGATGGGCATGCCCTTCGTCTCACACAGCCCCGCACTTAACACCGGTAACTGATGTCACAGTCAGTGAAGATGGCTCCATCGTCTCCAACGTTTGCATTAGTTAACACCGGACCACGGCCGTACAGCCCGGCAATTAACAGCTGTGACGCCTGCCGTGAAAGTCTCAGACAGCAGTTGAAACTATAGTATACTGACAAACGTTAAATATCCAAACGGAAAATGAGCTTGGTTGCGTTCTTATTAAAATACAAAGACGTGATATCCAAGATAACTTGTTTTCAAAAACCAAACAGCCCTATTAATATTTCGCTTGCATCTAATGAGGCTTTGTGATCGAACAACCAATATACGAGGTTTGATCAATAAATACGCGGAATATTTTAATTTCACGGGTTGTATTAGTTCAATTGCTATAATTTTTTGTTGTTGTGTTGGTAGCCTTGTTCCTGACGTATTTTGATATTGTCAGCCATATTGGATGCTTAGTTCATTGTTAGCTGTCGAAAAGGTTACGCGTGTTTCGGTGTGCTTGGCGATTCTTTACTTCTTGTGAAAAAAATGGAACAAAGAATTTGCATTAAATTTTGAATAACATGTCTGTCGGCATCCAGGTCACTTACAATGACAAACAATAAATAAATATATTTACCTTTTCCCGTATTGCGTTAATACATGTGGTCACGAGACAGGAAAAGGTAAATATATTTATTTATTATTTTTTATTAAATTTTGGCTTAAGAATGGAATAAAGTCCAGCACCGTATTGGAAATGTTGAATGTTGCTTTAAGCGAGTACTTCTGTGGATAAAACAAAGTTTTACAAGTGGTACAAACGTTTCCAAGAGGGCCGTGTAGACGTTTAAGCCCAAAAGTTAATGCTAAAACGTGTTCACATGACTAAATCAAAGAGAAAGCGACCATCAATAACATGGCTCATTGTAGTAAAGCTGAAACATTTGGTTTTAAGTGTAGTAAAACCACGTGAGTTGAAAAGTGTTGTTATGAGTAGAAGCTACCAAACTTTACAACCAAGATTTCGGCTAAGAAAATTTAAAAATAATTTGAGGAATATAGTACGTCTATCACTAGTTTTACTTAACGTTTCTTTTGTATTTCTTCTTTTAAAAAGGTTGAGAGAAAACTGCAGATATGCTACCAATTTAGACCTGGTTAAACAGAAAAGTATAATTGTATTGTTTGTCTGAATTTTAATTTTGAATTGTAAATGTAAAGAAAATCCGTCTTTTTTTGTAGATCGATTGCCTATTTACAGAATCGTATATTATTGAAATATACGGTTTATAACAAATATATTATTATAATAATATTACTCGTATTATTATAATAATATATTATAATAACAAGTATTTTATAATATATTGCCTATTCACATCTGTTTTTACTTCCATATTCCTTAAGGAATGGAAGTATGGTGATGGCAAAAAAAATCGTGTTCGAGATTATTGCAGATTCTGATTCTACTACACTCAAAACATGAAAAAAAGTCGTTTTCCGAAAAGTGTCTGTGTGTGTGTCTGTGTGTCTGTGTGTCTGTAGATTTTTTTTCTATGGCAAACGATAACAGCCGCAAATTCAAACAGAATCAAATAATTTTTTGCATACAGCCCTGATTTGTGGAGTACTCGCGACCTATTGTTTCTGGTAAAGATCGGTTGAGGGAAAGGGGTAGTTTACCTGCAACGGTTTTTTTTTATCAAGGGTAATTTTGATTGTTTGGCAAACGATAACAGCCGCAAATTCAAACAGAATCAAATAATGTTTCGCATACAGCTCTAAATTATAGAGTTCTCACGATCTATTGATTTTGGTAAAGATCGGTTAAGGGAAAGGGGTAGTTTACCTGTACCGTTTTATGTTTTAACAATGGTATTTATTATGGCAAACGATAACAGCCGCAAATTCAAACATAATCAAATAATGTTTTGCATACTGCCCTAAATTGTAGAGTTCTCAAGGCCTTTCGTTTTTGGTGAAGATCGGTTAAGGGAAAGGGGTAGTTTACCAGCAACGTTTTATGTTTTTAAGGGTATTTTCTATGGCAAACGATAAGAGCCGCAAATTCAAACAGAATCAAATACGTTTTTGCATACAGCCCTGATTTCTTGAGTACTAAAGACCTATTGTTTTTGGTGAAGATCGTTTAAGGGAAAGGGGTAGTTTACCTGCCACGTTTTTTGTTTTATCAAGGGTATTTTTTATGGCAAACGATAACAGCCGCAAATTCACACAAAATCATATAATATTTTGCATACAACCCTAAATTGTAGAGTTCTCAAGACCCGTCGTTTTTGGTGAAGATCGGTTAAGGGGAAGGGGTAGTTTACCTGCAACGGTTTTTTATCAAGGGTAATTTTACTTCCATATTCCTTAAGGAATGGAAGTATGGTGATGGCAAAAAAAATCGTGCTCGAGATTATTGCAGATTCTGATTGTACTACACTCAAAACATGAAAAAAGTCGTTTTCCGAAAAGTGTCTGTGTGTGTGTCTGTCTGTGTGTGTGTCTGTGTGTCTGTGTGTCTGTGTGTGTCTGTAGATTTTTTTCTATGGCAAACGATAACTGCCGCAAATTCAAACAGAATCAAATAATTGTTTGCATACAGCCCAGATTTGTAGAGTACTCACGACCTATTGTTTTTGGTGAAGATCGGTTGAGGGAAAGGGGTAGTTTACTAGCAACGGTTTTTTTTTATCAAGGGTAATTTTTACTTCCATATTCCTTAAGGAATGGAAGTATGGTGATGGCAAAAAAAATGTGTTCGAGATTATTGCAGATTCTGATTCTACTACACTCAAAACATGAAAAAAAAATCGTTTTCCGAAAAGTGTCTGTGTGTCTGTCTGTCTGTCTGTCTGTCTATGTCTGTCTGTCTGTCTGTCTGTGTGTCTGTAGATTTTTTTCTGTGGCAAACGATAGCTGCCGCAAATTCAAACAGAATCAAATAAGTTTTTGCATGCAACCCTGATTTGCAGAGTACTCGCGACCTATTGTTTTTGGTGAAGATCGGTTGAGGGAAAGGGGTAGTTTACCTGCAACGGTTTTTTTTTAGCAAGGGTAATTTTGTTTGGCAAACGATAACAGCCGCAAATTCAAACAGAATCAAATAATGTTTCGCATACAGCCCTAGATTCTAGAGTTCTCAAGATCTGTTGATTTTGGTGAAGATCGGTTAAGGGAAAGGGGTAGTTTACCTGTAACGTTTTATGTTTTAACAAGGGTATTTCCTATGGCAAACGATAACAGCCGCAAATTCAAACAGAATCAAAAGATTATTTGCATACAGCCCGAAATTGTAGAGTTCTCAAGACCTATTGTTTTTGGTGAAGTTCGGTTGAGGGAAAGGGGTAGTTTACCTGCAACGTTTTTTTAACAAGGGTATTTTTTATGACAAACGATAACAGCCGCAAATTCAAACAGAATCAAATAATGTTTTGCATACAGCCCTAATTTGCAGAGTACTCAAGACCTATTGTTTTTGGTGAAGATCTGTTAAGGGAAAGGGGTAGTTTACCTGTAACGTTTTATGTTTTAACAAGGGTATTTCCTATGGCAAACGATAACAGCCGCAAATTCAAACAGAATCAAAAGATTATTTGCATACAGCCCTATATTGTAGAGTTCTCAAGACCTATTGTTTTTGGTGAAGATCGGTTGAGGGAAAGGGGTAGTTTACCAGCAACGTTTTTTTAACAAGGGTATTTTCTATGGCAAACGATAACAGCCGCAAATTCAAACAGAATCAAATAATGTTTTGCATACAGCCCTGATTTGTAGAGTACGCAAGACGTATTGTTTTTGGTGAAGATCGGTTAAGGGAAAGGGGTAGTTTACCTGTAACGTTTTATGTTTTAACAAGGGTATTTCCTATGGCAAACGATAACAGCCGCAAATTCAAACAGAATCAAAAGATTATTTGCATACAGCCCTAAATTGTAGAGTTCTCAAGACCTATTGTTTTTGGTGAAGATCGGTTGAGGGAAAGGGGTAGTTTACCAGCAACGTTTTTTTAACAAGGGTATTTTCTATGGCAAACGATAACAGCCGCAAATTCAAACAGAATCAAATAATGTTTTGCATACAGCCCTGATTTGTAGAGTACGCAAGACGTATTGTTTTTGGTGAAGATCGGTTAAGGGGAAGGGGTAGTTTACCTGCAACATTTTTTTATCAAGCGTATTTTATATGGCAAACGATAACAGCCGCAAATTCAAACAGAATGAAATAATTTTTTGCATACTTCCCTGAATTGTAGAGGTCTCAATGACTTTCGATTTTGGTGAAGATCGGTTATGGGGAAGGGGTAGTTTACCTGCAACCTTTTACGTTTTAACAAGAGTAAAGTACTTGGTAATTGTTAAAAATAAAATAATTTTGTTGTCAGGCAATAAAATTATAATTTTTTCATTTTAATGTAATATAATATTTTTCATTTAATACAGCAATAAAATGGCAGGTAAGACACAGCCTGGCTGTTTGGCTGAAAATGATTTTAAATATAAGTCTTAGAATATGGAAGTCATGTATGGTTCTCCATACCGATATTTTTTTTGGCAAACGATAACAGCCGAAAATTCAAACAGAATCAAATAATGTTTCGTATACAGCCCAGAATTGTAGAGTTCTCAAGACCTATTGTTTTTGGTGAAGATCGGTTAAGGGAAAGGGGTAGTTTACCTGTAACGTTTTATGTTTTAACAAGGGAATTTCCTATGGCAAACGATAACAGCCGTAAAATTCAAACAGAATCAAACGATTATTTGTATACAGCCCTAAATTGTAGAGTTCTAAAGGCCTATTGTTTTTGGTGAAGATTGGTTGAGGGAAAGGGGTAGTTTACCTGCAACGTTTTTTTAACAAGGGTATTTTCTATGGCAAACGATAACAGCCGCAAATTCAAACAGAATCAAAAGATTATTTGCATACAGCTCTGATTTGTAGAGTACCCAAGACCTATTGTTTTTAGTGAAGATCGGTTAAGGGGAAGGGGTAGTTTACCGGCAACGTTTTTTTATCAAGCGTATTTTCTATGGCAAACGATAACAGCCGCCAAACAGAATCAAATAATTTTTTGCATACGTCCCTGAATTGTAGAGATCTCAAGGACTTTCGATTTTGGTGAAGATCGGTTAAGGGGAAGGGGTAGTTTACCTGCAACCTTTTACGTTTTAACAAAAGTACTTGAAAATTTATTTAAACGTTTTGAAACAATGGTAATTGTTGAAAATAAAATAATTTTGTTGCCAGGCAATAAAATTATAATTTTTTCATTTTAATGTAAATCATGTATAAGAGAAAATATATCGCGCTTGGCAGGCGATATTAAGATTTAAATATAAATCTTAGAATATGGAAGTCATGTATGGTTCTCCATACCGATATTTTACTCCGAAACTGTCATTTACATGCTACTATTTTTACTTCCATATTCCTTAAGGAATGGAAGTATGGTGATGGCAAAAAAAATCGTGTTCGAGATTATTGCAGATTCTGATTCTACTACACTCAAAACATGAAAAAAAGTGTCTGTGTGTGTGTGTCTGTCTGTGTGTGTGTGTGTCTGTGTCTATAGATTTTTTTTCTATGGTAAACGATAACTGCCGCAAATTCAAACAGAATCAAATAATTTTTTGCATACAGCCCTGATTTGTAGAGTACTCACGACCTATTGTTTTTGGTGAAGATCGGTTGAGGGAAAAGGGTAGTTTACCTGCAACGGTTTTTTTTTATCAAGGGAAATTTTTTTTTTTTTGGCAAACGATAACTGCCGCAAATTCAAACAGAATAAAATAATTTTTTGCATACGTCAGTGAATTGTAGAGGACTCAAGGTCTTTAGATTTTGGTGAAGATCGGTTAAGGGGAAGGGGTAGTTTACCCGCAACCTTTTAGGTTTAACAAGAGTAAAGTACTTGAAAATTTATTTAAACTTTTTCAAACAATGGTAATTGTTAAAAATAAAATAATTTTGTTGCCAGGCAATAAAATTATAATTTTTTCATTTTAATGTAAATTATGTTTGAGTTAATATCTTTATATATACAGTGGAACTTGGTTATTACGGCCTCGGCTGTTACGTCAACTCGGGTGTAGCGTTATTTTGTCATAAGTCCGGTCAAACTGATATCTTTAACATTATAAAAATTCCCGGTTTTAACATCACTAAATATTGTACTACTCTGTTATAGCGTCAAATATTTCTCAGATATTTTACTCTAAATTTCATATAAACGTATATATGTGCGCGCGCGCGCGCTAGCCCATGGCTACAGACATACATTGTATGCAAGCGATAAGCACTGTAACAGGACTGCCGGCGCCAGCCATTGTACGTGCTCCAACGGATGGCTAGATCGATTTAAGGCACGACACTCGATTTCCTTTGCAAAAATTTGTGGTGAGGCAAAATGCGTAGATCTGAACGTTACAGGCGATTGGGTGCGTAACACTTGGCCAGAAATTAGACGATCATATAAAGATGAAGACATCTTTAATGGACATGAAGCCGGAATTTTTTATAAATTAACTCCAGATAAGACTTTCAAATTTAAAAATGAAAAGTGCGTTGGTGGGAAGCTCTCTAAACAAAGAGTTACAGTTTTTGTTTGTGCGAACATGACGGGAACCGAAAAAAGGAAACTTTTAGTTATCGGGAAAAGTTTGCATCCTAGATGTTTTAAAAACATCAAAAAACTTCCTGTAAGCTACACTGCCAACATAAAAGCGTGGACGACTTCTAGTATTTTTGAAGATGACTTCTGTACGTGTGTATGTCACTGAACTCCTCCATGTATAAAATAATATATCGTTCGTGGCAGGTAAGCGTATCTCAGTTATGTAATGTTTACGTTTCCATTTTATTATCATGCCTACAGCAATAAAAAGGCAGGTAAGACACACACACACACACACACACACACACACACACACACACACACACACACACACACACACACACACACACACACACACACACACACACACACACACACACACACACACACACACACACACACACACACACACACACACACACACACACACACACACACACACACACACACACACACACACACACACACACACACACACACACACACACACACACACACACACACACACACAAAATTCACGTTATTTCTGGCCTCACTCATGTTTATTTTCTTACATTTGCACGCTTTTTAAGTGGAAAGTGCCGAAACTCACACCAACATAACGCGTGCAAGCCGAAAAAATGGACATCAATTTGCTTCCTGTGGATCGCTGGGCAATGTAACTGCACGTGTTTACAGAGGAACGATTCATAGACAGACTTTTCGTCTTTAGGGAATGAACCCTCTGCAAGATGCTGAGGGTCCATGAGTGACTTCGGAGCGCTCCTTCTTTTTCGCGTGTTTGTTCTGTGAAACATACACTGTAGATTCGCAGCTTTACTCTAAGCAACGCTCAATAGGAAATGTTGAAAATTTTTGTCCACAGTGTACCCTCATTCACACTAAACCTGCTCTGATGTTTTAATTACGGACATCATAATATTAAAACTTTGGAAACTTGAGCACTACTTAATGGAGATCAATCATTAACTTATACAAGCCATTAATTTTATGCATATATTTTATATACGTATATGTGTACAACGTTATCGGCAACAAAGAAGTAGTTTTTGTTAAAATTCCTTCCCGGGATATTTGGCCGTAGTCCAATGTTTTCTACAAAACCAGGCGTTTCGGCAATGCCGTCGACTTCCATCATCAGTGAAAATCGAGTGCGATAACGTGAGGTGGTATACGTTAGTGACCACAGTACTGTGGTTAAGGCTGAAGCAGTAAGTAGAAAGAAGTAGTTTCTATGGTAATATTTCATTTCGAAAATGATTTTAAATATAAATCTTAGAATATGGAAGTCATGTATGGTTCTCCATACCGATATTTTCCTTTACAATTAGTATCGATTTCTTCTCTCGTTCTTTTTTCATATTGCTGTACTATGTGTACTATGTAAAACATAGTCATTGGAGAAAAACACACAGTCAAAATGAAATCGATGACTACGAAATAGTACGGTTGAAGAACAAGAAGAAGGAGGAGACAGAAGAAGGAGAAGATGAGTAAGTAGAAGATGAGAAGCACGAGGAGAAGGAGTGACGAGTGGGGAGGTGGGGAGAGGAGAATAGGAGATGGAAGATGAGGAAGAAAAAAAGAAGTAGATGAATAAATAGAAGCGGATGTGGACGAGGAGTTGACGATGATGATGAAGATTGGGAGGAGGAGGAGGAGGGGGAGGAGGATTAAGAGAAGAGAAGAGGAGGGAAATGTCGATGTTGTTGACGGTAACGACGATGCTGTCTATGATGATGCTGATGATGTGGAAATGAATTGTGAAAAAAAATCGACTTTCAGCATGACACAATTTACATCAGTTGTATTTAGCCCGAATGCATATATTAATAGTCTTGTTTAAGAAATAAAAGTATTGTCTTGAAAAACACGATTGATTGACTTGTAAACAGAGTTATTGTTTTCACGCGTTATTGAAACGTTAATCACTTGCAATAGAACAAAGCATCTAGTAGTTGTAGTGTGGCCACGAAACAGATGCACTGGCAACAATGCTCAAGTTACGGCATCTTGATTCCGTATACGCATCGTATCCAAACAGTCGGTTTCCTCTTTTGTTCAGGTGTCAAAGAGATTTGTACGTTTTTGGGTATGACTGCACTTAATTTTTGACATGACTTTTCATACTTGTGTAGCATAACTGTTTGAAATTTAATCTAATTTTTGTAAAGTAAGCTGCGCGTATCGCTGTTTCAGTTAAATCATGTGTGCTATTGAATTCAGTAATGCGTGTGTGTCATTGTTTACAATGAAAACGTGATATTGTACGCTATACAAATTTCACATTCAAAAACGTGAAGCGAGATGAATTTATTGTTGCTATAATTTTAATCATTGTTTCAACAATTGTTACGAATATAAATGTCGTTTGTATATTAAGGCAACTTGTATTCATGGAACAGTTATTTATCTTGTGCGTGCGTAGTTTGTACTAGACTCTGCAGTTAAAGTTTAAACAGTACACAGAGTTCAATATGTCGAGACCGACAAGTGTGGTTCTGACAGTACTGCTGATTCTTCTTGTCACAGCAGTAAATTCTTCTCCTCTCGACAAGAGGACTTTGGCGGCCTTGGAAGCGACTGACTCCGACAATTCGGCAATAAGTTTAAAAGAGTTAGTGGAGGTAATCAAAGCCGCGGTCGAAGCACGGCAGCGACTCGCCACCGCTAATTTGAAACCCAGGAAATTGTCTTTACAATATTACAAAGAAAAGCTCGATGCGGCACTATGCAGACTTTTCGGAAAGCGGTGTAAAAAAGATTAATAACAGTTTGGAAATTCATTATCTAATAAACGATCTATTAAGTAGAAATTTATTTTACAATAAATATTTGTCGTATAATTAAAGAATATTCCACGGAGGTCAGGTGGAAGTCTCTGGCAAAAATGGAAGGAAAACTGATACTTTTCGTGTTCACAAAAATTATTGTTTCATTTTAATTGTGATACATAAATGATTCTTTAAATAAAAGTTGTTTTTATTGTCTTATGAAATTTTGTGAACACATTTATTGCTATACCGTTTAAAGTATACAAAATGCAACTGACAGAGAGAGTGCAGTGTAAGCTGAAGTGGGCGGTTGACGTCAAAGTTAGTGTCTTCAAAATAATTAGTAACGAACATATAAAAATACGTAGGTATTATATTTACTTTCTTTACATAAATTGTAGACCTACATTAAAATAAAGAAACATTTACATAATAAATGTATATTTACATATATGTATATTTTAAATCAAGGAACAATTACTGAAGTATTCCCTCTTATTTTATTAAATAATTTTGATTTTTAAGAAAAGTATTTCTGTACGGAGAAAAATGAACATAGGGAAAAACTAATGAAAGACACTCAACCCTAATGAATAAAGAATATAATATTAACTTCTTGCGTTTGTGTCAGGGGCGTATTGCGGGGGGGGGGGGTGAACTTGAACAGGCACCCCCAGAGGGTAAAAAAAGTTGACGAATTTCGTTAATCTTTTAATTTTTATGATATTTTATTAGTTTTTTTTTCAGCTGTGTACGCTAATATAGTAGTATTTTTTTTTAACTTTGAAATACGCTAGTCCAGTTTTACTGTATGTATAATAGGTAAATTAATACTTGGGGGGGGGGGTATAAAAAACTTTATTAACTAAAGTCATTACTGTTTATTCGTGGCAAATGATTCCTAAAGCACTTTATTTTGGGTTGACAACAATTTAAAGCCAAAGAATATCTTGGATCCACTTTTAGATGTATCCTCCCCTCTCCAGTGTATTGGCTTACTGTTAGACAGTTGTTGTCCAAAACTATATAAGGATATATGGAAGAAGAAGAAAATCAAAAGGAAGAAAAAGATGAAGTAGAGAAGAAAGTGGAGGAGGAAAAGAAGAAGAAGAAGAAGAAGAAGAAGAAGAAGAAGAAGAAGAATAAGAAGAAGAAGAAGAAGAAGAAGAAGAAGAAGAAGAAGAAGAAGAAGAAGAAGAAACAGCAGCGACAACAACAACAACAACAACAAGACGAAAAAGAATAGACATTCTAATCATTTCAACAGAGCGTGAAAACTGTAAGTAATTTAGTTAGTAGAAAATTAGCTGGTGATTAAACGTCATATCCATTATTTTAACTACAGGAAAAACGATATTTTCCTTACTATGTAAAGCTTAAAAATGTAATTATGTTGTGGACCTCACCAAATTGAACCATAAAGTACTTATATTTAATAAGTAATGCAAGTTATAAAGAGAAATTACTTCTGGCTGTCGCGAACTACTGTATAAAAAATTCCCATTAGCGCTTTCAAGCTTTACAGCTCATCACTACATCGGAAATATACTTTCTGATCGTAGAATACTGTGAAGCTTGATGAATACTTTCTGCTCTGATGATAAAAGCTCTAATTGGGAATTTTGTATATAGTGGGTTGTAAAACAGCGTAATTTCTCTTTGTGATTATAACCATTAAGACAACTCTATAAGTAGCGTGGCGTCAATGCCACCAATAAATATATAATTATATCAAAAGATAAATACTTTAGTTATTGAATAATTTGAAATTTGAACAATGTTAGTAGAGAAACTAGAAGAAAAGCGTAGCATTGGTTTCGAACTGCTGGGCACTTGGACCATCTTGTGTTGCCGGCTCAGACATCGGCAATGTTTTACTGCGTACTGCCATTGACCTCATACTAGTTGTCACTGTAAAAACTGTCGAGTGGCATACACTCGTCCACCCAATGTGTTGCCGCTGTATTAACAGGCAAAACGCTCAGTCAGCAGCTATGTTCGTTTTCGGAACCAACGTGCAGCAGATACTACGTACATATTTGTGTTTTGCTCGTTTAATCATGTGTTTCTCTGTTTGTCTTTGTTACTTTTAATTCGATTATTTGTGTTCTGATTTATTCTGTGTAAGTATAATGAGAGTCAGATCCCGTTGAGCCGGGACCCTTATCTTCTCCCAGCGAATGATAGAAAATGCTTTAAAAAAACATTTGGTGATAGAAAAAATCGAATTAATTTTTAGGTTAAGTTTTAGGGCTATCATAACCGGCAGCAGGTGTTATGTACCCACGCCACGCCACTGACCTCTATTATAATTAAAGAAAGCAAGTTATGGTTAAATAAACGAAAGTTAAACTAAAGGCTGAATCTAGTACATTTTGCTAGTTCATGCCAACGAATTGTTTCAAATTCCACATCGAACAAAGTATTTACAAACCCACGTCTATTGAACGCAAGGGGTAGGAGTCTTCCCAGCCGGTCACTTCATTGCAATTATTGTAAACCCTCCTCCGTTTGGACAAAATCTATTTTCCGCTTCGGCACATAGAGTAATTGCTTTTCATACATCCTTATCAGAACGGACCGTATCATCAGCAGAAGATATCATCATTAAGTAAATGATTACGTTGCAAGTGGTGGCTGGTTTTGTTATCCATTGGCGAAAGCAAAACCATGATTGCAATCTATATTGCTTCTCCGCTTTCCGAGTACTGGAATGTGATGATTTATTGAATTAATAGAAACTTCTCAGTTCGCGAATAATTTATACCGGTACATACGAATTTATATGTTATATTGCCTTGTGGGTTCTCTCCGTGCTGACAACATGTAATACGAGTTACTACTCTTAGTCCATAGCGAGGAGTACTAGCACAGAGTACTCACACAGATTTCAGTCAGTGTGAAAACAAACTCACGTTTTATATGGCACCGTGCATAACGAAGCAGATCGCACATCGCATAGCAGAGAATATCATCACTGATCCTCTTCGGAAAGCAATACTAGCATAGAGTACTCACACAGATTTCAGTCAGTGTGAAAACAAACTCACGTATTTATATGGCACCGTGCATAACGAAGCAGATCGCACATCGCATAGCAGAGAATATCATCACTGATCCTCTTCGGAAAGCAATACTAGCATAGAGTACTCACACAGATTTCAGTCAGTGTGAAAACAAACACACGTATTTATATGGCACCGTGCATAACGAAGCAGATCGCACATCGCATACCAGAGAATATCATCACTGATCCTCTTCGGAAAGCAATACTAGCATAGAGTACTCACACAGATTTCAGTCAGTGTGAAAACAAACTCACGTATTTTTATGGCACCGTGCATAACGAAGCAGATCGCACATCGCATACCAGAGAATATCATCACTGATCCTCTTCGGAAAGCAATACTAGCATAGAGTACTCACACAGATTTCAGTCAGTGTGAAAACAAACTCACGTATTTATATGGCACCGTGCATAACGAAACAGATCGCACATCGCATACCAGAGAATATCATCACTGATCCTGTTCGGAAAGCAATACTAGCATAGAGTACTCACACAGATTTCAGTCAGTGTGAAAACAAACTCACGTATTTATATGGCACCGTGCATAACGAAACAGATCGCACATCGCATACCAGAGAATATCATCACTGATCCTCTTCGGAAAGCAAAAAGGTTTGTTTTTTCACATCGCACATTGAATACTTCTGAGCTCTGATTGGTTGCTTCAAGGACATTTCCCGCACTGTAGCCACACGCAACTCTATCCAATGTAGGGGAGTGTGGGGTAGCACTGATCAGGTCGGTAACGAGAGTATAGTACGCTGTAGCGATATCTGTTGAATGCTGAACTCTAGCCAGTTGCACAGTGAACTAATTAAAAACGACCGCTTACCATTTCCGCCATTGTACTTACAGTGAATTACAGAAGTGTGTTTTAGACAAATTTCTTCTTATTTCTTCACATCTTTAAAGCAACGTAATGATATTTGCACTTAGATTATGAATTATTTAATTGTACAGCTGTTTGGTAACGTTTTCAGCATTATTTGAATTCGTTATTTACGGTTTTAAACTAACTTACTATAGTCTCAGGTTATAAAACTCAGTAGTATACGCGGTGGGGTAGCACCGATCAGGTGAGTGGGAGAATGACGATCAACTGTACTGAGTTACAACTGTACAAAACCGTACTGAGTTAAATACTATTAAATACTAATGCGTTGCCCTTATATGTTCGTGATACTTTCCATGGCGTAGCTAGGTTTTTTTTGAGTTTTGTACTGATTAAAAACTTTTGTTTATTATGGCGTATCTTAATTTAAAAGTTACCCTCGGAGTCAAAGATTGTCAGTATTAGTGTCTTTTGAATGAGAAACTATTATAATGTGTATTATAGGAAAGATTTTTAGTACACCTATATGGAGAAAATATACACACAAAAATTAAATTGCATTATTTCCCATATAAAATACACAGGATATAGTACATTGGCATATGAACTAAAAAAAACTAAATTTTAAAATTTATTTTTATAGTTAGAATGTAGTAAGAACCATTTGTAGATATAAGTAACATTCTAATGTATCTTTTATCAAAATATCTTTTGCTTTCTACATTGACAATTTTTTTTTAGGTTTTTATTTTTTACCATTTAATTTGCATAGGAAATCAACTGATCGTCATTACCCCGTGGGTGGGGGAATACCGATCAAAGCCCATTTTTTACTTTTTATTCAATAAGAAAAACCCCTTTCAACTTTAACGCTTATAGTGTATAACTAATAATCTGCTCTGTTATATCAACAATTTTTTACATTTGTTTTTAACTTTTAGCCAATTCTTCAATTTTTTATCGAATTTCTCCCTTAGGTGATCGGGGCTACCCCTCTCTCCCCTCTCTTCCCGGTAAAGTGTAAACAGTTCGGTCTCTAATCTGCTGTAAAATGTGCTTATGGCGGCATGCACAGAACTCGACACTGTTCACTATTCTCATGTATCAGACATTATTTCATCCTCGGTATGCACACCTCTCATACATGTGCCATATACTATGTGCGATCATCTATGCAAAGCTCTTATGCTATTAATCCGCACTATGCTATGTGCGCTTAGTGTTTTAGGTAAATCTACGTCAGCCAAACGATTAACATTCGGAAAGCCTTTGACACAATGCATTTACTGTTTTCAATAAACAAAACGTTGCAGGAAGGCGTTGTTTGATAGTTTTATAATATGCAGGTGTTAGGTTATCATAATGGCCGGGTCCTACTTTGAATGGGAGCAACAATGTAAATACTTTTGTAAAATGTTCTCTTAATTTTTCAAGTGAAACTCTAATTGTGGTAAAAACTTATGAGAAGACTATCGTTATCGCTATGAAAACTTGTAAAGTCTCGTTTGCTCGTCCTGATGGAGCTTATTGGTCTGACTTACTAGGCCTAGTCTGTTGCTAAACACCGTCTCTTCAATACTATCTGACGTTTCGACGGAACGGGTGTCTCTACACCTACTCCAAAATGGAATAATGATAATAATAATAATAATAATAATAATAATAATAATAATAATAATAATAATAATAATAATAATAATAATAATAATAATAATAAGAAGAAGAAGAAGAAGAAGAAGAAGAAGAAGAAGAAGAAGAAGAAGAAGACATCATGTAAGCATATACGAGCGTGACAAGGAGTTGGCTGAAACAGCAAACAGCCATTTCAGCTAAAAGACGACTCGCAACTGCCTAAATCAGTGCTTACTGCTCGCAATAAACAAGACAATGCTGGACGACTTTGTTTGGAAGTTTTATAATAGGTAGTTATTAGGTTATCGTAATGGCCGAGTCATACGTTGAATAGGAGCACTAATGTAAATAATTGTTTTAAAATTTTCTCTTAATTTTTCAAGTAAAACTGTAATTATGCTAAACGTTTATGAGAAGACTATCGGTAGATAAATAAGTAAAATTAAGTAATGGAAGTAAATACTTGGATAAAGTGTACACAGTTAGAGGCAGCAATTGTGCAGTGTAAGCCAGACAATTAACGGAGAGTCGTTTCCTGCTGCCGGCTTATCTGCGAGCCCAAGCGCTGTTATGAAAACCTGTAAAGCCTACATCAGCCGCTTCGGCACCTGGTGTTCGGCGTACATCTGCCACTATTGTTTCTTTACGCTCTGTCGCTTCTTAGCAGCCTGAAGAAGATTCCCGACGGGGAATCGAAACGTTGCCGACATGATGGCGTTTAATAGCAACCGACCACGGCCTAACAGCCCGATTTTTAGTTGTAATTTTGAATGTATCGACACCGCGGCCGTGCGAGCTTTAGAAGAAAGTTGTAAAGTCTCGTTTGCTCGTCCTGACCCAGCTTACTGGACTGACTTACTAGTATAGGCCTAGTCTGTTGTTAGACACCGTCTCTTCAATACTATCTGACGTTTCGTTGGATCAAATGGTCGGCATCATCACGTAATTTTAAGTGTAATTTCACAATGTTTAAAAGGCTTCTGAAAGCGCAACGGGTGTCTCTACATTTACTCCAAAATAGAAGAAGAAGAAAAAGAAGAAAAATAAGAAGAAGAAGAAGAAGCAAAGAGAAGAAGAAGAAGAAGAAGAAGAAGAAGAAGAAGAAAACAGAGGAGGAGGAGGAGGAGGAGGAGGAGGAGGAGGAGGAGGAGGAGGAGGAGGAGGAAGAAGAAGAAGAAGAAGAAGAAGAAGAAGAAGAAGAAGAAGAAGAAGAAGAAGAAGAAGAAGACATCATGTAAGCATATACAAGCGTGAGTTGGCTGAAATAGCAAACAGCTATTTCAGCTAAAAGACGACTCGCAACTGGCTATATCAGTGCTTGCACCTCGCAATAAAAAAAAGACGACGCTGGACGACTTTGTCTGGACGTTTTATAATAGGTAGGTATTAGGTTATCGTAATGGCCGAGTCATACTTTGAATGGGAGCAATAATGTAAATAGTTTTTAAAAAGGTTCTCTTAATTTTTAAAGTAAAACTGTAATTATGCTAAAAGTTTATGAGAAGACTATCGGTAAACAAATAAGTGAAATTAAGTAATGGACGTAAAGTCAGCTGTGTGTGTATACAGTTAGGCAGTAATTGTGCTGTGAGCAATTGACGTAGAGTCGTTTTCTGCTGCGGGGCTTATCTGTGCAATAAAGCTGATGGTGAGCCCAAGCGCTGTTATGAAAACTTGTAAAGTCCCGTTTGCTCGTTCTGTCTGATGGAGCTTATTGGATTGACTTATTAGTCCTAGTTTGTCAAACACCATCTCTTCAATACTGTCTGACGTTTCGGCGGATCGGGTGGTCGACATCATCACACAGGGTTTGACAGCAGATGGTACAGACGCCCCAAAGGTTGATGACGAAGACTGTTAAACTCAATAAACAAAATTGTTGAAATTATTATTATGAGTCCGAATATAATATAAGAGAGAAGATAAATACATGTAGGAATATTTGCGGTACGATTCATAGAAATTTTAGAAATAAAACAAGACACAGCACAAGGATTAAATTTTATAAGACAATTGCAATACTCATGTTGATTTATGCGAGTGAGGCGTGGGTCATGAGAAAAAAGGAAAGCGGCAGAGTGCTAAAAATTCAGTTTCTTCGAAATACTTTAAATTATACATTGCAAGATAGAATAAGGAATGAAGTTATCAGGGCAGAACTCGAAGTAAAGGACATAAATGAAATTATTTCAATTTACAGAAGACAGTGGTGGGATCATCTGCAAAGGATGACAGAGGATCAATTGCCAAAAGCGGCACTGAACTATAAGGCGAGATGTGGGTCGGCCGAGGTTGAGATGGGTACCGGAGCAGGTTTGTATAACCTAATCCTTGAAGAGGAGAAGAAGAAGATTATTATGAGCCGTGACCCACAGTTGTCGTTATTGGCAAACATTGGAAACCCGTGTCCGACTGCCGCCAGTTCTAACCGCATTGTTACAAGAAAACAAACTCTGATTATTCGCTGAAACCCTCTTCCGTGTTGGTATTAATTTTTTAATTGTTTATGTATAATTTAATCTCACCAGCTTATGGTTCTGTTTGTGAGGTTTGTACTCTGTGTGAACAAGAAACGTTGGGTTTAGTTTTTGATTTCCTGTCACCCGAAACAAAATTTCCACTTTTGATATAAACAGAAAGAACATGTAATTTACGATTTGTATATACTGAATGAAATTAGTAGCCTTTCATAGATATGAAGACACACAGACTTACGGTTACAAACAATGCTCTTACCTACAAGAACATGTAATGTACGATTTGTATGTACTGAATGAAATTAGTAGCCTTGCATAGATATGAAGACACACAGACTTACGGTTACAGACAATGCTCTTACCTACAAGAACATGTAATGAACGATTTGTATGTACTGAATGAAATTAGTAGCCTTGCATAGATATGAAGACACACAGATTTACGGTTACAGACAATACTCTTACCTACAAGAACATGTAATGTACGATTTGTATGTACTGAATGAAATTAGTAGCCTTGCATAGATATGAAGACACACAGATTTACGGTTACAGACAATGCTCTTACCTACAAAGACCAAATGTTTAAAGACTTTCTATTCCCACTTACGTGTGTACAACGATGAGTGCCAGGGTTTGGCTCAGATATACACAGTGGAAATATCGGTATGGAGAACCATACATGACTTCCATATTCTAAGATTTATATTTAAAATCATTTTCAGCCAAACAGCCAGGCTTTGTCTTACCTGCCTTTTTATTGGTGTATTAAATGAAAGATATTATATTACATTAAAATGAAAAAATTATAATTTTATTGCCTGGCAACAAAATTATTTTATTTTTAACAATTACCATTGTTTCAAAAAGTTAAATAAATTTTCAAGTACTTTACTCTTGTTAAAACGTAAAAGGTTGCAGGTAAATTACCCCTTCCCCTTAACCGATCTTTACCAAAATCGAAAGTCATTGAGACCTCTACAATTCAGGGACGTATGCAAAAAATTATTTGATTCTGTTTGAATTTGCGGCTGTTATCGTTTGCCATAGAAAATACCCTTGTTAAAAAACGTTACAGGTAAACTACCCCTTTCCCTTAACCGATCTTCACCAAAATCAACAGATCTTGAGAACTCTACAATTGAGGGCTGTATGCGAAACATTATTTGATTCTGTTTGAATTTGCGGCTGTTATCGTTTGCCAAACAAACAAAATTACCCTTGCTAAAAAAAAACCGTTGCCAGTAAACTACCCCTTTCCCTCAACCGATCTTCACCAAAAACAATAGATCGCGAGTACTCTGCAAATCAGGACTGTATGCAAAAAATTATTTGATTCTGTTTGAATTTGCGGCAGTAATCGTTTGCCATAGAAAAAAAATATACAGATAGACAGACAGACAGACAGACACACACACACACACACACACACACACTTTTCGGAAAACGACTTTTTTTCATGTTTTGAGCGTAGTAGAATCAGAATCTGCAATAATCTCGAACACGATTTTTTTTGCCATCACCATACTTCCATTCCTTAAGGAATATGGAAGTAAAATATCGGTATGGAGAACCATACATGACTTCCATATTCTAAGATTTATATTTAAAATCATTTTCACCCAAACAGCCAGGCTGTGTCTTACCTGCCTTTTTATTGCTGTATTAAATGGAAAATATTATATTACATTAAAATGAAAAAATTATAATTTTATTGCCTGGCAACAAAATTATTTTATTTTTAACAATTACCATTGTTTCAAAAAGTTTAAATAAATTTTCAAGTACTTTACTCTTGTTAAAACGTAAAAGGTTGCAGGTAAACTACCCCTTACCCTTAACCGATCTTCACCAAAATCGAAAGTCATTGAGACCTCTACAATTCAGGGACGTATGCAAAAAATTATTTGATTCTGTTTGAATTTGCGGCTGTTATCGTTTGCCATAGAAAATACGCTTGATAAAAAAACGTTGCAGGTAAACTACCCCTTCCCCTTAAACGATCTTCACCAAAAACAATAGGTCTTGAGAACTCTACAATATAGGGCTGTATGCAAATAATCTTTTGATTCTGTTTGAATTTGCGGCTGTTATCGTTTGCCATAGGAAATACCCTTGTTAAAACATAAAACGTTACAGGTAAACTACCCCTTTCCCTTAACCGATCTTCACCAAAAACAATAGGTCTTGAGTACTCTACAAATCAGGGCTGTATGCAAAACATTATTTGATTCTGTTTGAATTTGCGGCTGTTATCGTTTGCCATAGGAAATACCCTTGTTAAAACATAAAACGTTACAGGTAAACTACCCCTTTCCCTCAACCGATCTTCACCAAAAACAATATGTCTTGAGAACTCTACAATTTAGGGCTGTATGCAAATAATCTTTTGATTCTGTTTGAATTTGCGGCTGTTATCGTTTGCCATAGGAAATACCCTTGTTAAAACATAAAACGTTACAGGTAAACTACCCCTTTCCCTTAACCGATCTTCACCAAAATCAACAGATCTTGAGAACTCTACAATTGAGGGGTGTATGCGAAACATTATTTGATTCTGTTTGAATTTGCGGCTGTTATCGTTTGCCAAACAAACAAAATTACCCTTGCTAAAAAAAAACCGTTGCCGGTAAACTACCCCTTTCCCTCAACCGATCTTCACCAAAAACAATAGGTCGCGAGTACTCTGCAAATCAGAGCTGCATGCAAAAAATTATTTGATTCTGTTTGAATTTGCGGCAGTTATCGTTTGCCATAGAAAAAAAATCTACAGACAGACACACAGACAGACAGACACACACACAGACACTTTTCGGAAAACGACTTTTTTTCATGTTTTGAGTGTAGTAGAATCAGAATCTGCAATAATCTCGAACACGATTTTTTTTGCCATCACCATACTTCCATTCCTTAAGGAATATGGAAGTAAAAACAACAAAGCACATAGGAATGAGGTTATTTTAATACGGTAATACCAACGATTGAAATCAGTTTAATGAGATAATTATGGAATAATTATACTGTCTAATAGTCGAACGGCAATAGGGCCGGGGATTGGATAATGCAGAGTACGGCATCTGATCGCTATAGGTCGCAGCCCGTACTCTACTATCCCTGAAAAATTTGGGTGTGTGTAATTCTACCATCAGCATTTGAAACCACAACCCCCACGAAACCTTTTCTCAACACGCAAACACCAGGGTGTGGGGGACAGGACCGTCGCGTCGGCCGGGCTGGTTCACAATCCCGTCGTACCAGTTTTTTAAGTACGTCGCTGATCAAACGACCACCCCAGATGCCCAGAATGGTCGATGGTCCGTCGATCCAAAGGGATCTCCCTCGGTTGGCCTACGACTTTTGCTCCACCTTCCAGCACGATAGGGGAACACTATCCGCCGGGTGTAGTAGAGGCAGGAGCCTTCCCTTCTCGCTCGAATCAATGAAGAACTCCACCAACCGAACGAACGCCAGTCCGTCGTGAGGAGAGAACGAGTAGCTCCTAGGTGCTAGATGCATCTGGATGTCAAATGGATTAGACTAGAATAATTAATTCAGAAATAATTTGTCAGTAGCAACTAGGAATAGTTTGCCAAGAAACCTGCGTTCACCTACGTTTGAATCACTGTCTAACAGGAATAACATGCGCTATCGCATCGCGCACACCAACGCATGGTTGGCAGAGAATAGGCAGTTGATCCTCTCACTTCTCAGTAGTTTCGAATTCAAGCAACTTAGTGATGGTGGGCGCGCGAAGTCTCAGATCTCTAGGAGAAGTTGGTAAGCTACTAACTAACGATTACACCCACCAAATCCCTTCCAAAGTTTCAAATTCACATGTTCAACTGGGGCAATTAATTAGGATTAAATGTTAATAGTTCCGTTGGGAGTGACGTTAGTCTGTGTAACTTGACGGCAGATTCTCAACAACTTTACGGGTATCACACTTACTTAGAGAATACAACTTTTTAACTGTGACCACGGGCAGATATATATGTACATTGTTACGCATACACTCGACGTAATTCAAACAGGACGGAACAGGAGCTGTTTACAGAGAACTGTCTTATTTGGTGCGCGTTAGGAGTAGACGTATTGTTTGGTAACGAAGCACAACTCGGTAGTTGGACAATTACTGGCGTTACCAGTCTAAGACTATTTCGTACAGATTCTGTCACAGCTGTATTTTGGACTGTAAAAACCGATGATGCGTCGCAAAACTGTTTGTGTTTATTGAAGAGTTTACGAAAAGACAAGAAAAAGGCAGATGAATGTGCGTGTAGAATATTGCAGCCAATGAAGAGGATTCCACTGTGCGAAGGATTTACTGATAAATGGATTGAGAAGACTTCAAACTGGTGAAGTTCTTGAATATAATAAAGGTAATGAGTTGGTAAGAGGAAACAAAGAAAAAGAAGTAGAAGGATCACGGGACGAAGAGTCGAAAAAGTGGCGCAAAATGTGACGGGAGAAGAGCTGCTAACAGAGAACTGTCGTATTTGCGGCAGTAGGGTGTGTCCGGAGTAGGCATTTTGTTTCTTTTTGTCCATTTCGTGATTAAACAAGGCGACGCACAACTCGGTACTGGAACAATTATTAGCGTTACCAGTTTGAGACTGTAAACCAGTTACCCGATACCTGCCTGCCTGTTGTTTACCAGTCTCAAAAAGCGATGATGACAATATGAAATAATTTCGATGAAGCACGATTATTTGATTTTATGTACAGTGTAGTTTCACGTGAAGTCTAGTTTTTCACTGCAGTGAAAAGAAAGAAGAAAGGTACCGACAGATGTGGTTATAGAGAAGAATGAATAAGATTGAACGGAAGAGTTGGAAGAGTGCGAAACGACGTGTGTGTGTACACGTGTAGACGTCGTTGTATTGCCCCAACAGTGGTTAGACGCGGTTAGATTAATTGGGCGTTAAGCCGAACCCATCACAGCACGACGTGTGTGTCCACGTGTAGACGTCGTTGTATTGCCCCAACAGTAGTTAGACGCGGTTAGATCAATTGGGCGTTAAGTCGAACCCACGACGCATGAAAGTCGTTTAAAGCAAACGCACTTCCACAACGATACTCCGACACAAGTTACAAAGACGTTCTCAACGAATCCTAAAGAACACAAAGAAAAACAAAAAACCGTTGTGTTTTTTTAGTAAACTGAATTAACTGTAAAGCAGACAATGCAGCAAGTGGTCTGTCATCTATATGATTCCTCTAATATAATGTTCCTTACCTCTCTATACACTAAGATCAACTAGGAATGAGCCTACATAAAGAAGAAATGGAGATAATGCAAAATAACATAAGATAGAAGGAAAAACGGAACCTGCAATAAAAGTTTCTTATTAGTCACTCTGTCTGCTTTTTGACCACATTTGTACATCTTTTATGATATAAAACCACATACAAGTCATAAGCTCTTTAATAAAGACAGAGATCTCGTCGGTATTACCACAGAGGACGATTCTCACATCCATAGTTGTAACATCTGCAAAAGGTCATTGACATCATCATCGTCACCATTATCATCACCATCATCGTCGTCGTCGTCGTCGTCGTCGTAATCATCGTCATCATTATCATCATCATCAACAAATGTCACACCTCATCTTCCTTAGAGGTAACGCCACATCACAATCAAAGTATTGCAGTATTTCTGTATTAATGTAAAATGCCAAATTGTACTGTAACAATACACAGTGTAATGTACTGTACAGTGGTTTTATACAGCATTGTATACTGTATTTCTTATTCTTTTTATGCAGCATTTTCATTCAGTATTTTCCACCTTACAGTCACTGTAATAAAAACAATAACCATTTCCAGTACTCGGACTGTGATATATGGAAGAGAAAGGTATCCATATTCTAGGAATATGTGGCGCTGTAAGGACACTGAGAGAAAAATCAATGAGAAAAACGGCGATAAACATTTACACAGTACACACAATGTAAATTTTCTTTTTTTCTTTATTTAACATTGTACACATTGTCGTATAATTGATATAATCTGCTGCAAAGTTATAAGGAATCTGGTGCACAGCCAAGTAGGTGTAAAAACATACTCAACCTGCCATCCTTCCTGATCAAATAACAATTTAAATTTCCCTAACTACTTACCTAGTCTTTAGCCCCCCTTCTCTGTGTCCCCCGCATACCTTGACGCATCACTGTCGCCTCCCTCCAGCTGTGGCTACCTGCGTTACTCGTCCATCTCTTCGCCGCCTTTATGTAATTTCCATCAGCCACTTCCTTATATAGCCACAAACTATATCTAAACACAAATACATATACGCACACTACTCTACCTCCAATGTGCTTCCATTTTCTCCGCTTCCGGCCTGCACTGGCGTGGGTCTTCCCATATGCTTCCATTTGGCTGAAGGGGGCTAGCCCCAAAATAGCCGGAGACTTGTTTAATTGACAAATCTTGAAAAACACAAAACAAAGCCAAGCAGTACAGGTACAAGCAGTAATTCACAATTACCACTTTAGCTTGTTGTGGATTCGGAAATTACGAATACCCTTTGATGTGTATATATCAGGGAAGTCTTCCTCCTTTCAGGGCATATTTTAATCACTACGAGGAGACTCCCAAACCTGCCGGGGGGGGGGGGAGGCGGTTGTCACATATCGTATGACGAGGGTATATGTGCTAGTGACACATTCATTACCGGCTCCCGCCGCCCGCCGTTTCTCTTCTTTGCGAGTTGTGAGCCACTTTGATGTTTTGAAACAACTGTCGTCATATGACGTCGTGGAATTGATTGCACATTTTATATTCTCACGTATGTGTGTAAAACCTTAAGTAGTTCTCTTCCCTTGACTTATTCGTAAATACGTCTTTTATAATCGTACTTCAAAGATGTTTTACTTTTCGCTTACTTGAGACATGTTCGAGCATTATGCAGTATGTTCATCAAATATGTCTTATATGCGCCTATTAGATATTATCGCTTATTTTAGGTAATATCTAAAATATTTTATATGAATTTAATACGTAAATATGTAATTAATTAATTAATATGTAACATTGATTATTATAAATATAGAGACTGTTGCAAAATTATGTTTTATAACTTTAGGAAATGATCAAACACGAAAAAACAAAAAACTTCACATAAACATATAAAATTCCTATACTGCTTCGTTTTCCGTCTGTCTGAGTGTATGGGTTTTTTTACAAAAAATTAATATTTCAAAAATGGATTAAGATAAAACATTTAAATTTGGCATGCTTATTTATATGACGGGTATACATAATTATTAAAAATTTTATTTCGTTATGATTATTCGTTTCAATTTATTTGGAAAAGTTTGGTTCAGGCGGTTACGAAAATTATTACTGTAGTGGGCTAGAGCACATCATCCACCAAAGTAGGGAGATCCTCACTCAAGAAATTTAAATACACTACATCATTGAGCCTTTGAAGAATAATAGAAACAAACAAGCAGTCCCCAGTTATACCGTCCCAAATATTTAACGAAAACTGATGCTGTGGACTATTTTGTGTAATGGCATGAGGGTTCTCGTCAGCCCATATGTGTTTGTTATGGTAGTTAGAAATGGCTGTTCTTGTGAATATAACTGTTGATAAGAAGTTAGGACCAGCACATTTTTCTAAAAACTTTTGGCAGATTATAACACAAGGAGTCATTTGACAAAAGGGTTTGGACTCGCTGAATGGGTGCAATAGCTGCTCATATAACACCCTCCAAACAGTTGAATTATCAACATCAAACTGTACAGCTAATTCCCTAGTACTGTTTTCAGAATGCTTCAATATTTCATTAAGAATATCTTCTTCAAACTGCGGTGTTCTAATTCATCAAGTTCTTCCTTCGTTGACATGTTCTTGTGAAACAAAAGTACTTGCTTCTCGAAGGCGACGATGGATTGCAAGGACAGATTCGATCAGGAAAATTCTCTTGGTACAGCCGTCTAGCTTCAACACTATTACAACGCGCGAGTCCATACATCAAACGCATGTCGGCCATTTAAACATTTGTATAAACATGGACTTACCTGGCATATTGAACACAAAGAAGACTAATCAAAAATAAATAAGTTAAACTGAATACAACTGGACTTATAAAAATAAATAAATCTTGAGTAAATCTGAATTTAAATCAGGAGTAAGACTTTTAAAAGATGTTCAATTCACTGTGAATAGTACATTTATAAAGGGTATTTACCTACCATGGCCAACAATGAATTAGTCATTACTTACAATCAGCTGTTTGTAAAACAGTTGTTTATCACAGACAAATGTTTGTAGTAAATAGAAATTATGCTTTTTCTATGTTATTATTTGAAAGTGCCTAATGGAAGAAGGGAGGTATAAGTTGTTATTTCTCAAAAGATATTCTGTCAGAGCATTTAAGTTTCTCAAACATGGGTAAATGAATTTAACAAACAATGCAAATAAAAACAAGAACAAGTAATATGCAGTCAATTCTATGTGTATTAAATCACCATTACCCATGTTGATAAAATGTTGAGTTTTCGTTATTTATGGTCCAATACTAATAGATGACACATCAACGGATTGTGCAAAACAAACCGGATCTTTTATTGTTCTTATAGAATTCCGAAAAACAAACCGGTTTTCATGAAATTTGGCATCAAACATTTTAAAACGGCCGCCATTTTGAAAACAATAATCATAACGAAATAAATTTGTATAAATAAGGATGCCAAATTTAAAGGTTCTTGATCCGTTCTTGAGATATTAATTTTTTTAGTAAAAAACACATACAGACAGATAGACGGAAAACAAAGCAGTATACAACGTATGTTAATAGGATATTTTGTCTTTTGTTTTTTTTGTGTTTGATGATTTCCTAAAGTTATGGAACAGAATTTTGCAACAGCCTGTATATGGACCCCCATAATCTCAAAGGTTACACTGGACTACAGTTCTCAAAGTGCACTGACCGCGTGTAATATTTATGACATAAGGATGTCTCCGACGTTTACTTTGGTTAGCGAACGGATTTAGTCCAACTTCCAAACAACTTCACGTCGCTTAAATACAGTTTACGAATTTCCCGTTTAATACTGCAACGCAAACACACACCAAACCAGTACAACTTTCAGTTTAAACTACTGAATCCAACTAACATGTACAGCTGCAGTAATTAATTGAGATTAAATGTTAATTGCTCTGCTGCAGCAATCAATGACATCAAGCGCTGTTAGTTTTCCCAATATATAACGGGTCAGTGGCTTGCTAATTGTCGAGCTAATATGCAAGTTATGCAGACAGATAAATGTTCAATGCAGAGACATATATCTTGATGCCAAGTAGTTTCCAAGTACTTATTGAAATATCATCAATGATTTTAACACGCCAAAAAAACCGGGAATATGAACGTAGTAATTGTTTTGCCACGTTAAAACGATGAATTTAGGCTTAATTTGCATCTTTAGCTATGGCCTTAAATAATTTCTACATTTTTTATTTCAACAGAAAATTTATTTTAAATATGGCGCTTTATATTTACTGAGTGTTGTGTGTGTGTGTGTGTGTGTGCTCCAAGGCTAACTGGAATTGGACCCACTCAATAAAATACTTATGACTCATTTGTTCTATATTTTTATGACGGTCTAACTGATCGTCGTATGGTACAGTGGAGAACAAAATACAAGACACCAATGAAGTCATTAATCACCGGCTTTAATTATTCACAAGTACAGTTTATAATTATCTTGCACATTAATCCAAGGAAAATTTGTCCACACGCAATAATAATAATATCAACTAATAGAGTCCCGCACAATAACATCTCGCCACGATTACTTCGAAACTCACTTGAATAAATCGTCACTTAAACTGACTCTAAGCGGGAGCTGTCGTTGTTTAAATAGATAGCACAAGTTTCCGGAATAGTCCATAATACGCGTCAACACTAGAGCGTAAGTGATTGCGGCCTTGAACACAGTGCGCCTACCGGTATGGTCTGGAATAGCCTCATTTGTGGACGCATGTTAAGTGTCACGTACGCGCACAAACATTACACCTGGGTTCTGCTGGAATAACCGGGAAATATGTAGAATGTTCTGTGATTGCATAGCAATATGAAGGAAATCAAATGACTACTACATAAATGAAGTCAGAAAGAGTACTACTAAATGCAAAGATAGATAGATGTCTGGGCAAGAAGAAACATATGACAACATAATTAAAAACTGTTGTTGCCAAGGATTGTAGATAAGGATTCTTGGATTTCGTTGTCCATGACGTGTCCGTTACTTAACTAAATATCACTATAATATTGTCGACTCGGAACACTAAGTTTTTTATAACTAAAAACGTAAAGTTTTACCTTACAGCCTAAACCGGCTTTCACCTATAGAAGGCTTCAGTAGACAAGGAGTTGCAACGAATGTAAATTTTGGGTCTAACGTTATTGTCGTTTGTTGCTGAAGAGTAAGTATAGAGAGAGAGACACTGTACCTAAGTTTTTGTACTTGTCTTAGCGACTGCAAAGTACATGAATGCATGCAGCGATGCTGACGCAGCCCAAAGTCTCGTGTCATGTTCAATCAATTTACTGAACATTAGTGTCATGAAAAGCCAATGGCGTGAAAAGATAACGCTTTCAATATAATCCTTTCTTTTACTTACACGGTAGTAGTAGGGAGTTATTTCATAACTTTTAGTTTGCAGGTGAGCTAAAACAAACTCTTTGCCACAGATGAGTTTATCAAAAAGCGTGTCGTTGACGTTTAACTTTGTAAAGTTAAAAAAACATAATACAAAAATAAACTAATTAAAAATTTGCTCACACTCTCATCAGTCCGTAGATTGGTTAGCGGATGTGGAAGATACGGATGACGGTGCTAAGAGTGCAGCTTACTGAGAACCTAGTGTGGCATGGGAAGGTCCTAAAACACAGTAATAAATGGCCTTGTATTACTTCACATCACTTAGTACTACATCAGCGTAGCAATATGAACTGCAGCTGTAAGGGAGAAACCCGAAAAGACGTAACAAAAGATTAAGGCAGGCAATTAAAATTAATATCACAACACGGAAGGAAACTTTAGTGAGGGCAGATAATCACGGATTGTTTATGATGACAGTATAAGTATTGCGGTTATGACTAGAGTCAGTAGTGGGATAGAGGATTAGCGGACAAAACTAAACATTATCAACAGATTATACCGTATCCGCTAGTGATTAACTGGCAATGCCCAGTGTTATGAAAATAGTTACTACAACATGGAGCACAGCATAAGGAATCAGTCACGATTGTAAACCGTAGGATTAGAGAGCGACATTGTTAGTGGAAACCGGTTATGTTATAAAGCACTGGTATATTTTCTATTAAAAATTTTGTTTGTCGGAAAATCTTGTTAAACTCTGAAAATAAAAATGCCTGTTCCCATACTCTAACGCTGATTCTTAACGGTAAAACACAAAAATATTAAAGTAGAGACAGAAAAACATCTTATGTTTACACTAAAACCTAAAATTAAAAAAAAGATACAATAAAACAGTAATAAATATAATAGAAATATAACAGAAACAATGAAAAAAAGACTATAATTTTTTAGACATTTATAGGTGAACGACAATAAGTTGACAACGCAGATCTTCAAATATCTGTGGGGGAAGAAGTCAACATAAAGTTAGATTAAAGACGTCCAAAAGGATTTAGAAACAAATAATTTAAACGCAGAAGAAATTGAAGTCTTTTGGGCAGAGGTGTTAAAAATGGAAGGAGTCCAGGGTAGAAGACAGAAACACGCACGTTCAAAGTTGACTGAAGACAGGAAGGGAAGACACAGTGAAAAGATGAAAGAATATTGGAGAAAAAGAAAAGAACAAAGAAAGTAAAAATTGAAATTGGCGTATAGTCCTTGCATGGCCGATACAAAAAAAAAAAAATTATTAATAGACACGCCCTGTTAATGCAAAGTGGGGAACAGAATATGTTGTTTTGTTCATTCGGTGATTATTTTTCAAAATTTGCAAACTTTTGGACGTTGGAGATCAAAAACTGAGTAAAAATTTTGATAAAATCTAATGTGGCATACCAGATTAAAAGAACGTTTAACTAAAATTTGAATGTAGTATTAATTTTTGAAATTAAAAAATTTAGGATAATAGGACCTAATAAGGAGAGGTAAAAGTTTGTTGTTGTTGTTCTTCTACTCTTCAAGGATTAGGTTGTAGTAACCTGTTCCGGCACCCATCTCATCCTCGGACGACCCACGTCTCTTCTACCAGTGGCTTTATACAGTCCCCTCCAATGGGTGAGACCGAATCTCCTGCGCTCCAAAACAGGGACCTTTTGGCTAAGGTATAGTAACCCTGACAGAAGAGTCTCTTGTCCTCCTGATATGGGTTGTGCAACATGCCAGTAACCTGTTCATGTAAAACTTTGAAATACTTGTAGTATCCAAAACAGTCTTGGAGTAAAGGTTTATTGAATTTGCAAATTCAGTAGTGAGTAACAACCGACCACGGCCTAACAGCCTGGTTTATTATCAAAGTTAATTATAGTGCGTTATTGTAGTGAGTTATTATAGTGCGTTATTGTAGTGCGTTATTGTAGTGCGTTATTGTAGTGCGTTATTATAGTGCGTTATTGTAGTGTGTTATTATAGTGCGTTATTGTAGTGCGTTATTGTAGTGTATTATTATAGTGCGTTATTTGTTATAGTGGTGAAATTTTATATTCTATTTATTTTGCACCTCTGCGAATTAATATTACACCTGATGACTGCTGATGGTCCATGCTAAAACGTTACTTTAACACACAGTGTACAATGGTGGGATGAGAGAGAACTGCAAATTCTCCTGTGGTACTACTTCTATGTGCTCAAGGACTTGCAGAATGGAGAGAGAGAGAGAGAGAGATTCAGTAATCTACAACACGGTTTAACAAACACATACGTACTTCACACACACACATCGACACGATTAATGCATAGTTTAAATTAATTACTGTAATCGAACGCGCGAGTTTGAAACTCTAGGGATTGGCTGGCGGTGTGGGTGGGATGAATTGAAACCAGTCAGCTCCCCGCACACAGTTCTTGCTGTTCAATGTTCATCCGCTGTACAAAGTCACTCCAGGGTGATTAAGTGGCTTGAAGTCGCAGCAGCTGAACTAAACGTCGCTCGCTCTCACACAAGCTGGAATGTACCGATGTGTCTTAAGAGACTGTTAGTGTTTGACGTTCTTACACTAGAGATATGTGTCAGTGCAGAACTAACTGTACGCTGCACATAACCATTGCACGACTGTCAAAACTACTATACGAGGATTAGTTGAAACGTTCGCGCAGCGATATCTATAGCTCAGTGGTAGAACTAAAATCTTTCGTGTGCTGCAAGACGTACATTTCGCGTGAACACCTGGTAATTTCCAGATACACCTGTCAATTTATTTACTTTTTACCTGATGTTTGAAGTTTTCCTGTCACACGTGTTTTTTAAATGCACAAAATCGCACATCGCGTTGTAATGAATTCTCTGTTAAAAACGTTTTAGCGCCAATGGAAAATCAAAACAAAATTGTAAATGTGTTAGGAGGTGCTGCGCCTTCAGAAACAACAGTAAGTGGGGCATAGTCGAGTTTAAATGTGACAGTAGAAACATTCAAGACTATCCCAGCAGTGGCCGTCCACAAAATTGCAACAAAAAATGTCATTATTGAAAAAATTTCATAGAGTGTTGGAGGATCGCAGACTGAGAAGTGGATGACGTTCTTATATCAATGTTTATCATATGAGCGTGTGCATTATACTTTAACTCATGAACTTGGTCCGAAAAAGCGTTGTGCAAGATGGCTGCCGCATCTGGAGTTGTTAGTTTTTTTGGACGTCCAGTGCGACCACGCTTTCAATGCTCGTAGGACCACGGTCAAATTCAAGTGCCTACTTATAAACTGTTGGTTTTGAAGTCGCAGCATCTCCTGACACATTTACAAATTTATTTTGAATTTTCGTTGGCGCTAAACTTTTTTTAACAAAGAATCACACCACGATGTTTGATTTTGTCCATTTTACAAGTCACGGATGAAACATCAATTTTAAACAGCTTTTAAACAATGAATAAATTGGTAGATAGATTTGGAAATTAATAGGAGTTCACATAAAATTCAAATCTTGCAACATACGAAAAATTTTAGTTTCATCGTTAAGCTACAGTTGTCGCTCCGCGAAATTCTCAACTGACTCGGACTTCTGGGAGAAATCTAATGTCACACAGCAGAGGAATGTTTAGACTAAAATTTTGTTAACACAACAAAATAAATCTTATTGGAATTTAATGTTTATAGTATTAATGCATATGAAGTTAATAAGATATTTAGAAGAACAAAATTTGCGGAAGTAACGTAATCCATATTCACAGGGGGGGGGGGTGAGATTCAACACGAACAGACTTACCGATAGCAGGTGTAGGAACAAATATTGTGGACACAAGTGTGTTTAGACTTTAAAAATTAGTACGGCCAACAAAGAAGGATACCAAGCGATACCAAATAAAAATAAAATATCCCAGTAAATACTCACCTAACGGACAGGGTCCGACCAACATTAGTTGGGATGATGGAGCGAGGCAGGGACTGCAAGAGGATGACTGCAAGTGGAGGAACAGTGAACCCTGGATAAGACAGACGTCCCTTGTATGTGGTGAGTAGTAGTAGTAGTAGTAGTAGTAGTAGTAGTAGTAGTACCAGCAATTTTTGTTGTGTTTTGTTTTGTAGTTATATTTTCTGTTGTCATTTTTAATATGACGCCTAATATTTTAAACAAAAGCACATGGTCTTAAACTTTAGGTAATTTGAGCAGGGCCTCTCGACAACTAATTATAGAAGAAAGCAAATTTGATGATGTGAAAGAGCTTAAATATAATTAAAAAAAAAATGAACAATCAAAATAGGATGAGTGACACCATCAGGAAAGAATTCATCAAGAACGCCATGGCTATTTTGTCAAGATAAAAATGTTTGGAATTAAGTTGATTAAAGATACAAGAAAAAAATAAAGATTTGCATGACCATGGTGGGACCTGTTGTGACATATGGCTGTGAAACATGGACCTTGTCCCATGAGGATGGATGAGAACCAATTGACGTTTGAAAAAAATCTCGAAAAAGATATCTGGTGAGATTAAAGATACAGGTACTTGGAGAATAATGGAAAGTGAAGAACCAAACGCACTGTTTAAAAGAAAACAAATAGTAAGGTTTTTCACATCACAAACAATACGTTGGCTGGGAACGTTGGAGGAATGGAGGATACAAGGATTGGTTAAGAGTATCCGAAATGGGAGACTATGTGGAAGAAGCAGCAGGTGTCGACCAAGGGAAAGGCGAATGGTCGCCTCGTCACTAGAGAGCTCGGTAAGATGGATGTGTGTAAGAGACTTAAATGGATTGGCAAGTCATAGAAGAGTCATGGAGGAGGACTGTTGAGGAAGCCAAGCGGCTGTAACCGTCTTCAGGCCAAAACAAACACAATAACATCACAAATAAAATATTAGTATGGAGTACCATACATGACTTCCATCTTCTACGTTTTATATTTAAAATCATTTTCGAAATGAAATGCTTCCATAAAAACTACTTCTCTCTACAACCTTAACCACAGAACTGTGGTCACTAATCTATACCACCACACGTTAGGGCACTCGATTTTCACTGATAATGGCAGTCGATGGCACTGCCGAAACGTCTGATTTTACAAAAAACATTAGACTACGGTTAAACAGGCCGGGAAGAAATTTAACAACAAACTACTTCTTTGTCGCTGATAACGTAGTCCACATATAAAAAATTATCCTCTCCCCCTTCAACTATAATTTTTATTTATAGAAAATTTACCACTCCCCCTTCAACTACCCTTTTCAGTTATAGATATTTCGTCTGGCTTTCTACAGTGGCTTATTATACTTGAAGCTCGTGATGTGACGTTCTTTTGAGAATACTCTATTTGTCAAAATTAAGTAATTTACTCTTGTTAAAACGTAAAACGTTCCAGGTAAACTACCTCTTTTCCTTAACTGATCTTAGCAAAATCAATAAACCTTGAGTCCTCCATATCTCAGATACATATGCAGAAAATGATTTGATTCTGTTTGAATTTGCGGCAGTTATCGTTTCCCATAGAAAAATTCTACACAGGCACATAGACACACGGACACACAGACACACATACAGACACACACACACACACACACACACAGACACAGACACACACAGACACACAAACACACACACACACACACACACACACACACACACAAACACACACTTTTCGGAAAATGACTTTTCTTCTTTTTTTGGGGGTAGTACAATCAGAATCAGCCCTTCTCTCGAACAAAATTTTTTCGCAATCAGCATACTTCCATTTCCTTACGGAACATTTCTGACAACCGACAGAGGGACAAAACCTACTAAAGTATATACATAACAAATAGAAAATAAGTAAGTAAAACGTACCAGCTACGGAATCTATAAAACACTACACAAACACACACACTGAATACACATGCAATACTCTCTCGGTTGTTAGACACATTATTTATTTATTTATTTAATTGTGATGTTTTAGTGTTTGTTTGGCCTGTAGACGGCTACAGATTTGTTGCATAGCCAAACCGTTGCTTTATATAAAAGTCGGTACGGAGAACCATACATGACTTCAATGTTCTCATATTTATTTTTAAAATCATTTACCTGAATTCGGTTCTATAATTTCTAAAAAAATATCCCCCACCCTCAAACTATTTTCACTATTTGTAGATATATTTGTTATTATGGGGTAGTCGTTTAGTATAATGTTATTTTTGAGTCTCTTCATCTATAAATATTAGGTACTTTATTTTTATAAAGAAACTCAATTACCCTATTAGTAACGCATTAATTACATATTTATATATAATTATGTAACCACAAATTATTTTGTGGCCTGCTGCCACGTGGTTACATAGATGATTTAAATTAGAACAAAAAAATTATAATTTAATTGTTTGGCAACAAAATTATTTCACTTTTAACAATTACCATTGTTTAAAAGTTTGATTACATTTTTATTTAATTTCGTCAAACTACCCCTCCCACTTAAGCGATTTTTACCAAAATCAATAGGCCTTGAGTCTTCCACAACTCGGGCACACATGCAAAAACGTATTTGATTCTATTTAAATTTGAGGCAGTTATTGTTCACCATAGAAAGAATTCTACACACAGACACGCAGACACTTTTCGGAAAATGATTTTTCTTCACGTTTTGAGGGTAATAAAATCAGAATCAGCCCTTATGTCGAACACGATTTTTTCCGCCATCACCATACTTCCATTTCCTTGCGGAACATGGAAGTAAAAAGGCACTGTGAAAAAAGGCCGTCCCTTCAGAATTTATTTGTTTTAAGACAAATTGTAAAAAATATGAATCATCATGTGTCATTCGATTTATTTAAAATGTTTCAGCACTAATTTGGTTCACTAAAATGTGATTGTAGTCTTTGGTCAATGTTGTAGTCTTTTTTTAGAAGTATTTACAAATATCAAAGCATCAAATCAGAATTTACGACGGAGAAGCCGATCCGGTAATGTATATGTCAGCGCAACACACACACTCATGTTGCACACTTGACAACCCCCCCCCCCACCGCGTCATAGAGATTAAAACGTCCCAAACAGCAGGAAAGTCTCCCTTAACAAAGGAACTAATTTCCGAATTGGAGTAACGACGCCGCTTTTAAACTGGAAATTTTCCTATCACTATATTTGAAGCTTTCTTCCTGTGCTTACCCAGTCAGCGAAGCATAGTAATTACTACGTAATTGCAATATGTTCGCAGCCATTTTGGTTAACTTATATTCTTTCCCTTAAAGCAAACATATTCTCATTCAGTTTATATCCTTATTTTACATACATACATACATACATCCTTGGCTCTACAGCTCAGATCAAGCCTTGGCCTCCAAAAGAAATTACTTCCACTTATTCCTGTCTTCACCAATCCGCTACCAATTCATTGCGCCCAGCTTTCTAGCATCACTGCCGACCTGGTCCAGCCATCTGTTGTTCGGTATTCCTATCTTACTTCTTCCTATTGGCTTGTGTTTCATAATTATTTTTGCCGTACATTCGTCATCCATTGTCTGAAGTTGTCCTACCCATCTTAATATATTAATTTTGGCAAATCGGACAACTGTAATGTCATTGTACTTAGCATATAATTGATTATTATTTCTCTTTCTCCAGACTCTGTCCTGTTGAATTGGCCCACAAATCTTTCTCATTATCTTCCTTTCAAACACAGCTAGCCTCTGTACATCATTTTTTTGGTGCCCTTAGAGCACTTAGAGCCATATGCCAATACAGGCCTTACCAATGGCTTATAAAGCGTGGCTTTAGTTTCTGTGGTTAATAGTCTTGATTTAAATTGTTTATTAAGCCCGTAATAGAGTCTGTTAGTAGCCAGAATTCTTCATTCAATTTCTTTTGTGCAGTTATTCTCAGCATTGACATATGTCTCCAGATATACGAAGCATTTTACTCTTTCAAAATTATAGCCTTCTATTAGTATATTTAAAAAAATTATCCATTATTGCTTCCCACTTGCAGCCATTTTGGTCAAGTTATATTCTTTCCCTTACAGCAAATACGTTATCATACAGTTTATATCCTTAGTATTAGTTTAACAAGCAGGCATACTGCAGATATAATATTTGTTTGTAATACATGCCTTTAGAATAATTGTGTATTGCCTTTATTGACATCTGGACTGTAATGTGACGAAATCTACGTGTTCTTGTTATCTGTTAATGAGGTCGAGGTTGAACCTAATCAGTTGCCTCAAACGTTGTTCGCCATTTTGTAATTATACCTGAGTCCTATGGTTTAAATTTTAATGGAAAGTTTATATTTTATAACTTTTCGATACGAAGTTTTAATTTAGTTTATGATTTATTGATTTATTTAATCCAATTCAATTGTTTAATTGAATCCAATATAAATAAATCCGGTAAATGGCTCTTGAAGTTTGTTAACAAATGTATTTAGACTTTTGATAATTTATTTCAATATTTTGAGTTCGTAGTCGAATAGTTTACGTTGACTCTTCTGCTATTCGATGAGGTGATCCGAACGGTGTATTCCTGTACTGAAATTGACATAAGCATAATGTTTATACAATACTTACTAGTGATTGTTGTATGTTAATAATGTGCGAGAATATTGCTGGCGAGAATCATTAGATTCAAATTCTCGCTGCTGTCTCCGGTACCAACCGTCGCTGTCGCTCACCTAAGCTGTAAGTCTATTCTTTTACAATAATAGTCAACACTTTTGTCTATTCGTGAAATCATACTTATTTATTGAACTCAATTTGAATAATTGTTGTTATACAATTATTTTACTCATTTTCTTTTAAAAAACAATTAATTTCGAGTATGGACTCTTAAAATAATTAAAATCTCAGGGTGGTCAGACTGAGCCTAATAATCGACTATGTCTGGATGTCAACAATTTCGTTATTTTGCTTTATAAAATTAGCAGGTTCTTTGAGTCTGCAAGATACACTTTAACAAAAGAAATGCACTACTGTAATAATGAGTAGGTGGAGAATAAAAAATATTATTTGTTTCTTTAACATAACACAAAATATGAACGATTGTTCATTACTTGAAATTGAGGTTAACTAGGGTTCATTGTAACCTTACTTGTTTGATATTAATTGATTAATGCTTCTTTGAATGCATTACTTATTTTATATAACATTGTTATTAATTAAATTCAGTGAGATTTCCATGAATTATCACCTAAACGTGGAAATAAACAAAAAACAGGTAATTCAAATTAATTTACCACTAGGGTTAACTCGTATGTTACATTGAGTTAAGGTTCTACAATTAAACACAATAATAGTCTAAAATTATTAAATGTTAGGGTTCATTGATCCCTTCATTGATTATTCAATGTCTCTTTATAAAATATTACAATTAATTTTAAGCTAGAAAGTCAAAATTGTTATTAGCCAAAGCTTTCGCTGCTTATTGTTTATGTAATTATCAAAGTCCCTTTCCTTATAGAAATAGGGTTATTTTTGATTTAATTTAGATAAATAAAATTCGCTAGTAGCGTTCTTTATTTGATTAATTATTTGTTATATACAATATAATGATTATTTGCACTGATACTTGCGTGTACCGTTGACTCGAAGTATCACTAACACAAAACTTTTTTTAATTTTCGAAAACTAATTAACATTTATTAATTTCTCTTCACACACTGCCTATACGCATGAACTCCGTTAAAGAACACTGTTAAAATAAACTTCACTGTCCCTTTTGGTCCGACCTAACCTCAACTTGGAGTTTCGAGGTTAGTGTGCATTATCAGCTGTCGGCTATCAATTCAATGTTTTGATGGTCACTCTGCCCACGTGGAGTCTGCCTCGATTGCTGGTGATGAACTGTTGTTGTTACGTGTGTCGGGATTCGGTACTTCGTACTTTTTAATGAGCTCTGATTGGCTAATTGTCTTTATTTCGTGTACTCTCGGCGAAGTTCGTCAAAATAGACGCGCAAAAAACGTCAGTAGGCTGGGGTGGAGATTATAATTTTCTGGTAACAAAGCCACGCGCACGGGCTTGCAATTTATTAGTTTTTCTTATAAATCAAATAGTTTGTTTATAATAATTATTACTGTAATAATTATAATTATTACTGTAATAATTATAATTATTACTCTGACAACATTTTATATTTCTTTTATGAAGTTGCTAAACTGCTACAATTTTTTGTTCAGACAAAGCTTTTCGTCATCTCTGACATCATCAGGTCTTGAACAACTACTAATTTTAAGCTAGAAAGTCAAAATTGTTATTAGCCAAAGCTTTCGCTGCTTATTGTTTATGTAATTATCAAAGTCCCTTTCCTTATAGAAATAGGGTTATTTTTTATTTAATTTAGATAAATAAAATTCGCTAGTAGCGTTTTTTATTTGATTAATTATTTGTTATATACAATATAATGATTATTTGCACTGATAGTTGTTCAAGACCTGATGATGTCAGAGATGACGAAAAGCTTTGTCTGAACAAAAAATAGTAGCAGTTTAGCAACTTCATAAAAGAAATAGTAAGGATGGCTGCTAATTCAAATAATACGAAGAATAAAACATTTTTATAACTCCCATTGTTTCAATCTTTTGATTACGAGTAATTTGCATACCCTTATCATATAGTTCTGATATGGGGTTGATAAAAACACACTTTGTACAAATTAATAATATTTCTTATGTTACATAATACATTAAATAGATTGTTTTTATTCACTGTGTTTATGGTGATAACTTATTAGTACTGTATTATGAACTTTCCACACATGGTTATTTACTTATAGTTATGAATTATTCATTTTCCTAGGGTCAAACTCTAGGCCTATTATTACATAAATTGTTTATTAATTGTATCATAATATTAGTGGTTGATAATACCATTTTGTTATGGCCTATGCATAATGCACTGGTCATTACCACTTCTGATAGTGTCAGTCTTCTTTATTACTGGTTTTTTATTTCTTTAATTATAGTCTTTTTGGTGAGTTTCTAGTACTCTTGAATGTTACATTTTTCGTTAGTTGTAATTCTTTCACATTTATTTCATTATTGTATTTTTATCTTTTATCAGTGTCCTGATAACACTGTTAGTACTGGGCAGTGGTTAATTCTGCCTTTATATTGACAATTACCTTGGTTTGAAGTTACTCAGACTTCTTGCATCTAGTGGTTACTAGTGTTTACTCATTATTTGTGTTATTATTATTAATTATGTGGACATAATCCTTGAATTGTCTCATCTAAACGTTATTCTGCATTACTCAGTATTATAGGTTGAGTTCCTATTCTTTTATTACAAGTTTAAGTGATATTTTTGCTGTTTCAGGCAACCATTCTATGTGATATGGTTATTTAATATATTAAATTAAATATATGGTTATATTAAATTACATTTATTCAGCATTTATGTTTCCTTAATACATTATATTTTGTACATTAAATGTTCCTTATAGTATCTAGTCATGTTATACTACAACACATTTCGGTTTAACATTACTTTAGTCTTAGTTTTCTATGGTTTTATTGAAAACTAGTTGGCCAGATTAGGTTATGTTCTAATTTGGTCTCTCAACAATGGTTGAATGTCAGTTTCAATTTTCTACATAATACATGATTTATTTACACTTATCTAACACTGGTATATTACTGTTTATCCCTAGATTTCAATTTGGTTATCTTCACAATCTTTATTATTGATAATTAGTGGTCATTGACAATTTTAATTTCACTTTACAACTTTTTATTAGTATTTTGGACATAGTCCCTTTGTAATGTTTATACATCATTTAGTTATGCAGTTACCATACTGGTACTCATTCTCCTCATTAAATTCTGTTTTCAATAATTAATTTTATTGAGTTCTGTTTGTATTGTACTGTTATTGAAGGTATTTGATTAATAAGTATGTCAGTGTCAAGTCACAGCTTAGGGAATTAAATCATGTTGTTTGTCTCGCTTTTACTTTCTTTTCCAATAATAATACTTTTATTTTCATTTGTTAATTTATTCTAATTTATATTATCTCCCTTTGGCGTTTGACCTGATTATGTTTTCTCCTTATTTGCACTGATTCCTTGCTCACTCTTAGTAAGTTTCTTCTTGGTGTTGTTGTCATTGGTTTCTTTCTCACTGTTTGATCTATTGGGTAATTAGGTATGTTGTCTTGTCGTTAGTCTTGTCTTCTTTTCTTGAGTTGTACATTTACTTGTAAATCATAGTTTATTTTATTCCCCTATTTTGGCTTATAATACTTCCTCTATTCATGATTGTAGGTTCAACTTTGTAGATAAATTTATTTATGGTGGCTTTTAATTCGTTTGTGATACGTTGGTGTTGGGTGTGTTATATGTACCATTACAGGACGAATGACGTTTTCGCTACTGATCATATTTTGTTTCCATATAAAATATGAGTCTGTAAGCAAAAAACTAAAAATTTTCACTTTTTCCAAAATGACTATTTTATTAAAATTTAAATTTTTTTGTATAAAATGGTATATATTTTATATATAGTGGGTTGGTTGATTATGTTCCTACATACAAATGTTAAGTCTTTCATTATTAGTTATTGCCGTGTTTCCGCTATGAACTTGACGATTGTTCGAGTCGGGACTCGATACATATCGGGCCTCGATTGATTGGTCGGGAGTCAGTACATATGGAAGTATCTTGGCAAAATGCGATCTAATGCAATAGACAATGTCAGTATACCTTAGGAAATATCACGGGACTTTAATATCTCGACTCCCTAGTGGTACCTACACACCTGTTGTCTATAAGTTTGTATACCAGATTTGTTAGGCCAGTCTGGAATCTGAGATTCTTTCTAAGTGCTTTTCCACCGTTGTTTGTAATCTTTTAATTTTGTAATTTTTCATTCAAGTTAAAAAGTTGTAACTCTTCTCTTATAGCCTCATCCTTTATACGGTCAAGTTTAAAACACCTTTTAATTCCTCTTAAGAACGCCATTTCCGAGGTAAGTATTTTACTGTCACGTTTCTTGGTCGTTGTCCATAATTTACACCGAAAGGATAGTACATTGGTTGCCATAACTTTGTAAAACTGAATTTTGTATCTCGACGTCCTTGTTTCTAAAAACACGGTTTACTTTCCCACAGTTGTCATAAACTTAACTAACTTAACATTCTAAAAGATAAACACAAGTTAATGGTTAAATCTAATTTTTACTAAACTTAAATCTAATTTTTATTACCTAGGAACAAGCTTTCTTATCTTTGCGTTGCAGATTAGATAAGTAAAGGGGTGATGGTTTATAGGTAGGTTGTTGTGTTCCATCTGAACATAAGCTGAGAGGCTTGAAAGCGCTTATGGAAAGTATAATTGCGTGTTAGTGGTTGCAATACAAATTTAGTAATAACTTACAATCAATATCATCATTTCTACCATAACCAATATCGTTTTCCAAATAATTAAAATGGCCCACATGTTCTAGAATTCGATTATTAATTATTATTTTCGTTGTTGTTTGTTTCTCACCTTGTAATGCCATTACCTTTGTTTTTATACTGGAGATTTTGATTTGAAGAGCATAAAATGAGAGAAATATTAAGAAAATGCACGTAAACTAGTATACGAAAGAGACCGTCGCAATGACAACCACAAAAAGACTCCCCTGGGTAATATGAAAAGTGACCTTGAAAAACTAAGGAAGCTACGAAACAATAAATAACAGTATAGGGCAGGAATAAAAGGGAAGCCGTTGCTAGGAAAGGTGAAATCTTTATAGACTTTTATGTCCACAGGAAATTTAAAAATGATTTCCGTGTTTATAGTTACCTAATATTTTTTTCGAAATTTTCTCTACACAGTTAGGCTAACAGTTAAAAACATTTGTCACTTTGCGTGCGTAATTTTCAGTTTAACAATATTTCTTTGCTTTAAGTAATTTTATTTAAGTTTAGAACTATTAGTATGCGTTGTTACGACGCGGTCTCAAGGATCGTTGTATTGTAACCCCTCTTTAACATAGACTGGTAAAAAAAAGTTTTTTTTTTTTTTGAAAACTAAAGAGGGGCCACAAGTTAATTAGAATTAGAACTAGACCAAAGCCTAGAGAAGCCAAAAATGCGCTGGATCCAGTGAGACGGGACTTGCAATTAAAACTCATAAAATTAACAATTAATAAAATCCGTTTATTATTCTATCTCCTTTTGTAAACAATATTAACGACAAAATCAATAAATATAACATTGAGAATCTATTTTCCCCTCAAATTGTTAATTAAAATAATTTATTCTCTTTACATAATGTCACCTGAAAATTATTAACACATAAAATTGAATTGCTATCTTCTCTTTAAAATGAATTAAAAATTAAAATCATTAATTTTCTTTAAGTAATGTTTCCTGAAAATTATTAATAAATATAAAATTTATTTTCTATCTTCTCTTTAAAATGAACAATTGATACGTAATTGAGATAAAATTTATAGACTTCTTAATAAGGTTAATTAGAATAACTAATTCTCAAACAAAATTAATAAAAATTAAATAGAGACAAATCTACATACTCTTTATTAAAGTTAATTAAAATAAATTAACTCTCTTAGAAAAAATATTAATCAAAAATTAATAGAGATAGAATTAATTAATTGTCATCAAAAATTAAATGGATATATAACCCTATGTTTCATCTTTTCTTTTATAAGCCCTATATCTAACTCCCCCAAAAATACACCCAAATGTACAATACATATAGAACCCCACAAAATACACACACAAATATACAATACATCTACATGTTCCACAATACAGGACAATTATTACATAGATCTCTTGCCACACCCTTTTCTACCCCCATGAGGTAAATCATTAATTATTTTATGGAAATCCATGTTAGGTTTACAATTCTTAATTTGTGCATAACACATTACATGTGTATGAGATTATACATATGCAACTCCAGTAGTCCCCAGGACATAATCAATTCAAAATTTGGCCAAGTGCCTAATACTATTATAAAATCCTGCCACACCGGGCATTTAGACTGGGAGAAATAAAATTTAGAATACAGTGAACACCCCAGTTATCATAATTGATTAATAGAATTTATATATATATATATATATATATATATATATATATATATATATATATAAATATTGTTAAGTTCTGAAAATAGTAATGTGTCATGAACCTTATAACCCTTTTAAAAGTAATTTTGGCCCAGAGACCGACATGTTGATGGACCAGTCAGTGCATAATTCAACCTGTCTCAACAACATGTTTAACACTGCATGGACATGCACCTATTCAGGATTAAACTTGTGATTCTACTTAACTACCACAGAAACTTCTATCCCTATATAAACCAAACTGAATTTAAAAATGAGAAATTAACATATATAATGAACACTAAATTGAAACAGAGAAATTACAAATTGATTGAAGGAATTAGTAGCAGTAATGAAACCCTTATACTGAAAATAAGAAGGAATTGCACATTTGAATGGTGAGCTGCCAAAGATGCATGTCAGCCTCTGAGCTAACAGATTATACAACAAATTAATAAAATTTACAAATGAATTCCCTCCCAGTTCACGCACTATACTGTCCCGTTAATCGGGGACCCAATTAAAATGTTTAAAACTTGAAAGTCATGTTGTTGAATGATTGAATTGGTTCACTGGCTCTATTGAGTGCATCACAATGTGTAAGAATATAATGGATTGAGTTCACCTTATTTTGTCCATGGGTGTGAAGTGGCAATCTCGTGGCCTACATTATAGGGTGTTGGTGCTTCGTCATTGCAATTCCTCTCCGGCAGATGAAGTAGAGAAAGAAATCTTGATGTTCAAAAGTTCAGGGTGGGACTGGTCCACGTCTTCTTCGAGGGACCCGCAGTTCTATTTAGATCTAGCTTGCCGTAGATGGAAGGATGGTGCAAGAAATTTTCTTCATCTGTCCGGAGGAAAAGACGCAGCTAATTTTGACGACGTTCGGAGCGAGACAAACTTTCTTGATCCCGTTTCCGCTTTCTAAACCCGTAAACCTTGGCTCATACTAGAGGCCAGCACTTATCAAGCCTCGCTCTTAAATGTAATTCCGGCAGCAGTATTGCTTATCTCCCTGCTAGGGTGCGGCACTAATGGTAAAACCAGTTACAGATAGTTTATCTCTACCGCTGCTACGTTAAATACCGTACAGTATTTTGCTTCCTTTTTCGTTAAACGGTGAATACGCGCCGAATCTTCCTAGACTCGGCACACCCTCACCCCAAAAGGGCAACATAGTTGCCCCAAGGCTAACTCACAGCCTCTTGGCTAGTCCTAGTACTACTTTCTTGGCTGTCTTGGGAAATCTCAGAAACTTAACCGCTCTCGGGAGAACAGAGGCTCAGGGCGAAAACGAAGGAGACGAAAGAGGGCATGTAGTATGTAAGTGTGCGGGTACTGCATGCTGACTTGATCAGAGTCAGCATACAGCACAAGAGATAGAAGGAGAAAAGACGAAAGGGTCGCAATCAAGAGCACCGTCTGAGTTCTGACCTCCCAAGGCCTCCCAACTCACGAACTGAGACCCAAACTTGATACCTACTCAGGACAACTTCTATCCCCCCCTCCCACAGGACTGGAAAATCTCAACGCCACTGCAACCATCCCCACGCGACCCTCTCCGCCAGGCCAACCCCACAGGACCGCCCCAACACGTCACACTCTCTGGTGACCACCACCTACTCCTACTGCTGCCACTCACATACGCGTCCGAAGACCAAACAAGGTATCTATTACCTTGATATGTGAGTGCCCATAACACTACTGTCCACATCTGGACTGACCAGCCATATGCTGCAAAACAAGGCATCACAATCCTTGACATATGACTGGTTTAAAAAAAAATCCCTACACTAGGGCGGACGGCCCCGATTAGCCGGACAGAGAAACCCGCATAGAGGGCACGCGAACATCAATCCCTTCATTTACTCTTTAAATGATTGCGTAACTATCAAGGGGGGTTTATTCCATCACGGCATCGTTTAACAACCCACACTTAATCCAAAAATAACCTACCAGGGAAACAACCAGGGACTGCGGCATGGCCCCGACCCTACAATAATGAGCAATAAACTACAACAAAGAAAAATGAAAACTACACCACCCTATCACACTCCATCATAAAACGACAAACCACAATCTAACACTAACCTCACTATACCAACCTAGTCACAACTCTTCCAACTAACTTCTTTCTGATATTTTTCTTTTTCCCTTTTCTAATTTTTTTTCTCTTTTTCCTTTCTAATTTTTATTTATTTTTTTTTATTTTTATTTTATTTATTTTTTTTTTCTATGGGGAGGGGTAGGAAAATTGGGAAGATGAAATGGGGCAAGGATCATTGAAAGGTCAATAGCTAGGACTAAGGTAAAGGACATGGTTCCCTCCGAAAATCAGGATGGGTGGAGAAAACCAAGGCTCGCGGAGGCAGGGGCGCAACCCTGAAGCAGACGAACACCACTGGGACTGTGGGGAACATCTACCCGCTACCCGTTAATCGCTTCTTCTCACCTTTTTATGACGAACTTTAGGTACTCGTTCCTTTTGGACACCACTCTCTGAGAAACTATCTCGTGTTGAGCTGTACTGATTTGTTTCTTCTGAATTAGAATCAAGGCAACTTACCTGACTACTTTTACCCCGATTTGGATTATGCTCAACCTCTAACTCCTCTGCTTCTACCTCCCCTGGTTCTATTTCTTCCACCTCTTCCTTTTCCTCCTCTACATAATCCAAATCACCATCACGACACTGCACATCTTCATCCTCTAGTTGCTCACCTGGTCCGCCCGAAACTTCTTTCCATTCCTCGGAATCCTCAACACTACTTACGGAAAGCGTCTGCACATCTTCACACACTACATCATTCTCACTCACACACTCCACAACGCTGCCACCCAGTTTCTCCTCAACTTCTACCTCATCTACTTCTAACACACTTGCAGCCTGGACATCCACTTGTCCATCCGCAACCTCAGAAACACTTGCAGCCTCCCTAACACTTACACTTATACTCCCCTGCGCAGCATGTGCAGACCGCTCTTCTACCTCTTCCTTCGATTCCTCTTCTTCACCACTCTCAGCAACTACAACTTCCTCAACATTTCCCAACCTGGAATCCAGCTGTCCAGGTCCATGTGCAATGTCTAAATTACATTCTACTGACGATGGTAAAGCTCCACCATCAAGTGACTTCTCATCTCCCGGCGTAGGCGATGATGATGTTACCGGATCTGGATCCGTCATGAACTGAGATGGAGATACCGGAACAAATTCCACGGCATCTGGATTCAACCATGACGTCCTCTCAGAGTCCTGTACTTCAATATCAACAGACGTGTTCTTGTCGTCTTGTATTGATCCACAGAAGTTACTTCGCTTTTCTTCTTTCTCTTCACCTTCTTCATCCACTACTCTATTAGGCACTGGGACTTCCTCTGGAACCTTCAAAGTTTCTTTTTTCTCCCAATAGGAATAACGCCTTGCTACAGGCTCCCTACTTACCGATGTTGGTTTACTAATGTAACTTCTTCTTTCCCTGTTAATTTCGTACTTATTTCTTTTCTCTGCTGTAACCGTTGCTACAGTCCTCTCACTTGCCACCCCCTTGTAGCCTCCATTACTTCCGGAATATTCAGTTTTTCTGACAGTCTCTTGTGTTCTTCTCCAACCGCCATGTTTGTCCTTTTTGGCTCTTCCTAACGAACCACTGGAGTATTGGACATCCGTAGCAGCTCTTCCCCGGGACTCGTCCCCTGCTCGGACAGTATTAGAGACCACACACAACCGGTACAGATCCGCGAAACAACGTGGACGGTCTGCGAATATCAAACGCGATCTCTCTTGGGGATTCAGTCCTTCCAGAATTGCTTGTATTACTTCCGTCTCGGGCAACCCTAATCTTAATACCCGGGCAGCTTTCCGTACATCCTGCACGAAGTCCCCCAACGCCTCTCCATTGGCCTGTAAACGATAGAATAAATCCAGCTTAAGCTGGGAACGTCGTCGATGTGGTATGAAGTAATCCAACACTTCCCCATGAAAAGCGTCGACACTGCCGCCCCGACGCAGAGTGTTGGTGACCAACCCTGCCAATGAACCCTGGCAATACGGGTATATTAGGGACAAGACCTCCCCATCGGATACACCCGGAAAATCTGCCAACTGCAGGACAAGGTCCAAGAAAACCAGCAGCTCGTCTTCATCAAATCCATTCACCACCGAAAGATTCTGGAGAACTCCTGAAAGGGGGTGGGGCAATTTCTGAAAGCATACCGCCGCCAGAATTACACAATTCGAAATACACAATCAACAAAACATAACTCCCACAAAACACCTAACACCCTACAAAATAATGACAATAATAACACAGGAAAATCTTAAGTACTGTTTTTTCCATTAAGCAGACTGCGGGTCCCCCTACCGTTGCGAGGACCCAGCCCACTTACCTGAACTGCTCTCTCTCAACAACTCTACACATTAGGAACGCGACACACACACACACACACACTAACACACAACACGACAAAATCACCGACCAACCACAATTTTCAAAAAATATTTCTAATATATCTTCGGCTCCTGTATATCGGAGGAGACCGACTGCCGATCGGGCCATACCGCATAATTAAAACACCTCCCCTATTATGGGCAAGGTAATACGCAAACCATCTCCACCTAGGCACAGATCTGCGATAAGTCGCGTTTCCAAAGGAATGTCCCGTTTTAAAATTTCTCACCACGTGGCAACCTACGGTTGAACTATTCAAGGCGGGCAAGTACATAGACATATCAAACACAAAACCTTAAACCTAACAAAACTTAGTCACTTTTAGATATAGGGCCTTTTAGAAATTCTGCTAAGTTCCATCTGAACTCCCAAAATGTTTCCTAAGTTTGCAAGCCCCGTCGCACCCAAAGGACCAAGGGTTGACCCTAATCTCAACCACGCTCTGCTACCAAATGTAACCCCTCTTTAACTTAAATACCGTACAGTATTTTGCTTCCTTTTTCGTTAAACGGTGAATACGCGCCGAATCTTCCTAGACTCGGCAGAGTATTGTGCAGTGAAACAAAGTACAGGCACCAACTATTAACAAACTTTAATAAGTCACAAATAACAATTTGAAATCAACAAAGTACTCTCATACAGTAATTCAAGTTAAATTTGTGCACATGCAATAATAATGCCAACTATTTGTAACACGTCACTATACAGTGCTGGGCCCCAAATTAAACGTGTTATATCATTAAAATATCATTATACGACAAGTGTATCACAAAACCACAATACATTACAATAACATAACACAATATGTATCAAAAATATAACACTAGATACCACAATATAATAAAATTAGCTGCTACCTATAACTCATCATAAATCCAGTATACATCAAAAACAGACATAATAACTAAGTTACATGCAATGTAGGGTGGTATGTAAAGAAAATTATACTATCAGCTAGTGAGCAGAGTTTTACGCATTTATTCATTTACAAACAGAGTTAGCCTCTTGATGCTGAGTAATTATGGATCAGCCAGCATGTAATAATTCTTTTTGTTTAATTAAATTCTGAATAAAGTAACTGTTGAATAAATTGGAAAGTGAATAAATTGAGCCGTGCATAAAACCCTTTACTAAGTGTCGATTTACAAGGTGAATCGAACACTCATCCAAATTAAGTAGAATAAATCAGCTCTATGAATCAGTACAAGTTTACATTTTTAGTTACGTACAGCGAACATGCTGTAACCTGTAACTAAGTTTATCACACTTGCTTATGCTTAAAGTCTCTGTAAAATGTATGCGTTCATATTTCCTTTTTTTGTTAACTGTGTGGAAGTTGAAGATACAACTGGGTGTTGTTAATTAAAAAGAACATTGTTACTTGAACACCACAAGGTGTTTAGAGGCGTCGAGTCCGCACCTGCTCACGCCATGCGTCCACGGGTTACAGGTTCAAGCTTCTACGTTGCATGTGGGAAGCATCTCCGTAAGTGAAGCAAAACTGTATGAAGAAACGAATTCCTGAAATTCTTAATCCCGTTCATGGAACCAAGTTCACACTGTAAATTCCAGATCTTTTAGTATGGGTTTACCATTACCGTGTTCACATATTCAATCATACAACATCTGACAGACACTTACAAAATACAGTTATTACAATCAAAAAGCTACGACTCGATTCTATAACAACATTAAATTAACGTCAAAAATTACAAATAATTCTTTTCTGTACTTAACTGGCTGAAATTAGTTTTTGTTACGAGGCTTACGGTTACAAACATGCTACATCATGGTTCGTTACAGATTACAATTCATTTCTATTTTACATAAATTACATACGATTGCTTCTACAAAAATGACAACAAATATATAATTAGCCACCAGTACTGATCCATAAGGACCTAAAATAATTATAAATACCTTGGTAAAAGAAGCACCAAATTTAGGCGTCGACATGAAGACGACGGGAACTCTGTTCACAGCGATATTCGCTAGTCAACTAAGCCAAACTTGTCTCGCGAAATCTTTCTAGGGAAGGAAAGGGGGCAGCGCCGTGACGTCAGGACATCGAGCAAAGTACGAAAATGATCCCGTTACGCGACAATATACTTATTTTTATCTAATTCGGTAATACGCTTATCGTTGCGTTCGGCGTGGGCCGAATAACTGCAACATATTAGAGTACCGCACTAATTATAGCACAATAATCACTTTCCACTAATCCCAAACAATCAGGTGATGCGTATTCTACAATACCGTCAGGTGTAACTGACTAAATTGTTTTCGTGATGTTTGAGACTTGTCCAGAAGGACAAGCCTCGGGATGATCTGGGTCAAGCCCCCTTGTTGGATGTGTGGAGACGCACGCCAGTGCAAGCCGGAACAGAAGAAGATGGAGGCACATTGGGTGTAGAGTAGTGTGTGTGTGTGTGCGTGTGTGCGTGGGCGTGTTTGTGTATTTGTGTGTAGATGTAGTTTGTAGCAATACAGATAAAGGCAGTGGGCCATTAAGTTTACTTTATAGATGAGGGCGGCCAAGACAGGGACGAATAACGCAGGTCGCCAAAGCTGGAAGGAGGCAACAGAGAGGCGTTAAGGTAGGGGGGGACACAAAGAAGAGGGGTAAAGACTCGGTAAGAAGTTAGGGAAAATTTAAGTTGTTATTTGATTTAAGGAAGGATGGCAGGTTGAGTTTGTTTATAATTGGGAATGAAGTGTTTCTATGTATTTCTATTTCTTTGGAGTTGTGAGAGGAAGTCCATCGGCTATGGTAAGGAGACGGTTTATGGACTAACTACTCCGACCGTAAATGCTTATATATACGCCACAGAAGTTCCAAATAAGTTTTCCATCCTTTCGGCTGCATGCCGGCACCATTTGCGTAGTTACAAGAGCTGTAACAGTCTGGAGGCTACTTGTGTTCACGGCCTTGACAGAGGCTCTGCATCTGCTCGGCTAACCGACAAACTTGTACAACTATTACGTAACTTATAGTTACAAACTGGCAGCTTTTCGAAGCATGGTTTTCCGCCTACTTAATTATAAACTGGACAAAACAGAATACATAAAAGAAATAGCAACAATAAAAACAATAGCCAGAAATAATGGATGTAACCAATACTTGATAGATAATTTAATAATAAGGATGAAAAATGAAAACAATAGGCCTACAACTAACAACTGCTCAGAATCCATTAGCAATAGAACAAAAACAAACTTCCTTTCACTGCACTACACAGACGGAAATTCGTTAAAATAGGAAGCATTAAAAAAAAAAATTGTCTTCAATCCAGCCTACAAAATTAAAAGGCACAACTTAAACAAGAAAACACAAGTTACGCCAAAAGAAGAAGCCAAAGGGGTTTATATGATTACTTGTAATGCAGGGGAAGAAGTTTGCAATTAAAAGTACATCGGCTATATCGACCGTACCTTTCGTAAAAGGTTCAATGAACATGCTGCCAGAAATCACCGTAAACCTTCGTCAGTTGTGGCGCAACACCTAAAAAGCCACCCACAACACAACATCAATTTCAACACCTCTTTAGAAGTATTAAGGTATAGCTCGAACAAAGAAGCATAAAAAATATACGAGTAATACCATATTTACAAATACAAACGAAGAGCCGGTGAAAAAACACTGCTTAACAGGAAAGAGGATTATAGGGATTTAGTTACATTTAAAATATCAGATTACCTCGAAGAGTACGCACAAAGATCGCGCGTCGCGTAGTTTATCGTTAGTCGGCTTTCGTATGACGTGCGGGCAACAAGTGCTGGCCAGCTTCGATTTTCAAATCGTCCGTTTGGATTCAGTTTTCGTTTTAATATTAATGTTATTTTTAAAATTTTTCAAGTGTTGTGTTTTATGTTGCACATTATATGTACCTGTGTCGACGACGCTCACCTGAGTGGAAATTTTTTATAAATGTTATGTAGTAAGTTTAGTAAATGATCCAATTGAAGATGGAACACAACTGTTCCGAAATGCATCTTGGGTAAAAAACTAAAAAATCACCGACTGGAATACCTAGAGGTGGACTTGTAAGTACTAAAAATTCTTTATATATTACGTAACTGCATCTGGCGACTATTTGACAGAGTTACGTAACTGCATCTGGCGACTATTTGACAGAGTTACGTAACTGCATCTGGCGACTATTTGACAGAGTTACGTAACTGCATGTGGCGAATATTTGGCAGAGTTACGTAACTGCATCTGGCGACTATTTGACAGAGTTACGTAACTGCATCTGGCGACTATTTGACAGAGTTACGTAACTGCATCTGGCGACTGTTTGACAGAGTTACGTATTTGTTGTAGCACTACAAATAATATCTACTGTAGTTGCGTTGACCCGACCGACAGTGCAACTCCTACAGTGAGAGTGAGCATCTTTAATTGTGTAAACGTGATGATAAATTAAGTAAATCTACGAACCCACGTTACCAGTGCCGGATTTACCACCGAGGGCTCAGAAGGAACCGCAAGCTACAGATAGTTTTTTTTACAAAAGTATTTTTATAAAAGTATGAGGCACTTTGATTTATTTAAGAATGATTTTTTGAAATTAAATGATACATTTTTAATAACTCACTTTTAATTATTTTTCTTAAAAAATAAATTAATTTGCTCAATTCTTTTATATGGTTTTTAATATTTTGAAAAAGTTTCCTAAATGAAAGCATTCTTTTTTATAGTAGCTTACTCGTTTAAATTTTATAGTATTATCTGTCATCAAATTACTTCTGCAGTACTTATATTACTTCAAAGTCACAGGTAGGTGGGGGGGGGGCGCTCAGAAAACTTGTCCTAGGGCCTATTAAATCTTAAATCCACGAATTCACGTTGCGGTTCCCTAGATTTATGATTACATTTCTCACATTGACGAAAACCAAACCCCCAGCGTAGAAAGTATCTCACAAGTGCTGAAAATAAATTAATCTTATTTTTGCGTCTACAGATAGGATACAATACAGAGATCTAGGAGGCAGTGTATACGCCACATGGGCTTAACGTCAGTTCACATTAATCTTATCAGAGAGAAACACTTGTGCCCATGTGCTGCTGCTGTTGCTAGACTTTGTTATATAACACTACCCCTTACGCCCCCCCCAAACGTCTCTCGGTTCTAATAAATCATCGCTTGGATTTAACAAGTTTTCAAAACATCTTTCCTCTAATATTTCGTTACCCAAAGTATAAGCATAAAAATGTTTATAATCAAAAAGTAAATGAATCAAACTTGAAAGGAAGTATGCTTTCAGTTAGTTTATGAATTTAAAATAGCATTTGAATAATATTAAAATTATCGTAATAGAAAAATTAAAAAAAAGCTTAATAGATTATACTTATAATTAATTGAACACAGAAGTAATGTGAGTTACAAGGTCATATGAAAATCATAGTAACTAGTCTTGTTATTATCAGATTAATACATTTTGGAGGCGGGAGCCGTGAATTTTGAGGACTTCTTTTGTTATTTACTAATGCAAATAATGCATTCTGCAAATTTTCACAAATTTAACTATTTATTATGCCATAATATTTAATATAGTTTATTTTTGTTATTTGTAATTTTTTATATTATGGTTTCCGTAGATTGGCAAGTTGCTCATGTCAAAAATTTCAGTGCCACACAATCAATAAGTGGAAGATGGATGCATTGTTTTGTGGGGGGGTTATGTTTGATGATACAATTTATGACATTATATACATTATTTACATTAGAATACAATTACAAATAGTACATGAGGGTACTTTGTTTGTTATGCTTTAGTATATGGGTGCGAGTGTTTATCTGGAGGGGGGTGGAAGGAGAGAAAAATGCTTGAAGCTGTGGAATTGTAGTTTTAGAGAAGACTTGCTAAAACATTTTTGGTGGAAAGTAGGAGTAGTGTGGAGATTTTGAATAGATTTAAGGGGAAAAGAGCTTTGCCAAATAGCATAGGCATGAGGAAAGCAAGGTTTTAGGGTATATACTTGGCTACCTTTTCTGAAAAATGTTTTGAAAGAGAGTTGTGGAGGATCGTCCAGTTCGTCGTTGGACTTGAGAAGTGCGAGCAGTGAGGTTGGGTGTGTCTCTTATAATATAGTGTTAACGAGGACTTCAGAGACAGGATTGTATAGTTTTAGTAAAAAGGGTTTGTTTATAGTAACGAGAAAGTAATACAGTTATATTCAAATGTTATTAATAATATTAGTTTATGAACACGTAAGAATGAGCTATGTACCTGTATATATTGTGTAGAATTACTACAGCAAACATACTATCAGGATGCAATTACCAGCTTCATGGGGCGACTCAGCATATGAATGTCATTATTGAAGATATTAAAGCCTTGCTGTGTTTATACGAGGATAGAGCATATGACTAGGCACAATACACAGTGTAGGTATAATCTTAACGACTTTACGAAAGCGTTAAGTAATTGTCGTAGCAGTGATAGATATTAAAGCCTTGCTATGTTTATACGAGGATAGAGCATATAACTAGGCACAATACACAGTGTAGGTGTAATCTTAACGACTTTACGAAAGCGTTAAGTAATTGTCGTAGCAGTGTTAGATATTAAAGCCTTGCTATGTTTATACGAGGATAGAGCATATGACTAGGCACAATACACAGTGTAGGTATAATCTTAACGACTTTACGAAAGCGTTAAGTAATTGTCGTAGCAGTGTTAGATGTTAAAACCTTGCTATGTTTATACGAGGATAGAGCATATGACTAGGCACAATACACAGTGTAGGTGTAATCTTAACGACTTTACGAAAGCGTTAAGTAATTGTCGTAGCAGTGTTAGATGTTAAAACCTTGCTATGTTTATACGAGGATAGAGCATATGACTAGGCACAATACACAGTGTAGGTGTAATCTTAACGACTTTACGAAAGCGTTAAGTAATTGTCGTAGCAGTGTTAGATATTAAAGCCTTGCTATGTTTATACGAGGATAGAGCATATGACTAGGCACAATACACAGTGTAGGTGTAATCTTAACGACTTTACGAAAGCGTTAAGTAATTGTCGTAGCAGTGTTAGATATTAAAGCCTTGCTGTGTTTATACAAGGATAGAGCATATAACTAGGCACAATACACAGTGTAGGTGTAATCTTAACGACTTTACGAAAGCGTTAAGTAATTGTCGTAGCAGTGTTAGATATTAAAGCCTTGCTATGTTTATACAAGGATAGAGCATATGACTAGGCACAATACACAGTGTAGGTATAATCTTAACGACTTTACGAAAGCGTTAAGTAATTGTCGTAGCAGTGTTAGATATTAAAGCCTTGCTATGTTTATACGAGGATAGAGCATATGACTAGGCACAATACTCAGTGTAGGTATAATCTTAACGACTTTACGAAAGCGTTAAGTAATTGTCGTAGCAGTGTTAGATATTAAAGCCTTGCTATGTCTATACGAGGATAGAGCATATGACTAGGCACAATACTCAGTTTAGGTATAATCTTAACGACTTTACGAAAGCGTTAAGTAATTGTCGTAGCAGTGTTAGATATTAAAGCCTTGCTATGTTTATACGAGGATAGAGCATATGACTAGGCACAATACACAGTGTAGGTATAATCTTAACGACTTTACGAAAGCGTTAAGTAATTGTCGTAGCAGTGTTAGATGTTAAAACCTTGCTATGTCTATACGAGGATAGAGCATATGACTAGGCACAATACGCAGTGAAGGTATAATCTTAACGACTTTACGAAAGCGTTAAGTAATTGTCGTAGCAGTGTTAGATATTAAAGCCTTGCTGTGTTTATACGAGGATAGAGCATATGACTAGGCACAATACACAGTGTAGGTATAATCTTAACGACTTTACGAAAGCGTTAAGTAATTGTCGTAGCAGTGTTAGATGTTAAAACCTTGCTATGTTTATACGAGGATAGAGCATATGACTAGGCACAATACACAGTGTAGGTATAATCTTAACGACTTTACGACAGCGTTAAGTAATTGTCGTTGCAGTGTTAGATATTAAAACATTGCTATGTTTATAGGAGGATAGAGCATGTGACTAGGCACAATACACAGTGTAGGTATAATCTTAACGACTTAACGAAGCGTTAAGTAATTGTCTTAGCAGTGTTAGATATTAAAACCTTCCTATGTTTATACGAGGATAGAGCATATGACTAGGCACAATACTCAGTGTAGGTATAATCTTAACGACTTTACGAAAGCGTTAAGTAATTGTCGTAGCAGTGTTAGATATTAAAGCCTTGCTATGTTTATACGAGGATAGAGCATATGACTAGGCACAATACACAGTGTAGGTATAATCTTAACGACTTTACGAAAGCGTTAAGTAATTGTCGTAGCAGTGTTAGATGTTAAAACCTTGCTATGTCTATACGAGGATAGAGCATATGACTAGGCACAATACGCAGTGAAGGTATAATCTTAACGACTTTACGAAAGCGTTAAGTAATTGTCGTAGCAGTGTTAGATATTAAAGCCTTGCTGTGTTTATACGAGGATAGAGCATATGACTAGGCACAATACACAGTGTAGGTATAATCTTAACGACTTTACGAAAGCGTTAAGTAATTGTCGTAGCAGTGTTAGATGTTAAAACCTTGCTATGTTTATACGAGGATAGAGCATATGACTAGGCACAATACACAGTGTAGGTATAATCTTAACGACTTTACGACAGCGTTAAGTAATTGTCGTTGCAGTGTTAGATATTAAAACATTGCTATGTTTATAGGAGGATAGAGCATGTGACTAGGCACAATACACAGTGTAGGTATAATCTTAACGACTTAACGAAGCGTTAAGTAATTGTCTTAGCAGTGTTAGATATTAAAACCTTCCTATGTTTATACGAGGATAGAGCATATGACTAGGCACAATACTCAGTGTAGGTATAATCTTAACGACTTTACGAAAGCGTCAAGTAATGGTCGTAGCAGGGGTTTTCCACCTTGATTCTGAATTAACGCAAAGATAAAAACAAATTTTATAATAATAAATTATTTTATTTGCTATACATAGATATGGTAGATCTGCAAACGGCTTTCCAGAGAAAAAGACTGAGATTCCTTGGACATACGGTTTTGATGGTTCGGTGCAGATTAAATAAACAAGTTTTAACTATATTTGGCAACTTTTCAGTCTGAACGGATACACCAAACAACTCAAGGAGGAAATGATGGAATCGAGTATTTCTTTGAACGCCTGTGTGGATAGAAATACATACAGAGACAAAATTTTAAAAATAAATTACCTTATTTCAAATCGTGTCCGACTCGGTGCGCACCGTGTTACGTTCGGTTGGATACCCTGTGTGTGTTTAAATAATGCACTTTTATGAATTTTAATATTTGACGATCTCTTCCCGAGTGATACGTCTGATGATGGGACATAGTTCCCGAAACGCGTAACAACAAAAACAACGCAACGAAGTCACAGGACGGATTTGAAATAAGGTAATTTATTATCAATAACGTGACTTGGACCATAATCAATAATGTTTAAAATTTTAAATCTTGAGGTTCTCTGCGGCGAGAAGAAGACGATAAAGGGGTAGAGAGTGGTAAGGAAGGCAACGCATAGTGTGCGAAGAAGGCCTTCTGGCAGGAGAAGAAAAGTAAATGATATTCGCGTGGTCCACGGCTGACATATTTATGTAAAAAAAAAATTATTTCATTTGCAATATGTCTCAGTCTCTCATCTAAGTACATACTGTATGTTGGATAGTTTAAGTGTAATATTTGGCAAAGTTAGTAAGCCAAACTGCTCAAGTTTCAGAAACTAAATTCGCTGGCTGTAGAGGACGATTAACGTTTAATCCTAATTAATTGCCGCAGTTGAACATGTGAACTTGGAACTTGCGAAGGGATTTAATTGTTAACCAGTGGCTCTGAGTACTGAGAGTGTTTAGTAACAGTTGCTCCCCCCCCCCCCCGAAGACGACGACGCGATTAAGCGTCTTTGAATTGAAACCAAAGTGAAATTCTTGGAACACGATCGATTGCCTGCTTTATAGTGTGTCCCTGGAATGACGAAAAACTTGTATTCCTGCAATTCTACTGACCGTTTTGGATATACATAGCTTATCGTGCTTAGACTGTTTAAATCAATAACACGATTTATGAATAAAGTTGTTAAAAAATAATGTAAGTGCCTTATCACGTATATGTTATCTCTCTCTTGGTTCCTCATCCTTCCAAACACACACACACACACACACACACACACACACACACACACACACACACACACACACACACACACACACACACACACACACACACACACCGATTTGTTTTGCTTTTTTCTCTTAATGCTGAAAGAAACATAATATACCAAATTGCTTATGAAAATCGATACAATAAAAATACTATAAGCAAAATAGAATATAAAATCAAATATAAAATAAAAACTGAACAATTACGACATGATTAAAATGAAAAACACATAGATAATAACAACAATAAAAAATGGGCCACATTTACACAGACAAATAATAAGATGACAAAGCTAACAAAACTATTAAAAACACAGACATTAAAATAGCACACAAAACTAATAAAAATAATTTACAAAAACTAAATAACCCACACAAAAAAGATAACTCAACAACTAATGGTGTATACAAAATTGAAAGCCATTATTACAATAAATGTTACATAGGACAAACAAAATACAACTAAAATAAAACGTTATTTTGAACATCTAAACGCATACAAACAACCAGAAATATATAAATCTAATTTGACCACACATGCAATAAACACAGGACATGAATTCCAGACGTAACCAACATGACGCTAATAAAACACATACCATAATAATAATACAAATGCAACATAATGAACACTTGGGGAAATTTACAAATATACAACCACAAAACACAAACAAACTAATACCTGAACAAATACAAATCAGTACAAAACATGATACAATTTTCAAAGCACTCAATATCGAAAATACACAAAACATTAATATATATAGGTCTACCACAATCACACACAATAACAACCATTTAAAAAACCAAAAACCAACGGGTAGCCATAACAACAGCCAACCAGCACACAGGTACTCCACAAGATTCAAAATTAGGAAGGCTGATGATGGGAACACTAAGGGTCCCCCGAAACATGTTCCAAATAAGAGAAAAATAACATCTTGAGGTAAAGTGAATATAAATTTTAAATATATATTATAACAACACAAATTTTGAATTTAATTTGGGTAGCCTCACGCTTTTGGAGCGCCAAATTATATAACATAACAACACAAATTTGATTTCATAGGTGTAATCGTAATAAGAAGATGATGCGTTATATAAGATTAAAAATTTTTCCAGTATTTATTTTTTTATTAAACAAAATTCTTTCTTTCGCATATTGAAATAATACTCATTATTAATTGTTTGTATGAACCATTCGCACATGACTTATGGCTAACAAATAACATGGCTATATATAACATGGTATGCATAAACCTTATCATCTAATCTTAATTAATTAAATATTTTGCTCTCGGCTTACTCATTGTGTGGTTATCTTTGCAATCTCATATTATTTTCTGTAATTCTGAATTTACTGTTATTTTTAATTTATTTAATCTTATTTGACTTTCATTATTTACTATTGCATATGCATTTTATTTTATCAAACAAAGACTTTATCAATTACTCTCATTTCTTTTTATTTAAAATCATATCAAACAAACCTTTCTCAATACTTTAATTGATTTTAATTTAAACTCAAATATTTCTCTCTTAGCATTTATGTTTGATTCAACTACTAATTCCTATACATGAATTATTATTCTATATTACAATCTGCTTTTACATTTATGTACATTTCTTTATGATTGATTAAATGTTCGAATGCTTTTCATTCTATGTTAATTAGAGTCTTTCAATTGTCTGTAATTAACAAAAATGATTTTTCATCACCTCATTTGATGCGATACTATCAGTGTGTCCTCCTCGGGTCCTCGGTCTGTACCTTCTCGTTCTTCTGGTCCTCTGGTCCTCTTCCAGGATTCCAATGCTAGTGTTGTTTACAAGTTGTCTCGTATCCTCTCATGGATTGTACGTGAGTCCATCAAACCTCTTCGTAGGTGCTCTGCTGTTCTGGATAGACTTCCAGCTCGTCCCGTGACTCTCAGTGTAGATTTGAAGTAGCGTCGTCGACTGACATAGCCTCCTACGGCAACGGTTGAAAATAGAAGAACAAACTTTATTAGCGCGACCTGGTATTTATAGCCAGGTCGTGCAAAAGCTCAGGTCTGAACAATTTTCATCTTGTCAGAGTTTGTCGAAGCGTCTTTATCCCCACTCTGGTTCAATTCACTAATTTCGCCTATCTTCGCGAATTACGAAGTCTGTTTCACACTACTCGATGGTCAATCGATCGCTAATTTTTATATGTTTACTATAAGTAAATTACACTTCTTTATTGTAATTACAAAAAGAGCTGTAATTACGATGTGGTAATTGCATTTTCTGTCAGTTTGGCACGGTCTTTTAACCCTTTGTTCACCTTTATTTTCTACACCCTCTGGTGTCTTTCGTTTTACCACATCGTACATATTTTTCTTATAGTGTAATTAAAATAAAACATAAAGTCTATCAATACTTGAAAAGGGTTGGTTACAGTTCAGGAACAGAGAGGCTTCACACACACAAACAAAATACACGTGTACACAATGGTAGCGACAGGTGGGCCAGATATGCGTGTCCATGCAGAAATTCTGAGTTCCCTTTTAAAATACGATCCAGCTTGCAATCTGAATCATGTTTATTAATCAATATTTATTTATTTTTATTATTTATTTAAATTATTTTGGCAATGCACAGTACCGTAAATGGTTGTACTGTTGCATTATATATATAATATTCGTGTGTTTGTTTTTTATATGTGTCGGTAACCACACGTTTGCAGGCTTACATTTCTAAGAATTGCAGTCGTCCGACTGACCTTTCCTGATCCAAATCTCCATCAGAAAACCTAGAATAGCCTTTAGCAAAGATAAAGCAAGAAATGCTACCACTGAAAGCAAGTATATGTAAATGGCTGTGGAAAGAAAAGGAGAGGTACATAAAGTAGTAAGGGGGGGAGGGGCTTCATTGTCGGTACGTACCGAACACTGCAGTCGACAATGTAAATTACAAGTTGACGTTTGCAGTAAAGCAAATCTACATGGAGACACTGTGGACAATGTAAGCCAGTAACGTTTTTACCGGTAAGACAGACAAAAACTAGATCTTGGCACGTATATATTACGTACACTGCATTTGGTGCTGACTCAGCCCAGCTCACAATTCAAAACCTTTTCGCCTTAGAACAAGTTACCATAAACGTTACTGTCATCGAAAGCCAATGACTTGGAAAGATAAGGTTTTCAGTAGAATTTACGCTTTTCTCTCACCAAGACACTACTTTATAAATTTAACTTTTTAAGTAAGTAATCGTGAATTATTTTCCTCAGGATATTATTATCGGGAAGGTTTTGTTGAAACTTTGTCATAAGAAAGGACTTAAAACTGTACAATTTGCCAATTTATTTACTATCATTTTCATATAGAGTATTTAATTTTATTTCTACAACTACTTAGTAGTTTGTTAACGTATTAGAGTAAAATTATCATTTTTATCATAACACAGATTTTAGTCAATGTAACTGATAAAGGCCACACGCAAACTCGTAAAATGAAATAAAGGACAATGAAAGCTAAAATAAATATATCAAATTTATTACGTATCAAATTTCTAGAATACAAAACAAACAAAACATTCAAATGGCGGCCAAGGGCCAATCAATAGCAAATGCAAGGGGCGGCCTTTCATTTTGCGATCCCGGCTATAGTTTTTTTATCGTATAAACCTATATATTAGGTTTCTTAGAAATACATACCTCAACACGTTTACTCATTAATTAGAGGCTTCTAGGAAGACACTTTTAAACGAAGGAAATAAAATGTTTTGTTTACTTACATGTAAGTTACATAGAATATAAATTATATTTTTGATCTTTCATTATATTGTTACGTCATGCGGAAAAAGTGTTACGTAACACGGAACGTTCTACAAGTATCTTGGCTAACCCAGCTGTAATGTGTGTGTGCGTACATATTGCTACTACTTTGAGGTGAAAGACAATTACGCGTCAACTATCGAGTCTATACCAGTCCACACCGGTCAGCGCAGTGTGTTCAAGGACAGTGTTTCTAGTGGATTCTCGGTAGCGTCTGTTTGTTTAACACGTCATCAAAAGTGACAGATTATTCTGGAATATCAGCGGGGTATAAACATAGGCATTCAGCGACGGTCAGTGTAGTTTAAGTCGCGATTTATTCAAGTGAGATTCGAGTTATTGTCGGGCGATTTACACAGTGCGTTTCAAGTCTGTATTAGTAAAAAGTAATTATAGTGCGGACATTATTACAGTTGACATTATTATTTGTGTGGATAGAATAACTTGAATTGTTGCACGAGAATAATCTTGTTGAATAACCTGTTGATTACAAACTTTCAATTGTGATAATTAAAGCTGGTTTTTTAGTGACTTTATTGGTGTCTTGTGTTTTGTTTTCCACCGTAACATACGAAGATCAGTTAGACCGTCGTAACAGTATTCAATATTTGATTTCGTCATTATAATCAAAAGAATTGGTAGTTTTTCTTGCTGTATAGTCAAATTGACCAAGTTAGTCAAATTGGAGAATTTTTTGGAACGGTTTGTTAGTGAGCACCTAGAGCCCAAGGATAACCTAGCTACCAAATTTCAAGTTTGTAGTTCTCAAGGTTCTGGAGATGTCGTGATGAGTGAATTAATGGTATTTCGCTTTTGTATATTAAGATAAAATACAAAAATATGCGAAGACTCGCAATATAAAGTGTAATAAATAACAACACAATATAAGAAATAACAACTTAATACTGCAAAAGCTACTTCAAAACCACAATATTTTATTGGCTGTATGTTGTATTTTAGAGTTTTCAAAATATCTTTACTTGCACAGCAAAGTTTTTTACTCTATACTTTGTACAGAGGGCGAGTGAAGTGTTTTGTAGTGCAAAAGTATCTCTCACGTGTTTATTGTGTATCACTGTTGGCCAACCAAGACTGTTTACACAAGTACCGCCCTACATCCTGTTTTGGAGGACGAGCTGGGGGTCGTTACAACCATAACACATTAGCCCAGTTCCACCCCCAGCACCCGGCAATATAGGGCGCGTTTATGATGTTTACCGTGACAAGAAAGTGTGTCAGTGGTTTCGGCAATTTTTCTCAAGAAAAATAAGCCGATTTTATGTATTATACAAGCTTGTAGCTTTTTTAATGTAACTAAGAATACTTTTTAAATAACGAAAACAATCAATACGTGTTTAAATAGTGTTGCCTCATGTTACAATAAACTCCTAGCAATGTCAGGTTCAAAAATTAGGACAATTGCGGACATGAAACACGTTTGAAGTGTCAATAGCATGTTGTCCACAATGGTTATGTTGGTAAAAAAAAAGGATTTTCATAGTAAATTTTTGGCTAGAAAAATGTTTTGTATAAAATATACTTAAAATATATTAATAATAGAAAGTATGTACGAGTTTAATACATTATTATTATTTACTATAAAATGACTCGTTTTTAACGGAACGTATTTTAATTAAATGGAAAACAGATATTAAGTACAAAAACAACCGGAAAAATAAATAAAAATACCCAATTGATTTACTGTTTTAATTTTTTTAGTGACATTCTACATGGTTCTTATCTGAGCGCTCTGGGAATATCTTTTTCAATTTCCTGATTGGAACTGATATTACTACTGAATACTAAAATTATTTTATTATATAATTTATAATTATTATAATTATTTACATTTTTAAAAAAACAGTTATAACATTTTGTTTCAAATACCCAAAATTAGTTTTTTACATTATTTTGTATCAATAAAATTATTTTTCATTCTATTTGTATGTGCTGGCTTTGACATTAAGAGTATTTTATGTTCATGCTATAAAAAATAAAACCTATTTGCATTGAGCATATTTAGTTGTTTTTTATTTCTGAAAGAAAGCAATAAGTTGCCACTACAATAAGCACAATACACGTCCGACCTTTGTGTAATATGTCTTTCACTGGCTAAATACGACGAGTGAACAGGACAACGGATTTGATTGATACGTGCCCGCGGATGGATAATTTATACAATTTAATCAGCGTAATGCGCACACTGACGTTCAGTTATTTAGTTTGAACAAATTGTTTTAATTTTAACGCTGATTATGAATCGGAGTAGAAAATAATACTTAACGATAAAAACTGTTTAAAAAAGTACTTGTATCTATTTAATCGATTCAATGATCGATTTCTCAGTGCATATATTTGACCTTGATCGATTACGTGTTATACAGTATCGCTGTAAAACTCTGAATCTATGGTTCGATCTCCTCATCACTTACTTATTAGGAACTTCAAACATGTTCTGGGTTTTACACTGGATTTTTTGGCAGTCACTATGGATACATTTGATTGACACGATGAAACCACTGTAGATTACAATAATTAGTATCTATTGATAACAATGATCAACATAGAAAATCTTTTCATCTTTAGAATAGGCAATTATCAGTAATTTTGATGTAATAAAAAAGATTCTGATAGTTATCTCTGTTACGTAGCTCTCGTTATCATAAAAAAAGAAGGATTAACTTCATCATCATCATTATCATCACCATCGTCACCATCTTCATCACGGTATAGGCAAGGATCTACGCCGCCTTCAAGATCGTACAGTCATCTCTTCCTGGATCTACCCATTCACCTGTATCCTAGGATTACATTTTCAGATTTGTTTGACCCCCGAGAATCTGAAAGTCTTTCTAATTGTTATTACCTCCATCGTTTATAATATTTTAATTTGTCATTTATCTTGAAAATTTGTAATTCTTCTCATACGATTTCATTCTTTGTATGCTTATGACTAGAACAATTTTAACGCCTTTTAAGAACGTCATTTCCGAGGCCTGTATTTTACTTTGTTGTTTCTTGGTTACCGTCCATAATTTACATCCATTAGGCAATACAGGGACTGCCATAACTTTGTAGACCTTTAATTTGGTCTCTTGCCGTACCTTGTTAGAAAAAAGAAAACGAATGATTGTCCCACAGATCGTCTGGAAATTTCTTAAGTATATCATAAACTTAATCATACCCAATATAATTCCGCAAATATTTAAAATGTTTAAATATTTAATCTGTTCTATTATTTAACTATTAATTATACTTTTTGTTTTTATTGGTTTCTTGCCTCGAAATCCCATTACTGTACCTTGTTTTTTTAGTGAATATTTTTATACTTATTTTTTTAAAGCAGATTTTTAATTTAAATTGTAAGAAAGCCGTCAGAAAACGTAAGCAAGTACAAATATCTGTCTTGTGATATCTTAATGCCAGGGTTTACTAGTGTTTTCCAATTTCTTACTAGAACGTCGACTTAAATGTTACAAAGAGTAGGTGATATATTGTACAATCGATTACCACCTTGACTGACAGACTGTCACCGACATTTAAAACTTAGTAGAATAGGGGCAGAGCAGACCGACTTCATATGCTAATACGAATAATGTATGTAATTGAGAATTTGATAAGTTTTGGTTTTAATTAATTACTTTTGTTTCATTTCAGATTAGTTTACCTTGAGATGTCGCGTAAATGTGTTAACAGACTAAGAAAATTTGTTATGAGTATGGCGAAGTGATTTCTCCATCGTAAAACGTAATATTATTCCATTAGGAAAGACAAAATTGCATTCTACAATTTGAAATGTCATCATCATCATCTTCAAGGATAAAACCAATTATAGTTTGTTCCGGTCTCAAACAGGCAAAGATTAGAGCTGATCACTCCAGCGCTTCTCGGCTTATAGTTCCATAGTTGTTTGGGGATGCGGCAGTCATCCATTCGGCAAAGTGCTTTCACCAATTTAGCCGATACTGATCAATCCTGTTGAGTATACTCATAATATTCAGTTCGTGCCGTATATCTGTGTTTCTTCTATGATCATGGGGGAGTATATCATGTCACGTGCCTGAGAAATCTCACTTCAGCCGCTTGGATGCGACTGGTCTGGCCTTTCGTTAAAGTCCCATTCTCAGACCCATAACAAAGAGTAGAAAGGGCCATCACCTTGTTGAATTTTTGGCGTGTTTCTTTACTTGATGACGTAAGCGTTTGCTTAATGGTCCCGCACATAAGTTTGAACATATGCAACTTACTCACCACGTCGTTGTTTGTATTATAAGACACACTGCAGCCCAGGTATTCAAAATTGCCGACTTGTTCCAGGACAGTACCATCTACAACAATTTTGGCTCGTACGGGATCAGTTCCACGAAAACCCATTACCTTGGTCTTAAATGTGGACATTTGTAATCTAGGGGCTTTGCAGATTCCATTGAACAAACGTATACCCATCTGCAACCTGTTTTCTATGTCCGACAGAATAGCCTGATCGTCCGCAAACAACAAAGTCTCAGTGACCATACAATTTGAAATATGTATTCTACACTTTTAAGAAGACTCAAAAGATAGGTGCGAAAAGACATTATATTGAAATTTTAATTAACTATGTAGAAATACTGCCGACTGGGATCACAAATTATCGATGATATGTTTCATATATCGATTATATTATATCGATTCAGCTAATTCCGTCCAGGCTAGAAGAGGAAGTCTTTATACTAAGCTTATTTCTATTAGTTTGACATTTAGTGATAGGTTAATAAAACTCACTTCTTTGATTACTTTGTTTTCACCTTTGCCTGCTGTTACTAGATCTAATCCTCACCAATTTACCTATTCTTTACGTATTAACGCCGTATTGACTATTGCATAAATATAATAATTATACTTCATAAGATAATGTTTTAGTGGATGGTTAGTGAGGATCGGTCAATAATACAACTTTTAGTTATTTTGCGTCGACGTTTCGACAATATTTATTGTCATCTTCAGGACCTGTGTATGAAATACAATAGAAATATCAAACATAACGAAACAAAACTAAAACATTCACTGATTGACGGTCAATGTTATTAAAAGTCATTCCCGGGCTGTTTGACCGTCGTCCATTGATTTCAACTAAAACAGACGTTTCGACAGTACCGTCGACTGTCATCATCAGTGTAAAATTCGAGCTTTGCTAACGTGGGGTGGTACACCTTAAAGGCCACACTACTGTGGTTAAGGCTGGACAAGTCCCGTAAACAGCACTGTCATTAAGTACTCTTTGGCAAGGTGTATTGCTAACCTCTAATATACGTTCTTCTTTCTGATTGGCTGGTGTTTGATTTATGACTCTACAGTAGCATTTGGAGAATTTATAAGTAGAAGCAGTGTTCACGGGTCTTCTCCAGCCTTAACCACAGTACTGTGTTCTCTAACGTCTACCACTCGACGTTATGAAAGCTCGAATTTTACACTGATGATGGCAGTCGATGGTACCGTCGAAACGTCTGTTTTAGTTGGTGAACAGCCAAACAGACCTGGAATGAATTTTTGAACAATACGTATTTATGTCGCAATGTACTCACTTATTTTATTTTCGAAATTAAATTGATCCAAAATATATTATAATGATCCGTCGATTCTGTCTACTGAAACTTTAATTCCCAACAAATGAGAAAGCTCTTTTACTTTACAAATTCCTCCTATTTGAAGTACAAAAAAAAACTGCCAACTAAAACATAAATGATGGAAATATGGGGTGGACGTATCGTGATGGGGAGGGGGTGGGGGTGTGTTTTGCTAACGATGTAGTAAAGTGGGGTGAGAGACCGGCCCGCGTACACTGATTGAGTGTCCCTACTACTACTACTGTACAGCAGGGGATGAATACTAACTACTCTCCTTCCGTTCGAGTTATTTTTGTTTTATATTAAACCGGGCAGACCATACTTCGTTACCGTTACACACGCACACGCACACACACACACACACACACACACACACACACACACACACACACACACACACACACACACACACACACACACACACACACACACACACACACACACACACACACACACACACACACACACAGTTTTGTCTTTACTTTGTTTCAGTATGTGGTTTACGCACTCCGTTTGGTGTGAAATGCGTATTGTAAAAACTAATCAATATAAATTTACAATATTCTGTATTTAAGGCTTTTACGCCCCGTGCGCTGCATATTTATCATCAGATATATCCGATGATGTTAGTTGAATCCTATTGAAACATTGTAATTTACAAAATAATAAAAATATATTCTTGTAAAAAGTTTTATTTTTATTAATAATCACACACGCACGCGCGCGCGCGCGAAAAATCTGAGCATATATGAAAGTAACACATACACACATACATATGTGTGTGTGCGTGCGTGCTTGTGTATTCCTTTGTATGTAACTCGTTGAGTTTCCTGCAGGTCTCCCATGTAATATCTTCAAATAAATACACTGCAAGTAGGTTTATTTTCACCTGTACGAAATTAGTCTGTATCTTCAAAGGTTTGTTTGCATTGTAATTCAATGTTTCGCCTACAATATAGTTAGAGGATAATCGATTTTACTTCGATTTTATTTTTGATTGTTGTAATGTTTATATATAAATATAAAGTTTAATGTCAAAATGTCAAATTAATTAAAAACGTATGAAAAGGTAACAAAATGAATATCTAGAAAAATCTTAATATTTATAAATACAATAATAATAATCTGATAATTAAAGAACAAATTCAAATTAAAACAAAACAATACGATTTATTTAAAATCATATATTTATTAGAATAATAAAATAAAACATATTGTTGTGGACACGTTATTGCGTGTGGACAAATTTAACTTGATTTATTGTGAGAGTTCATTGTTGATTTCAAATTATGAACAATCCCAAGTGTCTAACTTTACAATCCTAAATCGAATACAATATTTATGCCTAATTAGCTGCCTAACAAAATTATTCTCTATACCTGCTTCCACTCATGAAAAAGAATTTTCACAATATTTATTAAACATCGATCTGCAATGTTTCGTTGCAATATGTTTATAAGTATATTTATGAATATATACTTATAAATATTTATACTTGTAAATATTTTGCATAAATATTTTAATTTCAATAAATAATCTATATTTTAAAATATTATTTAAACATAAATTATTATTATTTTTAGTTAAGCTAGCTCCGTCTTTTAATAATGCTAAAATAATGTCAATCGTTGTGTTTTCATACACTGCTTTTATAACCAACGATTCAATTTGTTGAAGGTTTGTTTGCAGTTGGAAGTGAAATTTATATTTGATTAGGGGCACACAGACAGCGCAATAGAATTATTTCTATTATTTAATGTTTGAGTCAGTTATAAAGCCATATGAGACCAAATTAAATATATTGGTGAGTAGTGAGGGGGGACGTTGAATCTACACCATTGTCTGCTACCTACAACCATTAAGGGAAGCCTAAAAGGGGATGTGTAAAATGGCAGTTGAGGAACTTTCAATAGCTTACTATAAGCGTGTTGATAGAATCAATACAAGAGTACACGTGCAAAAGTCGGAGATCATAATCAATATAGCCAATCGTCAGGCAGGGTGAATAGGACTTGGTATGCGATATGGAGTTGTATAGACATTTTAAAAAACGCCGTTCATTCTACAGTATTAAAATTATTATTCCGGCTGTACAACGTTTACACATTTTCCGGAACCAAAGATTACAGAACTGATTGAATTCTCATCTTCCGCTGCTGTTTGTCTATCCAAACATTTTCTTAAATTTCTCGTTCCCTCAGTGTAATCTGAATTTCTTCTATCCAGGTGATAATTGGTCTTCCTCTTTTCCTTCTTCCTGGTGGGGTCCATTTCAGAACTCTCTTTGGGAATCTTTCCTGTAACATTCTTTCCGTGTGTCCATGCCATTGTAATTTTTTTGTTTAGATAATATCGACAATTCAATTTTTTATACTCATTCTGTCCTTCATGATTTCATTTCTAATTGTCTCACGTCTCGATAGGCCTGTGCCGGGATTTAAAATTTCCCGGTATGATTTAAATGTGGAAGGCCGCCAAAGTGCGCCAGTGGGGCAGCCCAGCTATCTTGATCAGTAAGGCCGTGCCCGCGCTACGGCAATGCAATTCAGCAACCTGCATCAGCTCTTCTAGTAAAGGTTCACAATCCACAACAATTTTTTGTGTGTGGCATGGTCGGTTAAAAGCCTACAAGCTGTCTCATTTCGTCTACACCTTCCGACAGGGCGTTTCGTGGTCTGACGGCTTGGAAAACTACTTGTTCAACTTATTATGAGTTCGTAAATTTCTAAAGTGTCTCAGAGTCCCCGTACAGCCGGGAGAGAGGGAAATGCGGAGATGGTGACAGCAACACCCGTCACCATCTGCAGAGCTGTGCACTAGGAAGCTCCCCAACGCCGTCAGACCCAGAAATACTCCAGAACACCAAAAGGACAGCTGCCCAGAAGGAGACGAGCTGGAACTTCGGAAATTACCAGTACCATTACCGACACTCATCATCACAGGCTCTACGTGGTATCATTCATTCTTCAAAAGTACAGGTGGGAGGATTCCATTTACTAAACCTCAACAACAACTCCACAGGTTTTCAAAGCATAAAAAAAGCATACATATAAACAGTATTTTCATATTTATAAAGATTAAAATTTTGTTAGAACAAGTCCTATGGATGTATATTTGTGATTTGTATTATTAACCGTGTTAAAAAGGATCCACTTGTTATACTGTTTGATTAATTTTATTGTTAATAGTATTGGTAATTGTGATTAATACAAATTGAATATATATATATATATATATATATATATATTTGTCGATAAAATGAAAAGTAAGAACTACTATGAAATAATCAAGAATTCAATCGTTTGAACACTGTAGCAAAACATGTTATGTTGATGAAATGAGCAAACACTAATAAAAAGTGGTTACTAATTAAATGAGTGTTTTATTGCAAGTCCTGTCACTCTGGGCTCCAGCACATTTTCGCTCCATCTAGGCCAAGCGTCTAGTTTTTAAATTTTACGTAACGGCCTAAGTGGCAGTTACAGGCCTACTGTTGCCGAACGTCTCCAAAAGTCCTTTCTATATTTCGTCTCCGTTCATACTATATTTCAAATATTTTTGGAAGTAATAATTAAATCTGATACTAGTAACGATCACATACTGCTCTAATCATATTTTTGTTTCATTAAAATATAAAATAGAAAAGTAGATAAAATTTAACCTAGAGACACGCCTAGCATTCATCGATTACGAGAATGGGCTTGGTAATGTTACTCGAGGAAAGTTTTGGCAAACAATTATAAAACAAGATTGTCCAAAACACCTAATAAATATAACTAAAAATCTTCTGGCTGCTAACATAAGCTATTACGGGCTGAATAAACATTTTAAATCAAGACTATTAACCACAGAAACTAAAGTCAGGCTTTTTAAGACATTGGTAAGGCCTGTATTGACATATAGCTCTGAGTGCTGGGTACGCAAGAAATTGATGAAAAGAGGCTGGCTGTGTTTGAAAGGAAGATGCTGAGTAGGATTTATGGGCCAATTTAACAGGACGGAGTCTGGGGAAAGAGAAATAATAATGAATTATGTGCTAAGTACAATGACATTACAGTTGTCCGATTTGCTAAAATTAATAGATTAAGATGGGCAGGACACGTTCAGAGAATGGATGACGAACGTACGGCAAAAAGAATTATGAAACACCAGCTAATAGGAAAAAGGAAGACTTGAAGACCGAAGAACAGATGGTTGGACACGGTTGGCAGTGATGTGACGGAACTGGGCGCACTGAATTGGTGACGGATGACTGAGGACACTTTCTAATGGAGGGCAAGGCTCAAGGTCAAGGATATATGTATGTATATGTAAAGTCTTCATGCAGGTTTTTAGTTGGTATGAATAACGGACTACCAGGAAAAGTTGAAATTATCATTGACGCATCATTGGTAACGAATATTTGCAGCGAATGTTCGAATTGGCGCAACTCCTCGTCGAGAAAATGAGGGTCACAGATTCTCTTCGCCCGGTCGACCTAGGTCTTCAAAACTGTGCTTCCGATCTGTAGGTGTGCGTTGTGAGATTAGCAATCCGGACGAGAAGATCTGACAGTCCGGCGGAGTTGGTGTAGCAAGAGACTGGTGGCTTCGCAGTCTTGCCCTACATTCATGGGGTGACGGACCGCATCGACAGAGGCTGGCTGGCTCATCGGCGTTGAGACCAGCCAACCAGGAAAATACAAAATTTTTTGAAAGACAGGATTGGTGAAGGACACAAGAGATCCGCTCTCGTCTGGAGCCCTAAACAGTGTGCTTTGATCATGCGGGAAAGAGTACATCGACATCACGAAGCACAGCGTCCGCACATGCGTTGCTGTACACAGCCGCTGTTGTCACTTGAGGCGGAGGAGTCTGCGGTGACCGACCATACACTCTCCAACGCTGTACATCGCGTTCTCTTTGAGGAGATCTAGTATGCTCGGAGAGTGCATGTTACACTTGGCTGCACATGTAGTCCGTGGAAATCTTCAAACATGGTTTCATCGCGATCGAAGGGGAGAACGCCTCCTACTGAATAGAATCAGGTATGCTGTGCTCCCAAGATTATAAAAGTAGGCCTTCTTAGGCAAAATGCCTTAGGACTGTACCTCATCCCTGAGGTGAATTGGCGGACACCGTACCAGTCTAGTCACTGATGATGGCCTCAGAGGGTTGGGCCGAAATGTTTGTCAAAAACGATAACTGTAGGCCGCAGCTTAGGAGTCAGGTAGGGTAGGCTGCCTTATGTGAGCCGTATGGCATACAAGGAAGGCAGTGTGGCCAGCACTACGCTTCAGCCACCCATTATTAACCCCAGGATGTTATCCCAGGTACTCATTTTCAACAAGCTGAGTCGACCTGGAGGCTGAAAAACGCACCTTGATTTTATGATGCGGGCCCGGGAATCGAACCCGGGACCTCTAGATTAGTAGCCAGGTGCCATACCCACTGGTCTACTGATAATAATAATTTCATCAATATTCGGAGAGAATGTTTCAGCGAATACTATGCTCTTCTCAGATGACCAAGTTATTCTGCAAAAAACACAAAGTTGAATTACAATGAAGCTGAATTTCAGCTACACTGAATGTGTCATCACTCGTGTATGGTGGTATGTTGTGCCCGCTGGTTTATGTCTGGTATTTATCTACTCAGATGTGTGCATAATATATTACGTGACTAGAAATAAGTTATGCATACGTCCGCTATATATATTTATCCACATAATACACGTCCGACCGTTATGTAAATAACTCTTTCACTGGCCAGATATGAACGGATACACACAGAACAGGAAATCACACAGGAGACGGATTTGATTGATACGTGCCCGCGGTTGAATAATTTATACATTTTAACCAGCGTAATGCGCGAAATGACGTTCAGTTATTTTGTTTATGTTACACAAATTGGATTAACTTTAGCACTGATTATAAATCGTAATGGAAAATAATATTTTACAATAATAGCTACATTCCATAGTATAGTGTCATGTTTGTATGAATATGTTCGATTCAATAATTTTTCCCTTGCCGTCCATGGATTCGATCTGGCCACGGTTCTTTGCCGTCCGTGGATTCGATGGATAGTGCGGTTAGAATAAACACACAGAACAGGACGACAGATTTGATTGATGCGTGCTCACTGACGAATAATTTATACAATCTAATGAGCGTAATGCGCACACTGACGTTCAGTTATTTAGTATACGTCAAACAAATTGTTTTAGTTTTAACGCTGATTGTAAATCGGTGTGAAAAATAATATTTCTAAATTCAATCTGAAAACCAGGGTGACGGTATACCATGACTGTTTATCCATTGTGGACGATAGTAATGATAGACGTTACTGTTTGAGGGCAGGTGTGGTATACTTTTGAAATTTGATTGAGCGGGCTGTGGGCCTTTACTGCCAAATAGAACTAACGTTTCGGCCCTTCCGTTGGATTTCCCACAGTACTGTGGTTAACTGGTGAAGATCCGTACTAGTTCTCGAGTCGTTTTATATTGAAGATAGTCTCGACGTGGGAACGAAACGTCTGTGCTATGAGGCAGTAGTAGACCACGGCATAATAACCCGAAGAGTTGTCAATCAAATTGTAACAAACCTGAGGCCGACCGTGGAGGACCGCCGGCAGTTGCGACACGATGTGAAACTTAAACTCAGTCAGTTGCGGTCAACTGCATTGTCATGGTATTATTATAATAATACAGACTGTACCATTAAAATTGTATTCATCCATTCCCTGACCTATCCTAACCTAACCTAACCTAACATAATGAAACGTAACCTAATGTAACAAAAATATTGGAAGAAAGAGATTACTCGTAAAAATGAAAAGTTACTGAATTAAAATCTCATCGAAGTTCAGAATAGGAACGTTTCTAAATGACAGATTCGGTCAGTAAGTGAAAGTGCAGGGCGCAATTGACCGCGTAAGAACAGGTAAAAACGTTGTTTCGTCGCAAATGACCAGGACCGGTCGTGAAAGCCTTAGGTACTAAGGTGCGGGACTTCCAGTTTGTTGGATGTAATATTTTGTGGGGATTTGGGCAAACATGCGGAGAACAAGTTGAGTGAATTTAGATTCATTCGTGGGACTATTCAGAGAACATTAAAAATAAAGTTAGACCAGGAAACGAAATGAAAATTTATAAAGTTATGGTCGTTCCTAGTCTGCTGTACGTTCCATAAACATAGACTGTGTGAAAAGCAGGGGCGAATTTATTGGGAAGGGGGAAATGGAACCGGAACACCTTCTAGAGTCAGGTGTACACATCCGAGTTGTAAGCTGTAAAAACCAACACATAGAGTACTCAACTGGAGGACAAACGCTTTAACAGAGAATTACTCAGAAACAGAACATGAGTATATAGTTTAATAACATCATCATCATCATCATCTCGTCGTCGTCGTCGTCGTCGTCGTCCTCCTCCTCCTCCTCCTCCTCCTCCTCCTCCTCCTCCTCCTCATCATCATCATCATCATCATCATCATCATCATCATCATCATCATCATCATCATCATCATCATCATCATCTTTACAACACGGCATAGGCAACGTGCTGCCTCCCCCCCGTTAAAGATCCTCCAACCTCCACTTCCTAGGTCTACCCACACACACCTGTGTCCTGGAGAATTATGTTTCCAGACTTGTTTGAACAGTCTTTAATATGGCATTCCTTGTAAGTGTTCTTTCCACCGTTGTTTTAATATTTTACTTTTTCATTAAAATTAAAAAAAATTCAATTTTTTTTGTGGTCTAATTCCTGGTTCAGTCAAGTTTAGAACAGCGTTTAACTCCTTTTAAGAACGCCATTTCTGATGCGTGTATGTTACTGTCTTGTTTTTTGGTTGTTGTCTATCTTAGCACTACTATTTACACGATATCTTTAGATCAGTCTTTACTTTTGAGAATGATTCTGTTTCCACTGTAGAACACGACGATCCTAGCGACCGTCGTAAACATACGTTGTAAAGATGAAACATGTGTGTGTGTGTGTGTGTGTGTGTGTGACCGCGCACTGCCACACAGACTGTTCAAAATTTATATATGTATACATTTTTGTTTGTATATGTATATGAAATATACATATGTATTGAATATATATAAAATAATAAGTTCACTGTTAACATATAATAGCATGTTTCAATGAGAATTGGTTAAAGTAAAAGTTACGTGTAGGATCACTGTAGTATACACAATAAGAATCATGTCAAAATTGTTAGATTCAGTTGATTTTTGACTGTATAAAACAATGAGTGTTGTGAAATAGTGCGAACATATGCGTAGGCATATGGCGATTGCGCGTATGCGGGTGTGAATAACTGTGTTACGAAATAACAATTAAAGACAGATTAAATTAAATAACTTTTGTATAAATCAAATGTCCGACTTAAGACTTATACTAGAATGTGCATAAAATAAAGACCCATCTGGTAGTAATATTTGTTAATAATATAAAAAAACGAAATAAAAAAGAAATAATAATATAAAATAATATAAAAATTTTAATAATATTTATAATATAAAAAGACAAGAAAAAAATACGAAATTACACTACTTGCAAAAGAAAGAAATTGAATAACATCACAACATTATAAGACACGAAATATATGAGTTTAAAAAAAAAAAGTTTTATGACCCAAAAGGAAGGCAATAAAATTATACCGGTTTTATTTCCACATTTTATATTGTTGACAGACAATTCCTTACAAGTAGAATGTTATCTGGACTAGAAATTAAGGAAATATTTAATAAATCCGAACATTCCATTATCTAATTATTATCGACTAATTATTCTATGTGACCTTGTACATCGCAATGTATATATTTTTTAACATATACAGTGACAACAAAGTCAGGCTGTACAGTACAGTGCAGTACAAACGCGCTACGCAGTCAAATGCAATGGCAGCTCGTGGTGCAGTGATTCAACAACAAGAAACACTAACTACTGACTTCCTGTTCTATTATTCTCACGTTGATAAATCCGGCTGTTGTTGTTGTTTTCATATTCCGAACTACATTTTACCCGTGTTTGTGTCCCATGTGAATATTCTATAATCATTTGGGACACATAACAACTTTCAATTTTTGCTTCCTCCTGTATGGTTAGTGAAGATAATAAACAATGATAATTGTGCATTTATACAGCAAATACATTTCATCAAGGTGCAAATTGAATAATTTCCCGCATAGCAAGCACTTTCCTTCAAAACATTCAATTAGAATAAAAAGAAATTTATTTATGTTTATTAGATATTATAGTAGATATATCGAGGGGTTAATGCTAAAACTACCCAAGTCCAAAATTTAATAATTTTTCAAAACGACCAATTTTATGCATTTCTCTTTTTCTTTTTTTTTTGAACAGGTTTGTAATAACTATATTAATAATAATAAAATTAACTTTGAAAATTAGTTTGATGACTTGAAAATTTTATTACACTTGAAAACCTTACATTTCAGTTTTCTGTAAAATTACATGAGTGGACTTGGATAGAATTACGAATAACATCACGATATAATAACTTTATTATGTTTAAATATATATTACAATATCATTTGTTTATTTTATAAGAATAGTTTAATTATGCAATTATATTTTTTAATTGTAATCAGTATACACATAAGCACCGAACGCACATTTCACAGGAACGATCTGCATCATCAGAGGTTTAAATGTGAATTAATCATTAATAACCGATTGAAATTAAAATACACTTGCAGAAGTATTTGTTCTTGATAAATAAGAGTAAAACACTGCAAGAAACGGAAATAAAGAGATACTCGAAATTGAACAAAAACAAAAATATAATATATATTTAGGTAAATATAAATACATATTTTTATGTAAATATATTATTTATTTATATGTCTATTATAACATTTATAATACATATAATATAAGTATAAATATAAATAAATAACACATATAATAAATATATATATTTACATTGTTTATTTATATTTATGTTTTTCATTTATTAATGTTTATTGTTACGACGATCTCACGGACCTTCGTATTGTACAGTGGAAACTAAATACTGATACCAATGAAATCACTAATTACCGGATTTAATTATCCACAAATAACAATTTGAAATCGACAAAGGACTCTAATAGAATAAGTAAAGTCAACTTTATTCATACTAAATAATAATATCACCTTATTACAATACAACATTAATTAACACAATAATCACTTTCCACTAATCCGCAACAATTGCTTGATCCCCATTCTAATCTACAGCATCACCCGATGTAACTAACTTGTAAGCCGGTCGCTGCTGGTTAAATAGGTCCCCGAAGGTATTACAGAATAATTTTGCCATATTCCTGGCGGCTTGCCAACATAATTTGCATAGTTACAAGAGCTCGAACAGTCTGGAAGCCTACGTAAGAGCCCGAGCTTGACCGAGACGCTGCACCTGATCGGCTAGCCGTAATTGTAGTAGCAATATTGTTACAACGGTCTACTGATTGTCGTGTGTGGTACAGTAGACAACTAAATACAAGACACCAAACAGTTTTGTAATCAACAAGATAGTCTCTTCCAACAAATCAAATAAAAAATGTTCATACACAATTATAATGTCAATTAATGTAAAACACAATTGTATTACAATTGTCCCGCACAATTATAAAACCCACAACACTTCGCAAAAAATTTTTCGAACCGCACTGTGTAAATCGCCCGACAATAACTCAACTCATCGCCGCTGAAGACTTGTATTTATACCCCGCCAAGACCCAGAACGTTCCATACTACGCATCAGCGCTACACTAGAACGTAACTGATTGCGGCCTTGACACAGTGCGCGCGGCCGGCGGAATCTAGAAAAGTGTTGCTAACGCATGTTGGGATCACGTACGCACACAACATAACAGCCGGATTCCACTGGAACATCCGAGAAACACGTTGAATGTTCTGTAATAGTGTAACACTTTTTCCGCATTACGTAACAATACTACAACGACAAATCTTGTTGCGTATGTTTTTATGGAAGATACTCATATATGTGCTGGAAATGAACCACTTGATGAATATACAGTATGTAATGTGTAGACTTGTATGTTGTATTCTGTATTGTAGGTTGTAAGGGACTCTGTTACTTAGAGTTACAAATAAAATTATTTACAATAGGAAACCATTATTGACCGGACTGTTAGGTCGTGGGCTAAAGCATATGCAAAAGGCGTTTTGGCCTCAATATTTTAGGTTTTCTACGTATATTGGTTTCCATGTGTAATTTTAGTTTACATGTTAACCTCACAACGCAAACTTTTTACATGGCAGGCACACATTACAAGAAACATTTTTCTTAAAAAAAAAAAAAAAAATATGACTATGAAAGACGATTGCGATCGTCAGCACAGTATTTTATAACATACACAAATACGATTTTCACGATTTCTATTATCTAACTAAGATTATATGCGATATTCACTGCATATCGATGCTAATAATCGCATAATAGAAATATAAAAAATTTAGTGCGGGAACGGTTATTGGGACAGTACCAAAAAAGTAGCAAATCGAACATGTTCATACAAACACGACACTATATGGAATGTTGCTTTTATTGTAAAATATTATTTTCTACTCCGATTTATAATCAGCGTTAAAATTAATCCAATTTGTTTGACGTAAACAAAATAACTGAACGTCAGTGTGCACATTACGCTGATTAAATTGTATAAATTATTATTCAACCTCGACCACGTATCAATCAAATCCGTCGTTATGTTTTATGTGTATCCACCCGCTCGTATCTGGCCAGTGAAAGAGATATTTACATAACGGTCGGACGTGTATTATGTAGATAAATATATACAGCGGACGTATGGGTAACTTAATTCCAGTTACATGATATGTAGTGCACACAACCGTTCGGCTAAATACACACACTGCACAGTGTTATTAAATATTATGTACAATATTTTGTATATTCGGGTTAAAACGTCCTGCGACGTTGTCCGATGCCTAATTGCCAATATCTCCTGTCGTTGCAGTTTTCTTTGGTTAGACTTCGTACACTCATTGATCTCCTTACACCCTGTTACTTTTGGCCTTCCCCTTTTTCTGTTTTCCTGTGGTATCCATTTCATCACTCTCTTTGGCAACCTCTCCTCCCCCATTCTCTGCACGTGCCCATACTAAATTAATTGTTTTTTCTCAATGTGTTCTAAAATAGTTTCTTTTATATTCATTTGTTGCTTAATTGTTTCGTTTCTGACCCGGTCTAATTTTGATGTTCTACATATTCTTCTTAAGGCGTCCATTTCTGTGGCTTCTATCTTTCTTTTCAAATGTTCTTTCATTCTCCACGTCTCAGACCCATATACTAATGTGCTCTTAATCATTGTGTTGTATATTCTTATTTTCCTTTGTTTTCTTATTTCGGTGCTCCACAGTATTCCATTTAGAGACTTAATTATTGTTCTTGCTTTGTTTACTCTACACTTTATTTCTGTATCGGCTGTCCCTTCCTTGTTAAAATTTATTCCCAGATATTTGTAATTCCCAGATATATGTACAATATTAATTATATTAAAAATTAGATATTAAAAAAATTGTTTTTTTTTGAGGTGGGACGTACTTAACACATTTGAATCCTCTATTAACCTTAAAAAAATATTATATTCAAATTCCGTTAGGAACAAACTTAACTCATAATTCATTTTCTTTGTTTCTCAGTATTAATTATTTATCTTAAAACGAACTTTATTTGTACAAAAAACTAAAAATGTATTTGAATAGTAGTAGAAATTATGAAAAAAAAGAGCGTTCGACAGTTAATGTATGAAAATAAAAGTCTTATGGTACCCTTAGTTAAAAAGGAGATACTTGTAAAGTTTATTTACGTTTTTTATCCTAACACTTTTACAATCGACTGTCAGCAACTTGTGAGCAAAAAAATGTTCCTTTTTTTAAAATATAAATATATATTTAATAATTTATTATATTGTAAATTTGAATATATCAAAAAGCTAGACATACTGCTATAAAGTTTTATTTATATAACTTTAAGAAAAACATTGTACTCAAATTCCGTTAGGAACAATTTATAATTCATTTTCTTTGTTTTAGAAATTAATTTCATAAAGTTAGATTTTTTCTGATCTGACGGTGAGGTGTGAAACTTGAAAGCGCTAATCGGAATAATTTTTCTATATTAGTGTGCAAACAGTGTTAATTCTGTTTGTGATTATAACCACTAACACAACATTCATAATTTAGAAAAAAGAAAGCTAATTGTTTACTCTTACTTAGCTAAAAAGGAGATGTCGGAAAAGTTTATTTGTTTTGTATTGTAGGTTCTATAATCATTTGCCTACTGAAAAAAAAATAATAAAATAAAATTTTAAACTTTTGAAATCCTAGCTAATTAATAACTAAAATAATTTGAATACCTTTATCGTCCTGCATACCGTTAAAAATAATTTAACTAATGATTGTTATCATTAACTGAATAATTTTTACTTCATGTATATAGAAATTTACGTTGTAATACATTTATTTCAGCACTCAAAAATCGTTTGTCACCAACTTGGAACCGAAAAAAGTGTCTGGAAAAAGTATTTTTCAATTTATTTTCTTATCAAATTGACTATATCAAAAAGCCAAATATACTGCTGTAATCGTTCATTATTAATTGTTTAGCCATTTCAGGTCTTGGGTTTGGCAAGGAAACCGGTAGCAAGTTGCCAGACTCCCTATTGCGTTTTTAGCAAGTAAACTTGAATTTCTATACAAGTATCAAGCGTACTGAAATACCGTAACCATTTTCGTCGCCAGCTCTTACTCTAGTACAGGTAGAAATTTAAAAAGGAATAAACGTACAAAAGCGCTGTGTACACTTTCCTATGATTTAGAAGAGAGAAAGAGTGTGAGTGAGGGGAGGGGGGAGAGAGAGAAGCACAAAGACGCAGTTGGAAAGTAATAAATGCAGGAGCGAGATAATACATTATATTTTAGCAAAAGCGTATTCTTTTCATTGGTTCATCCTTTTATACTGTGAGTAGCTGCGTTAAGGAAGAAAGACCGTAGCAATACGATGTGTTTGTGTGTGTTCGTGTTATATCTTCGAAAGCACACACACACACACACACACACACACACACACACACACACACACACACACACACACACACACACACACACACACACACACACACACACACACACACACACACACACACACACACACACACTTTAATGTCGTGCTCAGTAAGGAAGGGTACTCGCCCGCCGCCCTTTCTTCCCAATTCAGACACCATTAAAATGCCGCCGTTGCCTCCACTTTGTCGCTAAGTACGTATTTTGTCTTCATCATGAGCAACCATACTTTTCCCACTATCTACGTCTCAGTATTCTCCTCTCCCCCATTTGGTTTTCTGTCCCCCCATCTTTCTGTCTTCTTCACATCATTCTCTCTCTTTCTCTGTCTCTCTCTGCTGCAGTAGCATCCATCTATCTGCCTTGTTGCAGTAGCGCTTTATCAGTTAATCATTACATTCAATGAATTTTTCCGGTCAAGGGTTTGTGAGAATCGGTCAAAAAGTATAACACTAATTTCAAATTATTTGTGTCGACGTTTTGGTACTATTTATTGTCATCATCAGGACCTGTGCGTGAATACAGGAGAGAATGGCAAACACAACAGATCAATTATATGCGTGAACGGGTTGTGTATGTGAGTGTGTGTGTGCGCGTATGTGTTTACCAGTGTATATGTGAAGGAGTTGAAACAGTTTGTTTTACACAATGTCGACACAAATAATTTAAAATTTGTTTTATACTTTTTAACCGTTCGTCACAAACCCTTCACCGGAAAAATTCATTGACTGACGGTCACTACGAATTTAAGGATCACATTTAATGATAATGTTATGACAGTCTCACGGATCGTCATGTTCTACAGTGGAAACAAAGTACAAACACCAATGACGTCACTAATTAGCTTCATTGTAGTTTGCCTGATCTTATTCTGCCTGGATTGCTATTTTTATTTATTTTCGAACTGTTTGCTGGACAATCGGTTGGAGATCTCCGTAACAAATCAACAAATGCTTATTTCAACTATTGTCGGTAGTGGGAGAACTCAATTAACCATATTACCAATACGGATGGTACAGTGAAAAATTAATGGAAAAACTAGGAAGAAGACCAAGAATAAACCATCTGGACCAAATGGCTGGAGAGAGTGTGGTAGAGTTCAGAAGATACAGATGTTTAAAAGGGAGGCAACCAGGGCATCTAATGACTTCTGAATGTGGCCGCCCGCCAATGTTTGAATTACAGTTGAAAGACGAAGACATGTAAATTATTTCATCATCATCATCATCATCATCATCATCATCATCATCATCATCATCATCATCATGTTCACAACACGATATTGTCAAGGTGCTGCCTGTTCCACCTTCAAAGATTAAAGATCAAAGAAATATTATAATATATATTTGCAATTAATTACGTAATTATATTATATATAATATAATGTTTATTAAATATAAATGTATTCCTTTTTATTCTAAATTGGAAAGATTTGAAGCAATGTAAAAGCTTGGAATAGAGGAAATCATGCGATTTATACCTTAAAAAAATATTTTCTGTATAAGTACATAATAATCATCGTGTATTATAAGTAAAACTCACCACGCTGGAGGAAACAAAAACTGAAAGTTGTTGTGTGTTCCCAAAGGCTTACAGAATATTCACATGGGACACGACCACGGGTAAAATGCAGCCCGGAATATAAACAAAAAGTAACAACTCCGGATTCAGCAACGTGCTAATAATAAAACAGGAAGTCAGTAGTTAATATTCGTTGTTGTTGTTGTTGTTGTTGTGTACTGAATCAATGCACAACACGCTGCCATTGCAATTGACTGCGTCGGGTGGTTGTACTGTACTGTACGGCCTGTCAGCCACACATATTTGTGTACTGCTGACTTTGTTGTTACTTTTTCATCATCATAATCATATTTACAAGAGGGCATAGGCAAGGTGCTGTCTGTTCCACCTTCAAAGATCCTCCAGCCATCCTTTCCTGGGTCTATCCACACACCTGTGTCCTATCGGTTTGTATTTCCAGACTTTTTCGGCTAGTCTGGGATCCGATATTCTTTTTAAGTGTTCTTTCCATCGTTCTTTGCAATCATTTAAATTTTCATTCTATTTAAAAACTTGTAACTTCTCTCTTATAGACTTATTCTTTAGACGGTTAAGTTTAGAACACCTTTTAACCACCCGACTTATAAACTGAGTAAATACGATAACGTAGAGTTTGGTACGGCTACCGCACGGAGCGTCGTATTGTACAACGGAAACAGACTAACTGATACCCAGTTCTAAGCTCACACGGCCGGTGTCAAAATTACCAAAATGATTATAAACCGGGCAGTCAGGCAGTGGTCGATTACTATTTAACGCCGACATTATCGGCAGGGTTTCGAATCCCACCGTCGGGGGTCTTCATCACGCCTCAAACAGGGACAGAGTGTTGGATAACCAAATACTGCGGATCATAGCCGAACGATAGGCGACAACTTTTTTCGGGTAAGGACAATAAAAGTTTTGGCTCCGTACTCTAGCGCAAACTACGCAAGCAATACCATAAGTAAATTGTGGAGTTGGCGGAATGTTTTCGCTAGAAAATCCAGTGTGGGAAACCTAAATGACACACTGAGGTTCTGATGGCAAAACACGTTTTAACAAGCTGAGAATGTCATTTGGAATTCAACACAACCGGGAATAGGAAGTACTTTACAACGAAATAAACAGTGTTCACACTGAACATGCGGCGAGATTGGACTGCCACCGACCTCCCTTGAAGATGTTGGAGTTGGATTTAGTTCCTTGTAGATGGAGACGCCAAGGTGGATCAAGAAAGACGTAATTAAATTGTTAAAATTACCTTGTGTATCCAGGTTCCCTTCACTTCAACTTCTTTTTTTAATATTCGTAACGCATGTCGAGACTTATAGTCCCATCAGCAGGTGATAAAATATGTTCACTCACATAAATCACTCACGTAAATATATTTACGTTTCACAATAATTATTTCAGGAGCTTACAAAAAACAGTTTCAAACTACTATAGTTCTGCAAAAACAGCAAACTTCCAAAACTCAGGGTGATCAGCTTTTGAATGAAAAACGTTCTTTCAAATCCAACCGGCTATATAATACAGCTATACGCGTGCTAGATCAATATGAGAGATAAGTGCTGGCACAGTATGATGTGGAATAGTTGGTCACTCGGGAGTTCCGTAGCGATGCGCATCGTGAGATAACGCGAGCTGGGAGTCGCTTAAATAACGGGATGTGTGTGACTTTTATTAATTGACGTACGCCATGTGAGTGAACATATTTTATGATCTGATGATGAAACTATAATTCTCTATATGCGTTGTGTATAGAAAAAAAGTTGCAAGGAAGGGTACACAAGGTACCTGGATTCACAAGGTAATTTTGAAAATTTAACTGTACATGCAACTGGGAAACCACAACTATGTGTATAAGAAAGAAGTAGAGCAATGCACTATGTGACGGCCTTATACAGATCAGGATAGGAATGCAGGAATGTTGGCGGGGGGGGGGGCAGGAGACAGAGTCTGATGTAGGAGAATCCTTGTAGCGGCGAGCGGTCCACTGGGCCTGATTGTGTAAAACCACGGCCGGCTCTAGTAGAAGGCCGGAATATTAAACATGGCAACGTTGCGTCTGAGGCATATCAGCATAGTGCAATAAATTAGCTAAAGTGAACATGTTATATTTTGATTTAATTTCATAGCATTACTAAAATCATGAGTAGGCCTAATTATAGCTAAATCTAAATTATAGGTCTGTGCGCACTTAGTACTATACATTTTAGATGAAGAAATTAGTGAATTAGTGTTAGGCCTAATGAATTAGTGTTGTTCAAATTATTAAAGTCACATCATATGAATGAGTTAATTAGTACATTTCTTGAATAATATAACAGTATTTTACATAATAAACTTTTAATTTGCAAAAAATGAAGAATGATAAAACTGCTGTTAAGCCGTTTGACGCGATTTGATTATTGAAATACAATAAAATTAAGAGATCGTCTAGTCGGCCTAAAAGTATCAGCTGGTTCCAGTATTGCCAAATTTAAAACTCCAGCCAACTACTACAGCCAGCCATGGTAAAACGTAGAAACTAGAAAAAGGTCGATTACAAAGGCATAGGCGTACGTTTTGCAGATCATTTTGTACCGTCAAGTACTCGCATACGCCCACATTGGCGTTCAAATGCACGAAACTCACACTATAGGCCCAAGTATGTGTTCGGGCGACCTTTACGCCTTGTGATCACATTTATCTATTTTGTAAAACACTAGCGTGGGCAGACAACGGTAACCACAATATATTGGTCGGCCAAAATAAAATAGCAATCTCTTGGGATAATAAAGTGGTTACATCGTTTCAGTTTTTTTGGACTTCATTCAGTTTCAATACTTTTATTGAATAAAGTGTCAACGGAATGTGTACGTAAATTTTAATTCCTACGAGAACTAATAAAACAAATCAGTAGAAAATAAAACACACATTCCTTCTAGCGCCGACAAAGGAATGTGCTGTCGATTAATGAATTGAAATACTGCTAAAAATTGGAATATAATTTTGTAATAAGGCTGGAAAATGTATACACTTAAACATGAACTGAAGCACGGAAGTACTAAGCTCACGAAAACTGACGAAAATTACGTTTGAAGAATGGGATGTATAAAGATTGCTCATTTTCAGTTTGACGTGAATATTTTTACGACAGTTGCACGGATTGTCGCGTTTAAACAGTGAAATAAACTAATTAACAGCACAGGAATTACACTCATGAATACTTTTATTTTGCGCTAAAATGACCTTATTATTTTAAACAGTTCAACGGTTTTGGAACAGTTAAATTTTGGTAACATTATTTTTGAAGTGTTTAGAGAAATCCAACTAAATAACAAAATTTTCAATTGACTGGATCTAACTTTTAGGAGATATCTAAGCTCATGATCTGACTGACAAAGAAGAAAGGAAGGTAGAACAAAGGAACGAAGAAGACTGAGACGAATATAATTTAAAAAGGTAAAGACGAAGAAGTTAAGGAGGAGGAGAACAAGAAGACGTAAAAGAAGGACGAGAAGAAGAAAAAAGATAAAGAGCAACAGAACAAAAAGTAAGAAGAGAAACAAGAGAAATAGCATATTAAGAACAGGTTCAGAAATCAAGGAACAATTGGAAGAACAAAAGGAATGAGAAGAAAATGGTAAGGCAGGAGAGGAGGAGGAGGAGGAGTAGGAGTAGGGAGAAGAAGAAGAAGAAGAAGAAGAAGAAGAAGAAGAAGAAGAAGAAGAAGAAGAAGAAGAAGAAGAAGAAGAAGAAGAAGAAGAAGAAGAAGAAGAAGAAGAAGGAAACATCTGAACTTGAAAATAATAGAATACCAAAGAAAACATGGAAAATGAAAAAAATTAAAAGAAAAATATAAAGAAAAAGTAGAAGAAAAATAAAAAGAGGAGATCAGATAGAGGAGTATAAAGAGATGAAGGAGGAGAATGTGAAAAACAACAAGAAAATAGGAAGAGTGGAACACGTTGAAATTTAATTGTATTATGTCTAACATTTGGTTAGTTTGAAGGTGCTTTGGGGGGAATCAAACACATACTCATTGATGGAGGCTGGTTAGTCTACATATCGCTTTGCTCGTCGCGTTATGCTGATTCAGTGATCTGGTCACACCGGTCGGCGCTAACATGGAAACACCCTCTCACCACGCTTTGATCGTCCGCACGGAACGTTGCCGTGGTAACACTTCCTCTGATTGCATATCAAAGAGTGCCGTCTGAATTATTTTATAATTTACATATACGTATATCTTTCATCTCTTTTCTGGTAAACAAAAAACATGGCGGGCGAAGCGATCTCTTGTCACCCGTTTGCAAATAAATCAAAGTTATAAGGGATACGCGTATGTGAACATTTTCGTGTCTAAAGTATCTCTGACTACGATTAATGGATAGCTTACTTTTTATAATTACTTTGCTACATTTTTACTTTCATGTTTTTTTTCGGTGATCGCAAAAAAAATCCTGTTCGAGATAAGGGCTGATTCTGATTATACTATCCTCAAAAAATTAAGAAAAGTCATTTTCCATGACTGTGTGTGTGTGTGTGTGTGTGTGTGTGTGTGTGTGTGTGTGTCTGTGTGTAGAATGTTTTATATGGCGAACGATAACTGCCGCAAATTCAAATAGAATCAAATAATTTTTTGCATATGTGCCCGAGTTGTAGAGAGCTCAAGGCCTGTTGATTTCGGTGAAGATCGGTTGACGGATAGATTACCTGCTTCGTTTTACGTTTTAACAAGAGTAAAGTATGTAAAAATTCATTTAAATTTTTTCAAACAATGGTAATTGTTAAAAATAAAATAATTTTGTTGCCAGAAAACTAGGTATTTCGGTTAGGAGGGAGGGATAGTTTATCTGTATTGTTTTGTGTTTTAACAAGAGTAAAGTACTTAATTTTAATAAATCAGTGCCCCCACAAATAAAGTCATATTAATTCACTGTAAAATGGTGAATGAGATAATTATAAATGGAGTGAATAGTTGAAGGGGGGGTGGTGTTTTTGAAAATTGCTGTGCTGAAATAAAGTAAAGTAAGAATATTTAATTTTGAAAGATAAGATACCTTAGAAATTACATAAGATAAAACTGTTAGTCTATGAAAATGTAAATATCATTAATGGTGGGGATCGGTTGTGGACTAGGGATGATTATCTGCATAGTTTAGTTTCTTTATAAGAATAAAGTCCTAATTTTTATAGATAAAGTGACTCGAATGTTCCAGAGGGATCCGGAATGTAACGCGTTTGGCGTACGTGCTTGTCGACGCAATTGCTAGACGGTGCGAGGGGCGGCCGCTCTCACTGTGTCAAGGGCGCAAGCAATTACGTCATAGTTTAGAGGTAATACGTAGTATGTGGAATCGTCTAGATTTTCGGCGGGCTATAAATACCAGTACTCAACGACGTTCAGTTCAGTATTAGTCGCGATAAATTACATCGTGGTTCGAGAGTTATTATCGGGCAAAATTACTGTGTGCGTTCAAGTGGTTATTAGTGAAGTGGTGTGTTTTATAATTGGGCGGTATCTAGTAATACAATTGTGTTTTAATATTTGTTGACATTTTATTGCGTGTGAACAATTTTTATTTGATTTGTTGTAGAGACTGTGTTGTTAATTACGAACTGTTTAACTGTGAAAATTAAAGCTGGTAATTAGTGACTTAATTGGTGTCTTGTATTTTGTTTCCACTGTACCCTCGACGACCAAGTAGACCGTCGTAACAGTGGTGTCAGAACTGGGATAGAACGGTTAACAGTGGAAACAGTGGACACTTTGTAAAAGACGAGTGTAATTCGTAATTAATCGGTAAACATGGATGCCAGTCAGATGATGGAAGCTTTACAAACACTGCTGCGGCAGACACAGGGAAGAAGCAGCAAAACGACAGGATGAGAAACGCAGACAGGAAGCGGAAGAAGCATAAAAACGGCAGAATGAAAAACCTAAGCAAGAAGCAGATAAAACGGAAGCTCTCTTTGAAGCTATGCAGAAACAGTTGCAAGAATACCGCTGAATTGGGTCTCCTACGAGGTGAGCTTAATAAACAAGTTACTAAAATATCGGAGGTACAAGAATCAATGACACTAAAAATAGCTGAAGTAGAGAAATCTGTGTCGAGTGTTGAAGAATCGATGTCTACAAAAATATCTGTCATAGAAGAAACCATGTCAAATAAAATATCTGCAGTAGAAATCTCAATGCCAAGCAAAAGAGAGCAGTTACTGAAGATACAACAAAACAAACTTTTGAACAGACTGTACCAATGATAAAGACAGAAAAAACACAGAAATAAGTCAGTAGAGAAAGTCACTTTGTCTCCAGTAGGGACAGTTCATGTCAAAGCTCCAACCTTTGACGGAAGCAGTCACTGGGCAACGTACCTCGCCAATTCGAAGCTGCTGCACGCGCAAATAATTGGACAGAGATAGACAAACAAGGCTGTTTCACTCGTTCTTGCATTAAAAGTACCTGCGACAAAAGTACTACAGACAGTGCCACCTGACAGCCAAAACACCTATGCCGAATTGATAAAAGCTCTGGAATTACTGTATGGTGATAAATATTTTCGAGATGTGTACTGCACCAAGTTGAGAGCAAGGCGACAACTTTCCGGGGAGAGCCTTCAAGAGTTTGAAGCAAGTATCAACAGACTAGTTAGACTGGTCTATCCTGAAGCGCCAGAAGATTTTCGAACGGGTTTTTCGCAGACATTTACTGCCGGTGTCCGAGATAACGAACTACAACAAGTGTTACGAATGGCAAGACACCACAACAGTGCGAACGCCCTGGTACATGCTTTGCAATTTGAGGCCGCCAAATCAGCGTCTGGTTGGACAAGTCATAAAGTACGCGCGCTAAAAGATCGCGACGGCACAGACGATGAGGAAGAAGAACAAGAACAGAGACTCGACGGCCGGCGCAACAGAATAAAGTAAGAAAGGATGGAAGACCGAAGTGTTATCGATGTGGGAAACCTGGACATCTACAACGGGATTGTCGGGTTAGAGTTCAGCAGCAGGGAAAGGAGCAATAGTCGGTACAACGGATCGTGTGCTGACTAACTGGAGGAACGAAGTCCCTAGACAATACACAATTTCTACACTTCAGAAAAATAGTGGGAGCTTGGTAGTTACCGGATTTGTTCAAGAAAGGCCAACATCGATTACAGTTGACACAGGCGCAACCGTTTCTATTGTGCGCCCCGACGTGGTGAAAGATCTCAAGCCAATCTGGTGCTCTTGAACGCTTGCAAACAGCTACTGGACGGCCTGTAAATGTGTATGGAAAAGTGGAGATACACCTACTTGAGTTGAGTCGACTTGAGTTTAATCATCAAGTACTGGTTGCAGTCATTGTGGATGAAGCATTTCTTGGTGTGGACGTTATGAACGCATATGGATTTATACTTCAAAAACAATGTCTTGAGAATCGGAGGGAAGAGGTAATGCTGACGACATCAGAAAAATCGATGGACGTCATAAACCAAGTGGCTGTAACAGACTGTTCCGCCAAACTCCGAAAAGATCATCATGGTTAGAACCGAGGTAGATACTAATAGCAACCAGTGTTCTATATTCGAACCCCAGGTAGTCAACACACCGGGCATACTAATTGCCAGAAGTTTAGTAAATCCTGACGAAACCGGAAATGTACCTATTAGAGTGGCGAATATTCTGGAACAAACTGTCACTTTACAAAGCAATACGCTCCTAAGCAAATTGACTCCTGTGGCCTGGGTAGCCGGAATGACGAAACAAAGATCCATTGGTTCGGATAATTCCAAATTACCAGAGGAACTGCAGGAATTATTGAAGAGATCTTCTAACGACCTCTCAGGTGGTGAGGTAAAAGCACTCAGACGGTTTTTACATGAATTCAAAGATTCTTTTGTAGTTCGGGGACAGTCACTGGGAAGAACCTCTCTTGTACAACTTCGCATCAATACCGGGAACACAACACCTTTACGCCAACCTCCTCGAAGGCCTCCGTTATCTAAGCAAGAGGAAATGTCTCGGTTAGTACAGGACATGTTGACAGAGGGAGTAATCGAACCTTCGTCAAGTGCTTGGTCTTCTCCTGTAGTGCTGGTAGCAAAGAAGGATGGTGGATTGCGTTTCTGCGTAGACTACCGGAGGTTAAATTACGTTACAAAGAAAGACTGCTATCCATTACCTCGCGTTGACGATACACTCGACACGTTGTCCGGAGCACAGTAGCTTTCCACATTGGACCTGAAGAGTGGCAAGTGGGTCTTCATCAAGAAAACAAGGAAAAGACCGCTTTCTCGACCCCAAGTGCTTTATTCCAATTTAACGTCATGCCATTTGGACTCTGTAATGCACCGGGAACATTTGAAAGATTGATGGATCTTGTACTCCGAGGCCTGACGTGGAAAACTTGCCTTGTTTATTTAGACGATGTCATGGTCATCGGGAAGACTTTCAAAGACCATCTGGAAAACCTTAAGGAGGTTCTAACTAGAATTCACGGTGCCCAACTGAAGCTGAGCCCGAAGAAATGTTCTCTATTTTAGAAGGAAATGTATCTGCCAGTATCTGGGCTACTTGGTTTCGGCAGCGGGTGTTAGCATGGATCGTAATAAAGTAGACACCGTAAGAGACTGGGCAGTGTCGAAGAGTAGACACCAACTTCGGAGTTTCCTGGGGTTATGCTCATGTTACAGACGTTTTGTGAAAGGCTTCGCTACTATTGCTAAACCACTACATGAGCTAACGGAAAATAAACGAAACTTCCAGTGGTCGACAGAGTGACCAAGCATTTAGGACTTTGAAGTTTGCGTTATTTTCGCACCCAATTCTCGCTTTTCCAGCTTCCAAAGGGAAGTACATCGTAGACACAGACGCAGGCAATACTGGTCTAGGAGCAGTTTTGTCTCAAGTGGAGAACGGTGAAGAACGAGTAATAGCGTATTACAGCAAGACGCTTTCTAAACCAGAGAGCAATTATTGTTACCAGGAGAGAGTTGTTGTCAGAACTTTGGAGCATTTTCATAAATACCTATATGGGAAAGTATTTTCATACGTACCGAGCATGCCGCGCTTGCATGGCTCTTGAGATTTAAAAATCCGGAAGGACAGTTGGCAAGGTGGTTCGAAAGTCTGCAAGAGTACAGCTTCAAGGTACAACATCGGCAGGGGCGCCTGCGTGGTAATGCAGATGGCTTATCACGAAGACCGTGCCCGGAAGACTGCCGACATTGCCACAGAAAGGAAGAACAAAACTCAAGCGAACATGTTCAAGCCATCACTGTAGATTTATTGGCAGACGGCTGGACAACACAAGACTGTCGACAAGAACAGATGACTGATGAAGACATCGGACCGATCTTGACAGCAAAAGAGGAAGGTCGCCGCCCGGATTGGCAAGATATCTGCCATGGTTCCGAAGTGCTGAAGGGCTACTGGGCACAATGGGAATCTCTTACCTTAGAAAACGGATTGCTGAAAAGGGCTTGGGAAAGTGCAGATGGACGAGACGTGGTAATGCAGTTGATAGTTCCCCGAAGTAAAGTGCAGTCTGTTTTGCAGAAGATGCATGATGGTACATCTGGAGGCCATCTTGGCGTTAACAACACCCTTGACAAAATACGGAAGCGATTCTATTGGGTTCATCTTCGCCACGACGTAGAAGAATGGGTTCGGACGTGTGAAATATGTGCTGCAAGCAAGGGCCCACAAACCAGAAGCAGGGGAAAAATGAGACAGTATAACATTGGACTGCCTTTCGAGAGAATTGCCATAGACATTGCTGGACTATTCCCAGTTACTGACGATGGAAACCGGTAAATCATGGTTGTAGGTGACTAGCTTACTAAGTGGGTGGAAGCCTACGCAATTCCAAATCAGGAGGTTACCACTGTGGCAAAGCAGTTAGTTCACAACTTCTGTTACGGATCAAGGGAGAAATTTCGAATCAGGAGTGTTTAAAGAATTATGCCGTCTACTCGGAATTCGAAAGACCAGGACAACGCCTCTGCTTCCTCAGTCGGACGGGATGGTTGAGAGATTCAACAGGACACTTGAGCAGCATCTTTCGAAGGTTGTTGATGAGAACGAAACAGACTGGGACCAACGTGTAACCGGTATCACTATTCCTCATGACGTATAGATCAACTGCAAGATAAACTGCAGTTGACATAAAGAATATTGGCTGCTAGATCCCCAAGAGAAAAATTACGAACAAGAAGATTAGAAGATTAAGGGAAGAGTACTATTACTTTACAATGGGATTTAGTAACAATGGGAATTAGTAACAGCAGCGTGGAACACGTGAGCGGAGCTTCGTGGATTTCCAACTATCAAGAGAACTTGGGAACACTCAGCAGAGTCGCTTATCTCCGATAACACTTTATCACAGGACATCGTCTTTTTCCACATTCTTCAGTTTATTCTTATAACTAGTAAAGAGGTTCGTCAGAGGCTGAAGAAAACTGGTTCAGGCTACAATAAAAAACTTTCGAGTTTCGAGTTAATTAAAAATTTCTGATTGATTCAAACCAAATTTCAGCCTTTACTATTATTCCTTACGGCATCCCTTCACGTCTCCCTTCACGTTGGTTTCAAATAACGTTGTAAATTTTGAGACCGTGATTCAAACATTATGGAAGAACCTATTATATTGGTAATAAAAAACTTCATTCTAATGTCTAGTATGCAGATGAATCAATTATACAAATAACACAGTTCTAGTGAATGAGATGGAGTGGACGTGTTTGTAATAAAAGTGTGTAAAAGATAAAGCAAGAACTTATGGTAGAAAAAGAGAGAGAGAGAGAGAGAGAGAGAGAGAGAGAGAGAGAGAGAGAGAGAGAGAGAGAGAGAGAGAGAGAGAGCTGACAGTGGATAAATAAAGCTCTTAGCGTTGGCTTGTCTGTTGCGTTGATAGCTTAAAAATAATGCAGACACGTTACTTGCTTCAATACTACACTGCCATATTGATATCCAGTTCCGTGTTGCCTTTATGTCAAACACGAGAGATCGTCTCATCACTTCGTTTAATAAAATTTTATCAAAAATCTAGGTTAGAGCGTTTTGTTTCCGCCGGCTTAGCTACAATGGTAGGTATCTGCCGTATCCATGGCAACGCGCTTGTGTAAGTAAAACATAACACAAGGTAAAGTACACTCAATTTGTCATCGCTAGTTTGCCCGTCTGCACGCTCAAGCTTGTAGAACGAAGAAAAAAGGCAAAGCAACGTCTAGAGAAACAACAGTAAACAGAAGAGTACGCTTACATAGCGACAACCTCAGTATTTCTAGGTCAAAAGTTGTAAATTTGATAAACGTTTACATGTGAATACTTTGCGTTAAACAGATGATAGTACAGATAACAGAAGACCTGTTACAGAAGGCGATATTTACACTTAATAACACTCCATGAGGTTACAGGCTAAAGATCTCTATACATAGCTGATGTGGTCTCCAAGTTGTATGTATAGCAAAATTGAAAGTTAAGGGCATGGAAATGCGCGAAACGCTTACGGTCAGAGGGGAAAGGCGATGTGGAGGGAGTCGCTGTAAGATGTGGGAAAAGAATTGTTGTTATCACCAACACTGCAGCCAACCTATGAACATTACTTCTAATAGTAACAAAAAGTCGCGACTGTTAAAGTTTGTAAATGTGCCACCATGAATATCTATCTGTGTGCGTGTGTGTATATGCGCGCGCGCTCAAATTTTGCGTAAAAATAAAATGAAATATAATAATGAAATGAAAGAAATTTCATAGATATTTAACATCGCATGTTATAACTTCAACTTTTCGCTTTATTTACAGTAAAACGTTGTTTGCCAGCTGGTAAAACGTAAATTATCTGAATTCTCATTCATCTGCTTCATTCATCGGTTGTAACACTTTTAGCGTTAAAAGATTTTAAAAGATATTCTTTGCCTTAAATTCTGTATTAAACTTATTTGCTTTTTACTTCTTCTAGAAACAGTTTCTTGTTGTCCAGGATTGAAAAGATTCTTGCAATTAAATTAATACGAAGAACGCGTTCCTTTATATAATGATAAACTGGAGAGATAGTCGAGTGTAATTAAGGAGTGGAAGTGTACATTTTGCAAATTCCACTGCGATAAGAACGGTCAGGGAGGCTGTAGTTTTTTACGTCTCAGCAGTACACAATGACAGAACCAAACAACACTCAAATATGCTTATAAAATATTCTGATATGTAACAGCAACAAATTCCGATATGTGTACTGTTCCAATTGTATGGATTGATTGATTTATTTCATTTTTGTTTGTAAACGTAGATGAATACAATTACAATATTATTATGATTAGACCTATTATTATTTGATTTACGTCGGAAACAATAAACGTATAATTCTTTTTTTAAGCCAGCTGTGTGACTGTAGGTACACGCACATGCGCGCGCGTGCAGATAGAGATTAAAACAAATGCAAGACTGAGATAGGACGTAACACAGTAACTAACAATGTACTGGTAACTAAAACATCACACGCTTATTGGCAATACCTTCACTTAGTTACCGGCTGATTATGCGTTACCCTCTCGCCATTCACAATTTCAATGTGGACTCGTCCATCCATAAATTGGTTTCTGCGCATATGCCCTTAACTTTCAATTTGACTGTAATAATAAAGTGTTAAAATTAAAATTACCTTGTGTATCCAGGTTCCGTTCCTTGCAACTTCTTTTTTTATATTTTATACAAAATGCGGTTCAAGACTTAGTCCCATAATCAGGTGGGAAAATATGTTTACTCACATGAAGTACGTCAATTAGTAAAAGTCACACACATCCCGTTACACGCATAGCGGACACAGTATGATGTGGAATCGTTAGTCACTGGCGAGATCCGTAGCGATGTGCATCGTGAGATAACGCGGGTTGCGAGTCGCTTAAATATAACGTGACGTGTGTGACTTTCATTAATTGACGTACTCCATGTGAGTGAACATATTTTATCACCTGATTATGGGACTATAAGTCTCAAAACGCGTTGTGTATAAAATATAAAAAAAGAGTTGCAAATAAGGGAACCTGGATACACAAGGTAATTTGTTTTTTCCGTATCGGCCATCTAGGGACGACATGCCAATTTCAATTCTTTACTCTTTGTTCTTTCCTTTTTTCCAATACTCTTTTATCTTCTCACTGTATCTCCTCTTCCTGTCTTAAGTCCACTTTGAACCTGGGCTTTTCTCTCTCTTACCCTGGACTCCCTCCATTTTCAAAACTTTTGCCCGAAAAACTTCTCCTTCAATTGCTTCTTCTGCGTGTATATTATTTTTCTAAATCCTTTTGGACTTCTTTAATCCAAATTAATGTTGACTTCTTCCCCCACAGATATTTGAAGATTTGCTTTGTCAACCTATTGTCGTCCATTATATATAAATATCCAAAAAATAATAGTCTTCTTTTTCTCACAAGGTAATTTTAATTTTAACAGAAATTTAATTAAGAAAGTTGTGTTAGTGGTTATAACCACAAACAGAATTATGACTGTTGCACACCACTATAGAAAAATTATTCCGATTAGTGCTTTCAAGCTTCACAGCTCATCGTCAGATCGAAAAAGATTTTCATCGGAAACAGATTTCCGAAAGTCGGAAAATCTTTTTCCGATCTGACGATGAGCTGTGAAGCTTGAAAGCGCTAAACGGAATAATTTTTCTATAGTGGTGTGCAATAGTCATAATTCTGTTTTTAATTTTAACAATTTAAAGATGTCTGATCCAAAATCATAGACTACGAAATTTATAGATAACCATCCAATTAGAACAAAAATATTTGCAGATAATCAAAGTTTAAATCAGAGTGTTCATTTTAATTACCATATTACAAAAGTAATACTGAATACAAAAGTAACACTAATACAAAAGTAACACTGATATGGAAGATGTTCAGAGGCATCTGTGGAACAAGCCTCTAGTTTGAAAAAAATACTAGAAAATATACTTATATAAAACTTTATAAAACAACAACTATTCAATGTTTCTGTACGCGGGTGAAACATGGACCCTTGGTGAAAAGCAGTAAAGAAAATTTCACCAAGAAGAAGAAGAAGAAAATAAAGACGAACAAGAAGAAGACGACGAAGAAGAACCTTCCTTTGACGTCTCAATTAATCAGTTTTAACCATGTATTCAGCCCACTGCATATTTCGGATTCTGACAACAACAAAAACGGTTCTTAAATTCTCTCTTCTTCTTCTTCTTCTCTACAACTCAAAGGTTTGTGAGTCTGCAATTCCTTCCTTTCTGTAGATAGTCTCTAATTAGGTCTGGTACATGCGAAAAGACCCAGGCCGGTTTTGCCGTTTTTGTAATGGTTGTGATTTCCCTTAATCTCCTTTCCACATATAATGCATACATGGGTATAAATGTAATTTCTTTTTAAAAAGCATAAGTTGGTGATACAGAATATATAATAAAATATAATAAATTAACTACTTTCTGTATAAAAATATTAATAATTTATTAGAAGGATGATCTGGTTTTTGGGCTATCAAATTGTATTCAACTTATTCCTCATCTTACGGAAAAGAAATCCTAGGCACACCAAACTGCCATAATTAATTTTCTTATATATTTGTATAACTGTGTGAAAAATGAATACTTTGTTTATAACAGAAGCAAAAATAATAAATTTATGTACTATATGTGGCAAAAACATGGTAATTTAGAAGATTTGTAGGCTTATATACCCTTCATCAAAGGTAAAACTGAACTTATTTTAAAATATCAATAAGTAATTAGGCTTTTATAAGTATATTTAAAGCTATTTTTATGTGTATTTATAAGTATATACAAGTTATAAATTATATAAACAATTTTATGTAACTTCAAAAATATTGATGGACTCACACTCAAGTTATTACATATGCTTGAATATTCCATTTGAAAATTTTACATAACATCATTTCACCAAGTTGCTAACTAAATGTTTTCACTAACATTCATTAAAAGACACTAATATAATCACTATTAGTTACATTATCACTAATTACTATTATCTTCTGATAGTCCCTATACTTTTCGGATGTTCGATATCATACAGACTATTTTAACTTTCTGCACTACTGCACGGAATAAGTCAGTTGTATTCATGTCAAAACAGGTCCTTAAATTTCTCAGCCATAATATTCTCGGTCGCCCAACTCCTCTCTGTCAAAGTACTTTTCCCTGTAGTATGTACTGCAATAAGTACAATTTCTGTTCATTTCTCATGCTTCCGGAGCTTCAAGTTCTCCAATCGGATCTCCGGGAGGGACAGTTTTGAACAGTTATAAAGTAAAAAAGAAATTTCCTATTATAATATATTAACAATTTAAAACTATAACTAAAATGTCGACAGAGTCTATAGCGCAAAACATAAAACACTCACGCAACATCAATTTTTATCACAAATTCCTGAAGTATGAATAGAATAATTTCAACATAAAACTCCTAAAACTACACTAAATAAACGTAGAAATATATTTATTTACAAATAGAACTTAGAAAATAAAAAAAACAATGATTAAAACGACGTAAACATAACCAACCCGAATTTCGATAGCAAAACATCAACACCAAACACTGCCATTTCAATATCATGTCAATGCGTAAAAAAAAAATACCGACATCTGATGGTTGAATTGTAAACTAAAAATGTTTGTTTTACATCTGACACATTGGCAGCCCTTAGAATCGATTCATGTAAAAACAGCGGCAATTTTAAATGATGTCAGATATACTGGACATAGGTCCTCAAAGGATTAATGTCCACATAACTGGAGACTGCTCCACCATTCTCAACATTCTGAAACAAGGTATATCCTATTGGATCTTTAATGGATGGTTTTCTCCATGCCTTGCCTTCTGTATACCATGTCGTTGACTTGACAGTTTATCCGGCTTCGGGATGGTTCCCCATCCCAAGGGAAAAAGGATGCGCTATACTTTTACCCGGCCACCCGCCCTTCTTGGAGGCCATGGCACTTGGTACAAGGGAATCCTTTATTCCGGAAGATGCTCGGTCGCCGCTTGCTTACACAATACTTAGGCTTATATGATCTTTATCATCATCATCATCATCATCATCATCATCATCATATCGTCGTCGTCGTCGTCGTCGTCGTCGTCGTCGTCATCATCATCACCATCACCTTCAAGGATTAAACCAAGGATGTTTTGTTCCGGTCTCAAATAGGGAAAGATTAGATAGAGCTGGTCACTACAGCGCTTCCTCGGACGTCCAACACCTCTGCGTCCCCTCGGCTTATATAGCCATACGCCATACTCGTTTGGGGATGCGGCAGTCATCCATTCGGCAAAGATGTTCCCAACAATTCAGCCGATACTGGGCGATCCTGTCGAGCATACTCATAATATTCAAATTGTGAGACAACGCGGGCTGGGGGTCGCTTAAATAATAGTATGTGTATGACGTTCATTAATTAACGTTCTCCTTGTGACTGAACATATTTTGTCACCTGATGACTGTGATAATGGAGAGTATACCGTGCCACGTGCCTGAGAAATCGTATTTCAGCCGCTTGGAAGCGACTGGCCTGGCCTTTCGTCAAAGTCCAATTCTCAGACCCATGAAGAAGTGTGGGAAGAGGCATCACCTTGTAGAATTTTAATCGTGTTCCTTTCCTTCAGTCTTTTCGCACAAACAGAGTAACATTATATTAAGGATCCGTTACATTTGTTAACAGCAATAATGGTACAAGAGTAACTATAAGCAACCCTCCTGTGAATTAGTCAGGCAGAAGGTTACTGCTTTGATCACTGGCGCGACATGCGTTGTATACTGGTTGCCGCAGAAACGACCGTCACATCTGATTAAACGTCAAACGCTGATTTATATTAAACTCACTGTCGCAGAATATGAGTGCACACGTCTTTGTGAATTGTGCTAATGTTTTGTTGATTACCTTTAGAAAACGTTATTTTATTGCTGGACACAACAAAATTATAGTAATTTAAAACTAATGAAGGGACTAAAGGTAAATATGAATAAAACAAAATACACGGCAATAGGTGACCTTCATCAAGACTTGATATTGGAGGAAGACATGGGGAAGATTTCATATACAGAGGATACAAGTATTTAGGGATGATAATTACGGCCATTGGAAAGAAAGACAAAGAAACACAATACCAGAATTAATTTGGGAATTATGGCTATATCTACATTAAATGGAATCCTGTGTTACAAGCAAATTACAGCAGAAACTAAAACCAAAATATTTAAAACCATTGTTAGAAGTATTGTGACTTACGGTTCAGAAGTTTGGAGTACCAATAAACACACATGAACAAAATTAACGATAGCAGAAATTGATTTTCGGAGACGTTCGGCAAGATTTTCCAGACGTGAGAAAATTGTAAATGTTGTCATTAAGAACAGAATGAATGTAAAAAATTCAATGTTGATTTTATCCAAACAAAAAAATTACAATGGTATGGACACACGAAAATAATGGCACAGGAAAGATTGCCAAGGAGAGTTATGGAATGGACCCCACCAGGAAGAAGGAAAATAGGAAGACCACCTATAACACCTGTATAGAAGAAATTCAGACTATACTGAGGGAAAGAAAAATTGAAGAACACCTTTGGATGGACAAGAAGCAGTGGAAGATGTAAATGTTATAAGACACTGACATTTTTGTTAGAATAAGTACTGCATGTTAACGTATTTTAAGGCAATAATTATAAACAAAACAATGAAGACAGCAGTGCAGTGCAGTATGACAGTGAAACAGTGTTGTGCGCGTAACGTATTGTGTGAAGATAATTAACAGTAACAGACACACTATAAGTTATTTATATTAGTGAGCAAATAACTATTCTTCTTCTTCTTCTTCTGCAATACAAGGATTAGGCATTTGACTATTCCGTCCTCACAAACTTACGACCACCGTTTTCGTGGTCTTCCTATAACTGTTTTCCCTCTTGGGTTGTAGTTAAGTATTTTTTTGGGTATTCTCCCATTTCCCATTTTATTTACGTGCTGTTTCCTTCTTTCTTTATATTCAGTTATTTTTTCATCTATTGCATTTACATTTACTTCATTTTGCACGTCTTCGTTTCTTACTAAATCTCTTCTTGTGCAGCCTTTGACCCGTCTCAAAAATCTCATTTCTGCTGCCTGTATTTTTCTGTCTCCTTTTTTGGTATTTACCCAACTTTCACTCCCATACATAAGTATAGGTACAGCCATCGTTTTATAAAATTGTATCCTTGTGTCTTTCCGTGTTTTGTTATTTAATGTTCTATTTATTGTGCCACATATTGCCTGGAACTTATTTATTTTATTTTCCATGTCATTGTAATAATTGTAGCTTGTTCGCAGCCCAAGTATGTAAAATTTGATACTTGTTCGATTGGGTTATTGTTAACAATTATTTTCGACCTAACAGGATACTTGCCTTGGAAGGGTATAACTTTCGTCTTATGCAAGGAAATTTTAAGATTATAGCAAATAACTATTATTAACTAATTATTTTAATATTAAATAAATTTTAATAGCATTTATTCAACTGACAAAATAATTAGTTATGCAAAGTACATGCAGTTGGAAACACGTGGTTTGGAAAGGTCTAAAAGTCTAGAAACCGGAAGTTAATGTTCACCAGCACGTGGTCGTTTTTTTAACACAATCTAGAATGTATTAATTTATAAAAATGACGTCATATGCGTAGATCTATAAAATCACGGGTGAGCTGCGAGTTTGACAGTCTCTAGTAAGGAGTCTCCCGCTGTCTTTCACAGTCTCTCATATTCACTGGGAAGTTTTCGGTAGAAAATTCGAGTTCCAGACAGTCCTTGGGAAGCCGCAGTATATCGTCGAGATAGCCGCTGAATTCGTTCCACGAAGTCAGGCACGGCGTTCGAGATCTTCAGCGACCGATGGCTGTCGACGAGGATTGAATCAGAAGCAACTTGGACGGACACAATGCCCACGATTAGGAAACACTGAGATTTAGGAGGACAACAGCTGGCGCAGGCCCGCGAGGTGTTCCGGACCAATCCAACTCAACCCAGCAAATTCCAAGAGTGTGACATTATAAAAACTCTTTATAAACTATATCAGACACATAAGGATTCTTTTTCAATTATTAATAACTGTAGACTACTTCAAATTTATATATACGTATTTTCGAACTCATAAATTTTACATATAACTGTACATCATTTATATAAACAAAATAATTAATAAATTAATTCACACAATCAAAATCTTTTTCTGCAAGTGTAGTCAGCTTTAAACCTGTTAATTTCCAATATATATGGTGTGACGGTTGGAAATGGTGAGAGTTCAGACTTACCAGGATATAAATGTCTGAGATCACCAAAGTAGTCCCACACGATCAGTATTGTATGTACAGTTGCTAGAGGTAAAGAAACAGTTTCTATTAGTGATTTTAAGAGTTTCTTATCAAAGAAAGAATAAAAAGTTGTCTTAATACCAGTTACGGCCAGGTAAAAACTTATGCCATATTTCTTTTTGAAGGTCATCATCTTCTTCACAGCTCGGGATTTGCAAGGTTCTGCCTGTTACGCCTTCAAAGATTCTCCAGCCATCTCTTCCTGGATCTACACACACACACACACACACACACACACACACACACACACACACACACACACACACACACACACACACACACACACACACACACACACACACACACACACACACACACACACACACACACACACCTGTGTCCTATAGGTTTGTATTTCCAGACTTGTTTGGCCAGTCTAGAATCTAACATCTTTTCTAAGTAGCGTTCTTTCCACCGTTGTTTGTAATCTTTTAATTTTTCATTCAAGTCAAAAATTTGTAGTTAAAAACTTCTCTTCTAGCCACATTCTTTATACGGATCAAGTATATAAAACCTTTTAACTCCTGTTTTGAAGGTACAATAATACAATATAAAAATTCTTGGAACACAAGTTATGAGAAAAAATCTGATGTTTCATATTTTGTTTTAACTGAATTGTAAAAGGAAACTCAAAGAGGTGTGCCACTATGTAGGTTTCAAGAAAATTGCTGGAATGTGCAAGCATCGGTTTGAATAATGTGGTGTGATGCGCGTGTGTAGTGCGCCTTTCTTACTTATCTAGGCATTCCAGAAAAGACTGCTGTATTATTTTTTCCCAGCGATACGTGTGAACAGATAGAACGAGTAGATTGTGTTTTGAAAATTCAGAATCATTGTAGACTAGTGAATTGTTATACGTTTCCTTAGTAACGAAATTAATTCAGTAATTGTGTATTAATGTTGTGATTTTGTGTAAGTATAATAAAAGAACAAATAATTAATTGGGTTACGCTTAAAAATATATAAAGGTAAATTAAATAAGTGATTTGTTTCTATATAACAAGAATTAAAAGTATTCAAAGTTAACAACTTCTATTAATTGTTTTTTTTTTAATTCAAATTCCTGTACAGAATAATAAATCTTGAAGTCTTCCGCGTCAGTTCCGCGTTAGCTGTGGCCAAAAGCCCGGTAATTTTTTATGTAATTTTCATAATTTCCTTTTTCAGATATATTTTCTTTCTTTATTAGAGTAATGTGTCTTCATTTTCTTCTCCTCTTCAAGGATTAGGTAATATAAACCTGTTCTGGCACCCATCTCATCATCGGATGACCCACGTCTCTTCTACCACTGGCTTCATAGTTCAGTGTCGCTTTCGGCAATCGATCCACTGTCATCCTTTTCAGATTATCCAACCATTGTCTTCTATAAATTGAAATGATTTCATTTATGTCATTTACTTTAGTTATGCTCTAATATCTTAGTAAATACTGTGCTTTTTTTGTAAATACGTTTGATACCCTGTGTACAAAAGGTTTATTAACCTTTTAGTAACCTTCCACCCCCTTCTATGCGGCCGTATTGCGTCTGCCTAGTCGGGAATCCGCCGCTTGATTTATGTTATAACTATGAATTATTGTTTGTCTATATCTGTAATTTGGGGCGACTTGTATTATTATTTCTTGACACAGTGTAGATTAGATAATACTAATTGATTGTCGCGTTAATTTTGGTCAAACGTAAACTTGAGTTGTATAGGAGTGTCTACTTCTTTTATATTGGAACTCTATTTAAAACTGTAATTGTCGATTTATCTGGTGTTAAATTATTTTAAACCCGTCACTGTTCAAAGATGAACGATCCATGCGATCGCTGTAACAATGTGTTGTTCTGTTCTTCTTCTTCTTTAACTTCCTTGTCAGAACTCTGTCCTGTTCTATAACAACGGTCTTACATGCTGTCAGTCCACCTCTTTCTTGGCCGACCAATGCTCCTCTTGCTGTTTGGTTGGCTATCTCTTGACTTTTTCACTAGCCTTGTTTCATCCATTCTTGATGTGTGTTCATTCCACATCCTTCTTCTTTCCGCAATCCAAGAATTAATATCTGCTACATTACACGTTTCTCTTATACTATTGTTTGGCAACCTATCGTACCTTGTCTTTCCTAGTACTCACTGTAATATAGTCATTCTGTAGTTTGTCGTTTTCTTTGAGTTGTTGCTGTGTGGTCTTTGATTTGGTCTTTGATGCATGTGATATTACTGAACGTATTGCACTTTAGTAAACCCTAGTTTTTGATTTTTGTATGTGGTATTTATTATTCTATATAAGGTTATTCATGCGCCCAGAAATTCTTCTTGCTTTCATTAATTGATGTTGTATTTCTTCATCTGCCCTATTGTTACTTGTAAGCCTTGTTCCTAAGTAGTCTATCTGCATTACCGTTCTATAATTCTGTCTTTTGTCACAAGCTTACACCTTAATGGGTCATGTCAAATTGCAATTAATTGTGTTATCTCTTCCGCTATCTTAGCGTTACATTTCTGGCAGACTTTATTAAAATTATACAGAAGTCTTTGTAAGTCATTTTAATTTCAACTGCTAGAAGAACGTTCTATTTATAACATATAATTTTAAACACACTTTTACACATCCTATATCCTCCCATGTGCTTTACCTCCTTAATAATTTTATCCATAACCAAATTGAAGAGTATGGGAATTAGGGAATTCTCCTGTCTGGCCCCTTTTGTATATTATCTAATAATTCGCCATTGGCTTTTACTCTCATTGAAGTGTTCATGTTGATCTGTTTTGTTAGCTTTGTGATGTCAATTGGGACTCTTCGTTGTTGTAAAATCTTTAACACGTCCGATATTTGCATTTCTTTATATTGGAACTCTAAAACTGTAATTAACAATTTTTCTAAGTCTTAAATTATTTTATGCCTGTCACCTGTCACTGTTTAAAGATGAACGATCCATGCGATTGCTGTAACAATCTGTTCTTTAAAAACACACACATTTGAGTTAATCATTAATTTATTTACTGCATGTTTGTTTCTGTGTCTGTTTAGTTACAAAGACAACAAAGAAGATCAATAGCAACAACTGAACCATAGAAAATTGATGTGCAAAGCTTGCGGGAAAAAGTGCTGACAAAGTCGACTGAATTACAAGAGATCCAAAATACTAATGATCCAGATCGCCTGGCAAAAACGTGTAAAACAATGGAGAATAAAGAACATTCTTCTTTACTCAAGAAAACTGAATCAGCCAATGAACATCGTACATATAACAACACAAAAAAAATGTTTCTGCTAAAAGATCCAAATACTAAAAAGTATGAAGTATAGACAAATAAGCTGTCTTCAAGTTTACTTTAATGTCGTACGGGCAAGGATTCAGTGTGCGAGAAGGATCGCACACAAGGACAAAAATGATAGATAAGAGTTTACATTTAGATACGTGTGGCATCTACCAAGTTCGTGAGAAATGTAAGTTTGGTCTTCGCTGACTGTACAGTACTGGGACATTCTAGACCAGTGACAGATGGCAGTCCCGTAGTCCTCCAGCTGTACGTGGAATATTGCCAAGAGATTGTAACAGTTGTATATGAGCTGGTAAATATCCATTCAGTGTGCGTCGACTAGCAGCGATTTTCCAAGGGACAAAGCGTCACGAAGTTCATTATTGTCGCTGAACAAGGGCAAAAAAAGATAAGAGATTACCTTTAGACAAGGTTTTGAAAGGTGGAAAACTGCAAAGGAGTAAGATTTTATCATTGGAACAGAATTTATGACAGAATTTATGGAAAGAATGGGAGTGCACACTTAATGACTGCACAGAAAGCAGGAATGCAAAGAAATCATATTTCCCCACTAGATAATTTTTTCTCTATTTGAGATGTCTGAATTTCCTGAAAAAGAAACTCTTATTTATTTCCACGCTAGCTGTTTCAGTTTTATTGCACGATGCAATCTTACCGCTTTGTATTCTTTCTTTTGGAAGATGCTTGAACTATAGTTTTTTCCAGTTCTTCCTTCCAGTGTATCGGTCTTACGTTTTTATATTGAAGAAATTTTACTATTTTCCAGTCGTGATGTCCTATCCTTCAAGAAAGAGGAACATCTTATTCTTGTCTTCTCTACTTTAAGGATTAGGTTATATAAACCTGTTCTAGCACCCATCTCATTTTCGGGCGACCCACGTCTCTTCTACCAATGGCTTTAGAGTTCAGTGCCGCTTTCGGCAATCGATCCTCTGTCATCCTTTGCAGATGACCCTACCATCGTCTTGTGTAAGCTAAAATATTTTCATTTATGTCCTCTACTTCGAGTTCTGCTCCGATATCCTTATTTCTTATTCTATCTTGCTTGTATGGTTTAAAGTGTTTTGAAGAAACTGCATTTCAGCACTCTGAATCTTGCCGCATTCCTTTTTTGTCATGGCCCACGCCTCACTCAGATAGAAAAGAGGAAAGTTTCTTCGTTTCCATTCTTGCTCGATCATTGCCAGTTTCATTTGTTTGCCCCTTATCAAGTGGCGAAATATGATTTCTTTGCAGTCCTGCTTTCTGTGCAGTCTTGTAAGGTGCGCTCTTTTTCTTTCCACTACTTTTGTCCATGTTTGTAGTCTGTCGCTGTTTCAATGATGAAATTTTGCTCCTTTGCAGTTTTCCAGCTTTTCAAACCGTGTCGACAGGTAAAGTCTTATATTTTTTTTGCCCTGTGCAGCGACAATAATTAACTTTGTGGCGTTTTGTCTCATGGAAAATCGCTGCTTGCCGACGCACATAACATGGATATTGACCACCTCATCTACAACTGTTACAACCTGACGGCAACAGTCTACGTCCAGCTGGAAGACTACGGCACTGCCGTCTCCCACTGGTCTAAAATGTCCCAGTTCTGTAGAGACTGCGAATACCGAGCGTACATTCGTCACGGAATCGGTAGACGCCACTTCGAGCTGTCACAGGTATCTGAAGGTAAACTCTTTATCTCTTTTTTGCCCTTGTGTCTGATGCTTCTCGCAAACTGAATCCTTTTTCGTACGAGATTCAAGTAAATTTAAAGACAGTTTATTCTTTGATACTTCATATAGTTTTAGTATTTAAATATTTTGGCAGAAATAACTTTCTTTTGTTGTTATATAAGTATTTAACAAATACCACCATGCATATTGAGAGACACAATGAGATGCTTCATTTTGTGCCGGACACTAGTTGAACAGAAATAAACAAAACTGGACGCGAACTTGTAAGTAACGATGTAAAGACTGTCGTCGAACTTACAACATAACGATGTAAAGTTATGTTGCCGTAGTTCGGGGACGCATCAGGTGAGGTGCTTGGAGTTGACTTGCTTCCCCAGTAACAGGGGAAACCGTTTACGGTTGACATGCGCAGAATAATATATCGCCGGTCTCCGTCAGTTGCGACGAAACGACGTTTGCACCTGTTATTACCCGGTCAATCGCGCCCCGGGCTTTCACTTTGTCTAAACACGGAAGTTTCTGTTGACATGCGCAGAATAGTATATCGCCGGTCTCGGTCAGTTGCGACGAAACGACGTTTCCACCTGTTCTTACACGGTCAATTGCGCTCCGGACTTTCACTTTGTGGCATCTGACGGAATCGTGGCAACTCTGGTAGAAACTTTCCTGTTTCAACTTTCGATGAGGTTTTATTTCCGTAACTTTTTTATTTGTGCGAATAAACTCTTTTTTTTTTAAATCGTATCATTGACTGAAAACCACAGAAGAATATGGTGTGAACACTTGAATCGCATGACTGATATCCGTCTACTTGTGGCTGCCTTGAATTATCGACCTAATGGGAAGAGAGATGTCGGTAGACCGAGGAGGAGATGGGTTTCGGAACAGGTCTGAGGCCTAGCCCTTTGAGTGGTGATGATGAGGTAGATTGAGTTACGTTAAGTTAAGTTAGGAGAGGATAGGGATGAACGGAAATATAATTTTAATTTCTGTATTATAATAATAACATGAAAATTTTACTCACGATCGGCGCCACCTTACGACAGCATAAAGATTACACTACGATGGCATAGAGTAAGTTGATTGGCCGAAACAGTATATATAGGCTATACATCCAAACATTGGAAACGGCCTTACGCATTACCATTCCAGGCGTTAACCTTGACACGCCTTTGATAGACGCAATCTGTGTCTGTACTTGACAGGACGATGTTTTCGATCGCAATTGACCGTGTCCAATCGCAACTGACCGGGCGTTTTATGATTGGGTCGCAACTGTCCGCCGCCCCAGATCGCTCACACGCAAGCAACGTTACTGCCTACAGATGTCGGAGACGCTTGGGATCAAACACTACAAACAGTGGTCTCCCAGTACAGTAAACCAAAGCCGTCGTCTGGTACTGTGAACTACTGCGCATCCACTGAACCAGGGCAACGTTACTGCCTACAGATGTCGGAGACGCTTGGGATCAAACACTACAAACAGTGGTCTCCCAGTACAGTAAACCAAAGCCGTCGTCTGGTACTGTGAACTACTGCGCATCCGTTGAACCAGGGCAACGTTACTGCCTACAGATGTCGGAGACGCTTGGGATCAAACACTACAAACAGTGGTCTCCCAGTACAGTAAACCAAAGCCGTCGTCTGGTACTGTGAACTACTGCGCATCCACTGAACCAGGGCAACGTTACTGCCTACAGATGACGTAGACGCATAGGAACAAACACAACAAACAATGGTCATGTAGCATGTAGCACTGTGGTAGCGGGGCGTCTTTGCACCCGGTGCATGACTGCAGCATCTGGGACGAGCCCAATGGCTGCCTGTGGATACACGTAGTTCTGGTTCATTCGACAGGTAACCTAGAAAAAATAGGAATGGACAACCGCCAACCAGTTAACTGAGAAGGCGGGGGGGGGAAAGGTTTTTAAAATATTTATTTATTTTAATAGTTCAGCAATCAGTGGGCACTGCCGCATGAACGGGTTCAGGTGACAGATGTCACCCGTTCCCAGTCCCGCGTGCAGACGCCGTGAGGCGTCGGTCGCTCCCCGCGAGGCAGAAAGCCTCCGTGCCAGTGATAGCGCGTAGCAGCGGCATTCAGCGCGGTCGGCATACTAGGAAGGGAGGAAGGAAACAGCTTTGCAGGTAAATTCTGGGGCATGAGCAGATAGTGAATATGCAAATTAAATGAGGTTTAAGTTTACTTAAACTTATGGCGGGTCATCGAGAATCGCCCGAGGGCGTTTGACCCGGACAGGGGGAGGTGGTTGCGTGGTGCTGATGGTCCTGAGGTAAGGGAAGGAAGAGGTCTCAGCTGCGGCAAAGAGAGTCGCAGCTAATGACCAGACAAAGGCTGAGAGAGTAGGAACTCGTAGACCTCCTCGAATTACACTGTTTCTAACAAACCAAGGAGATCCCGACAAGGAACGGAGGGTTCTGGATTGGAAACTTTCCAGCCTACGCCTGTTGGTGGCGGAGACAAGTGACCACCATACAGGTGCCGCATAGGTCAATACAGACCGGAGAAACAACAGATAGAGGGTAACTTTCGTGCGCAGCGCCAGGGGGCTGCGGCACGCGAGGTATGGGTAAAGTTTGGCTCGGACGCCGCGATCCTTGGCAAGGGTGTCCGTCACGTGGGCGTTGAAGCAAAGGCGACGATCTAGCCGAACGCCTAGATACTTCACCGACTCTTTGTAGGCGATAGGCCTCCCTTCCAGGGAGAGGGGCTGGCATCGGGAGATGGACTTACGAGTGAAACAGATCGCCTCGGATTTCTCCGTATTGATCGTCACCCGCCATTTCCGTAGCCAGTCCGGAAGCTGGTCCAACTGACGCTGCAGCTGTGTACTCGCAAAACGCGGGGACACAGAGCTGTAATGATACATTGCATCGTCAGCGAACAAAGACAACGTGAGTCCGGGCAAAACAGGCAGGTCGTTCGTGTACACGAGGTACAGAACGGGGCCGAGGACAGATCCCTGAGGTACGCCGGCGGCGACGGGACGAATTGCAGAGCAGGTTCCGTCGACGCTCACCCTGAAGGTTCGGTCGCTGAGATACGACCGGAGGAAAAACACTATGGACGATGGTAAGGGGGAGTTGGCAAGTTTGAAGAGAAGACCTTCGTGCCAGACTTTATCGAAGGCCTTGCTCACGTCCAGCAGTGCGGCGGCCGTGGCCGCTCGCCTGTTGGTGGCGTCAGAGAGTTGCGTTACCACGCGGACTAGTTGAAGCGTGGTCGAGTGCTCTCTGCGAAACCCGAACTGTTCGTTGCGGATAAAATTATCCAACAACGGCGAGATGCGGGCCAGCAGGAGCCGCTCGAACACCTTCGAGATGACTGGCAAGAGAGATATTGGCCGATAGCTTGCAGGAAGCATGCGCGGCTTGCGGGGTTTTGGAATCATAACGATGTTGGCTGTTTTCCACAGGCGGGGAAAGTACTGTAGCCGGAGACAAGAGTTGAACAGCTCGAGCACGAGGTCAACGCCTGAGGCCGGGAGATATTGTAATGCAGCGGCCCCGATCCGATCAGGACCGGGGGCGCGACGGCGATTTAGTCGGCAGACAGACGAAACGAGTTCGTCTCTGTCGAACGGGAGGTCGGGGCCAGCGGGAGGACGAGAAAAATAACCAGATAGGAAGTCCCGGACTTCTGCCGAGTGAGAAGGGTCCGAAACGCCTCGATGAACGGTAAATTGCGACTCCATGCAGTCGGCGAAGACCTCAGCCTTGCCTTCCGATGAAGACACAATCCCGTTCGGGGTTTCCAGCGGGTTGCGAGTTCTCTTCTCGCGGGTCAGTCTACTCACCGCTCTCCAGACGGAGGCGTGGTCGACTTCAAGAGACTCAAGGTATGAGTCCCATCGATCAGAGTTTACGTCCCGCAGTAGCTGCTGAACGTAAAGGGACTGTTGTTGAAATCGTCGCTTAACGACTGGGTCACGGGTTCTTTGCCATCTGCGGCGGAGCTGGTGCCGTAGCCAGATGGCATGGAGTACTTCCGCAGGTAAGGCCGATTTACGATGATTCACCTCGAGTGCGTGGGTGTGTCGATCCATGACACCTTGGACTAATTCCTGAAGATTTGTGGCGCGGAGATCCAGGTCGTCACGAGTGACGATTGGGTCCGCCGGGAGAGATGGTAACCTTCGAGAGAGCTCGTCATGATAGGATCGCCAGTTGACTCTCCTAACAATCTGAGCGGGAAGTCGGAAACAATGGTCTCTCAGTGCAGTAAACCAAAGCCGCCGTCTGTTCCTGTGATCTATTACGCATCCACTGAACCAGGGCAACGTTACTGGTTACCTCAATAGCATCTCGTATACTACAAGGATCATTAAACAGCGTTCAGCTGTGGCTTGATAAATGGCGCATAAAAATCAATTCGTCCAAGTCAGTACACGTTACCTTCACCACAAGTAAGGCAAACTGGCCTCCAGTAACAATTAACGGTCAACCAATACCGCAAGTTGAATGTGGTAATTACCTTGGGATGCATCTGGACAGGAGACTAACGTGGAAAAAACATATAACATCTACGAAGGTTGATCTTAAGGTCAGAAATATCTACTGGCTGGTAGGTAGAAAATCATGTTGAAGTCTCGTCAACAAACTGTTGATCTATAAAGCAGTTCTAAAACCGGTATGGACTTATGGTATTCAACTTTGGAGTACTGCTAGTACGAGTAATATTAAGATTATCCAGCGCTTTCCGTCCAAAACCTTAAGATCAATAGTCTACGCATCATGGTTTGTCTCCAACAAACCACCGCGACCTCAAAGATCTAACCGTGAGAGAAGAAATCATGCGCCTCTGCAGGACTCACATCTCCAAATTAGAAAAGCATCCAAACCACCTGGCAATTAATTAGTTAGAATACAGTGAAGACATTTATAAAATAAAAAGGCACAAACTGTTAGACTTACCATTCAGTTTAACTAATAATTTATTCTCTGTATTATCTGTATTGTAATGTCTGTGATGTCTGTTCTGTTCTGTATGTTTTGTATTCGTGTCAACATTAAGTGTTAATGTCAACCTGTATATGTGCCTTATAGGCCCAGTGTTTAACATTTGAACTTATTGTATCATGGCAGCAGCAAGTGGAAGTGACTTTTGTTCATTTCTTTACATGTTTTTGTCATTTAATTTTGTAATTTGTGTATCTCTTTAATCTATTAATAAAAACAAGAAGAGCTGTCAATGGTCAGCTCTTCATAATCCTGTATGTGTGTTGTCAGTCAATTTGTTCAATATTCGCTTAGTCGAACAAATTACAAATCTCCAATAAATTAAAAATTCAAAAAAAAAACTATTGCGCGCGCCGTGTTCCTGTGACAACTAGTCTGTATATACCCTCAAAGCGGAGGTTTATTTCAGAACAGACTTTGTATATTGATCATGGTTTTATTCTATTGGCAGTTATAAGTAAACGTTATAATTGCCAATTGTTTTCTCTTCAACGCACCCTCCATTTCTTCATCTCACAATTTCAAGCCTCGTCATTCATCATCATCATCATCATCATCATCATCTTGGAGTTGACTTCCTTGCAGTAGTCTTGTGCAGATTGCCTGCGCCTGCGCACAAGTTACACTACCGGCCACAGATGGCATGCGGACGGCGAACATTACAAACAGTGGCCTCCTTCCACTACAGTAAGCCAACTCCGCCATTTGCAACTATGTACCCCTCCCCTGAACTACTGCCTACAATGCGTACCCACTACGTTAAGGTTAACAGACTGTAAGAGTTTACTGGTCATTATTGCGCGTGCGCAAAAACTAGTTTGTACATACCGGCCAAGCGGAGGTTTATTTTAGTATATTCCTCGTGTATTCTTCATGATATTTTGTCTGCAGACAACTGTAATCTTATTTCATTCCAGTCCCTTTCAGCTGCCCATATGTTTTCTAAAGGTGAACTTTTGTACCTTTCTGTCCTGGTGTTCGATCCTTCTCGTAAGCTAAATCCTTCTTCTCTCTTTGAATTGAACTTGTTAGTTCTTTATTATTAAATATTTCAAACGGTTTGTATTCTGATTTTTTGATGGAATCAGCTTGCTTATGTCAGTGCAAGTACAGTGTACACTGATTTATTCAGACTTCTTGCGAAAAGAAGAAGGACGTTGTATATACCCTTCACTGTCATAGAATGTATTCGACAGGATCTGGATCATTAGTTTCCTTGATCTGTTGTTGTTTGGTGCGATTTTGTTGTCAGCTGTTTACTCGTATACTTTACACTTTCACTATAAGTAAACAGATACTTATATATATATATATATATATATATATATATATATATATATATATATATATATATTGTAACGTGACATACGGTAGCAGAACGATAAAACAATTACCATTAGAAACAACGAAAGAATTGATGGACAAAGTTCAGAAAATAGGATAAATATCAACATATGGACTATACAAAGACAGGCTAAGACAATACCCAATTGATTGGTGGTGTGAGTGAGAAACATATTTAATATTATGATTATTACCCAACCTCTTTTCACATAATAAGAATATGATAAACAAAAGTGGAAGTACAAAGCTGTACATAAAAAATCTGAATTAGAAAATAATAGTCGTTTCATGTAATAGTCATGTTAATAGAATATAAAAGAATAAAACTATTATATATGTACAATATTTAATGGTAAGTTCAGATATGTGATTAGTTTAAAGGGAATAAAAGGAATGTGAACAGTGAGTGCTATAAATAAAGAGTGTATAGAAACCATGAATTGTATACTAACTGGAAGTCAGTAGTAGAAACAAAATATAATTTTAAGAGTAACTAATACTTAATAAAAGAAGGGATAAGATATACTGGAAAATACTAAAAACAATATAAAAATAAAAAAATGCTTAATGAATGATTATTAGTAAAATAAAGAGTGTATGTTATGTATTGAAAATGGTATTTGTATAAAATGTTTAAAAAGAGTTATATTATGTTTAAAAATGATTATGACTAATCAAATGTTGTGTATTAGTTGATTTAGTTCGTTGTATTTGCATTGTAAGGTGTGTACGGTTAATAAAAACAAAGGAATATATTATAAGAAATGTATAATGAAAGTCAGAAAACTAGGCCTTAAAAACCTATAGTAACATTAAGAACTTTGGAAAATTAGATATTAAAACAGTAGAAATTAATGGTACCATGTTAGGTTTGATTATATAGTTTTAGAGAAACAAAATATATACAAAAGGATTAGTTTTGAATTAATTAATGATAGAAAACCAAATTGTTGAAATTGTAACTTTGTAACGTTACTGGACAGAAATCATTCATGTTTGATTTCAAATTAATTTATGTAAAGAAAGCAAGACAGTGATGTTATTATCTTTAGGATTAAAAATAGTGTAAAAAGATTATATTAATTTAAAGATATTTGTTAAATTTGTATCAAAAAACAGTAGCCATGTTTAACAATGCAACAAATTTTCAACCAATAGGAATTAGATACCTTTTGCCTTGACAACCAAAATATTACATGAAAAAAATAGTTAGTTCATTATTAGATTCAGAGAAGAAAGGATTAAAACTTCCATACAACCAGATAAAATAAAAAATGATATTGAATGAAAATGAAATGATGTTAGGAAGAATAATAATATAATAAGAAGGAATTCGAAAGTAAAATCATATTAAAATATAAGAATAATTTCAAAAATAGTGAATTATGTGTGTTGAACCTAATAATTGAAGGAAGATGATAAGTATAATATCAGATTATAAAAACTAATCAGTATAATAAACTATAATACACTTGTACACATTTTCAATCACACATAAATTATATTTCACTATTCACTTGATAAAGAACTTGTAATAATTAATTTATATCACTATTAAATTATTAATCCATGGTGATAGACTTATTGGAAGTGTAATAATCCTCAGAACACACTTAACCTACAAACACTGACTGTTGTAAACCAAATATTTATAACCTTAATATTAAGTTGTTCATAACTTAGGTAATATTTAAATGCTGTTTATGTGAAGCTTTGTACTTCCTAAAGGGTATTTTTTGTTAACTTTCTGTAATCCAAAGAACCTAACAAATTAATTTTAATAAACAAAAAATTGTGTAATATCAAACTCTGATAGCCTGAGCCTTGTTGCCAACCGCTGAGCATTTAAACATCATTGCTGGAGCAAATATATTATTATAAAATTATTTAATTGCTTTAAAGGAAAGAAATACACAATCAAAAACCAATAAAACCAGTATTGAAGATTTTTAAGTGTATGGTTAATTTATTTTTATGTTAACAATAATTTATTTCTTCATAGAGCAAAAGGTAAAATTTTTTTATCAAAAAGAGAAGTTGGTACAATTATTTTTAGGAACGGAATTCGAATTGAATTATTAAAAAGGTAAGTCGAAAAAACCCAATAAAGAGAAGGTGAATAAATAAAAAAAATAGGGAGTAATTTTAATTGTTTTAATAACAAAACAATTTGGCGCCTAAATCGGGAAACAAAAGATAAATAAAAAAATAAATCGTTAAAATAAAGAAGAAACAATTTGTGATTTGGAATTATATAACGGATTTATAAATTTGAAGAAAAATCTCGTTATCTTACGAATTGACGCAACAGACATGGGGATAATAAACACACGGAAAAGCGGTTATATTACAAAATATATAAACAAGCATACATAAATGAATTAATGAGTATTTCAGTAAATACAAACAGCTGTCCTTGTAGCAGCTGACAATCTGCAGTGGTTAGTTTACAGCTTAATTGGCTTGTCGAACATACGTATGTGTCCGCCAATTATTATCGACCCCCGACTGAGTAATGCACTGAGATTGCCAGAGGTGTGATTCCCCGTATTAGCCACTACGTATGCAACACCAAATTCGGTTATAATGCAGGCTGTGATTAAAATTTGTCACCTCAGGATATAATCAGGATATTTGTTTCGGGTCCAAGATTTCCAGACATGTAAAACTAAAGTTGCAGACACGTAGGCTCCCGTGAAAACTTTATCTCGTGGTAAAATTCAATTGAACTAACATTTTCAATTGTAGCTTTTAAAAATTATGCGAAATTTGTGTGCCACTTTATATAGATAAGTGTATTTCTATTTATTAAAAAAATATTACTTAGGCAGGATGGTCTTTTTAATTAACAGGAAAGAACAAAGACTAAATTTTAATTTAAAAAAAGAGAAATTCACAACCGTTTTTCTGGAAATTAGCGTTATTAAAAAGTTGTTTCGTTTCAGAAAGTTTTCCGTTTGAGTTAATAAGTACAAATGAGAAATTATTCGTTTAGCAAAGCGAACATGACAAAGCAGTCTTCATGACCTACATTTTGTACAACGAGCTACTGAGCTTATTGTGTACAGTTGACGCTCATCCGTTGTACGCAAGTTATTCAATTGTAAAAATATTTTATTCAAAGGGTTTTAAACAATACATAAAGAATCTTATAAGCGGCATACCATTTGAACTAAAGGCTTGAGATTTGCTCAAATATTAATTTTAATTTCAAATAAAACGTACTTTTTATTAAAATAATTTAACAATATTAATTTATTTATATCATAATTACAATTTGCTCATAAGCAGGAATAAGTAAACATCTTGTAAGTTCAGCGGAGTATAAAAGGTGAAGCCGTCCCACTGGATTGCACTCATCGTCATCTCCACCTTTACAACACGATATAGACAAGATGCTGTCCGTTCCGCCTCCAAAGATCCTCCAGCCATCTCTTCCTGGGTCTATCTACACACCTGTGTCCTATGTGTTTGTATTTTCAGACTTGTTTGACCAGTCTAGAATCTTTTAATTTTTCATTCAAGTAAAAAACTTGTAACTTTTCTCTTATCGCCTCATTCTTTATACGGTCAAGTTTGGAACACTTTTAGCTCTGTTTAAGAACGCTATTTCCAAGGCCTGTATGTTATTGTCTTATTTCTTGGTTGTTGTCCGCAAATCGCATCCATAGGAAAGTGTTGTAATCATTCGTCTTCTGCCGAATGCAACAATCCGCGTATTGTACCTTGCCCGACGCCCTGACGTCACGCCCTCCCCTTTACCAACCCTATCGCTTGCTTTGTAAAATCTCGTCAGTCTCCCATCAAACGCTGTGAGCGAAGCAGCCCGTCGCCGGACTTTCGTCAAGTATGGGAGCCTCAATAACCAAGGTAACTATGATTGTTTTTGAGCTATCGTAAGTCAATGCTAGTAGCTAATAATTTTGTATATTACGTTTGTAACAAAAGAAGAAAATTTGTAATAGATGTGAAAAGATTGTTATCCATAACCAACCAAGATGTATCTTGTCTGTAATGGTCAGCCTCGCCTAAAATTAAATTCAGTCAGTCAACTTGATGAAAAGGCCTAAGATATGTAAGGTTAAGTGTCAGTACTCGTTATATATGTAATTTGAAGTCGTAACCTTGTAATGCTATTTTGTAATATTGTAAATTGTAACACGCACTGTATGAATGCATGTGTGCGTGTTAGTCGAACGATGTGGGTATAAAGTGTACTAAAAGATGTGAAAACTTTCAGTTCGAAACTTGGTTCGACGTTCCGGACAGAAGACACGAGAACACGAGCTTCGTACAGTTTTACACGATCTTCCAGCACAGACATAGCAGTGGTTCAAACCAGGTACGGAGGAACACGCAGCCGTAGCATCCAGATACAGCAGGTTGCAAAAGGACTTTTCCGGATTGCCAAGTAACATTTTTACCTAATAACTTACGGTGGTAGTTGCTGCATAATCACGAAGCAAAAGCGAGACAAACTAGTCACTCTTTATAAGTGCCAGAAACAATTTTATAAACTTTTACGATAGATAACAGTGTCAGAAATTTATAAGTAGATCACAGCGTGTACGCTGAACACCATTTTGTAAGCTAGCATTGATTTATGCGACACCCCCATATTTAGCATTTAACATTCTCTATATTCAGTTTTTCAAAAAAGATTAGCTCAGTACTGACTGTTGCTGACTGGCACATAATTAAGTAAATTTTAGAGGCTCGTAATGTTTTTGAAATAAACGGGTCGCATCCGATTCAGCTCACAGATTGATGCTTTCAACAATTTCTTTTACTCGCACCTCCTCCTTTTATATAATTATGTTAATTATAGAAACACTTGAGAAATAAGTTGTAACACAGAAAAGGTGTCTTAAGCATTTTGATGTATTTAGATATTATGTTATGTTATTTGTGTGTATGCTGAACACTTCCGGGGCCTAGCAGCGGGAAGTGCTGCCGCAGCAAAAGTACGGGGACTGGCATAACTTTGTAATGCTTTAGTTTTGTATCTCGACGTACGTTGTTCTAAAAATGTGGTTGCTTTTCCAACAGATCGTCTGGAACTTACCTAACTTGATATCAATACCGAAATTCCAATAATAGCCAATCTGGGGTGTCTCTCTATTAGTTAATAATACTAGATGGTGTCGCAAGATTAGGTAATCATGTGTGAAGATTTCTTGGGGCTTCCAGTAAACTGTTTAGCCTGATGACTGCGTCATATTGGTATAAGTTAATCTTGCGGAAGTAGTTTTGATGTGGCTGCAAACAGCTGGTATTTGCGTGACGTCATGTATTGTGGTCGTCTTACTGACGTACCGCTGGACAACAAATAGATTATTGGATTGTAGCGTGTGGACAGTCTGGGCCAAATCCAACAATATAACAGTGTCTGTATGCCGGTGCTGATTATGTGGAAAACTAATACAGATTCCAATAGGCCTATAACTTTTGAATATAATAAAATAGTAGCTACGTCGGTCTACTTGATCGTCGTATGGTACAGTGGAAAACAAAACACAAGACACCAATTAAGTCACCAATAACCAGTTTTAATGAATTACAATTAAACAGTTTGTAATCAACAAGATAGTCTCTTACTACAAATCAAATAAAAATTGTTCGCACGCAATCATAATGTCAACGAATATAAAACACAATTGTATTACAATTGTCCCGCACAATTATAAAAACACATAACACTTAGACACAAGTACTACGAACCGCACCCAAATCAATCGCAACTCAAACTGACTGCTAAGCGCAGCTTTCGTCGTTTAAATAGACAGCAGAGTTGTTACAGAATAGTCGATACTACGTATCAGCAATGAAGGACAACATTAGATCGTAATTCATTGTGGTCTTGACACAGTGCGCGCGGCAGCGCGAATTCTGACACAGGCTGGCTAACGCGTTGAGAATCACGTACGCACACAACAATACAGCCGGATTCCACTGGAACACGTAGAAGGTTCTGTACTGGCGTACACTTTTTCCGTATTACATAACAATATTGTTGCCTAGTTTTGTTTATCTGTACCACGCAATCGGAGCAGTGGCGGCGCTAAGGTCTTCGGGGCCCCTCACGGAGGACTGAACGGGACCCTTATTCAGTTTATATGGGGACATGGATAATCTTAGTATAAACATGTAATGCATTTCCACATATTTGTTATGTGTCAAGTATCTGAAATTCTTCAATATCTAACCGGAAAACGTCATTGTAAAGTTTCATTAGGTAATTTGACATCATTGTTTTGTATTACCTCGCCCAAAAGGAGCGGTGCTCTGGTTTAGTGAGGCTAACAAAGAGCAGAACGACAGGACACGAAAGAGAGCCATGTCCATTTTTTATTTTATAAATGACATTAAAAAAATGCAATGAGTTTTGCCGCGAAGGATAGTAAGCAGCCACATGCACACATTAACTACGAAAAAGTTGCGTAAAGATTTTCTGTTATCAGTTCACAATCTTGTGATCCCAAATAAATATATATTGTGTCCGTCACAAAAAGACATTAAGAAAAAATCAGCTATGACAACTAATAGGAAGAATAGGCATTTGCATAGTTGTAAAATATGTCGTTTTTCAGTATTGGTAAAAACAATTCTCTTTCATTTATATGAGAATTTGCGCACTGTAAGCCTTGGGTCCCCCCAAACCGGAACCCTCCGCGCCGCGGGGTCTGCTGGGGCCTTATCGCCGTCTTTGAATCGGAGATTAAGTTTGAAAAGACGCTCGTAAATTATTTATCAATTCGGATTGCAATCGGAAATAATTAAGTAAACTTTTACTCTGACGGAACAAGAATTCGAAATTATATTCTGTTCTCGGTGTCTGCTGGGGCCTTATCGCGGCCTTTGAATCGGAGGTTAAGTTTGAAAAGTCGCTCGTAAATTATTTACCAATTCGGATTGCAATCGGAAATAATGAAGTAAACTTTTACTCTGATGGAACAAGAATTCGAAATTATATTCTGTTCTCGGGGTCTGCTGGGAACTTATCGTCACCTTTGAATCGGAGGTTAAGTTTGAAAAGTCGCTCGTAAATTATTTACCAATTCGCATTGCAATCGGAAAAAATTAAGTAAACTTTTACTCTGATGGAACAAGAATTCGAAATTCTATTCTGTTTATTTATGGGAAACTCTAAGAAGATATACGTATACAGAGAAATATTAGTTTAATCGATTGATAGTATGAATAAAAATTCGTGGAAGCTGTACACATTAAAACAGGCACTGAGGCATTTAACAATTCATATCTGCTGAACCCAAGCGCTGCACATTCTGACGGGGAATATCCGACGCCTGCCTTGCCACTGTGTCCAAACACTGAAATTGTAAAAAAAAAAAATAAATTTGAAAAATAAATAAAAAATTATATAAAAATATCTTAATCGGTTCGCAATGAAAATACTCGTAACTAATTGTAAAACAGATCACTACTTTTTACCGTAATCTTGAACACGTTATTCATCAGTTTGTGTCCTTGTGTGTCACAAATATGTATTATATGTACCATAATTTCAAGTTTGTGTGTGTTGTGCTTTTTATGCAATTGCGACTAGACGATTGTCGCTTAATCTTCTACTGGGACTTGTCGTTCACGTGAAGCAATGTCGAAGCAATATTTTTTGTTATGAGCGAGGCAACGCGGAATCCGTTTGACAAATCGCTGAATTTCGTTGGCGCGTTGAGCAGTATAGAAACAAAAACAGAGATCTTCACATTTGCAAGCGTTTCCATGGCGACCCCTGATAAGTAGGTCTGTTTACTATCGCCAACGTGACCGGAGTACTGAGCGCTCTGTAGTCCAGTTTTAGTAAAATTTAACAATTATTGTCGTACTTGTGATAAGAGTGATTCTGTATTAGCAAAGGCTGTTTTATGTTGCATGAAAAATAAGTGTTGTAATTTCTTCTTCTTTTTCTTCTTCTTCTTCTTCTTCTTCTTCTTCTTCTTCTTCTTCTTCTTCTTCTTCTTCTTCTTCTTCTTCTTCTTCTTCTTCTTCTTCTTCAAGGATTAGATTATATAAACCTGTCCCGGCACCCACCTCATCCTCGGACAACCCACGTCTCTTCCATCAGTGGCTTTATAGTTTAGTGCCGCTTTCGGCAATCGATCCGCTGTCATCCTCTGCAGATGATCCCACCATTGTCTTCTGTAAATTAAAATAATTTAATTTGTGTTTACTTCGAGTTCTGCTCTGATATCCTTATTCCTTATTCTATCTTGCAGTATATCAAGTATTTAAAAGAAACTGCATTTCAACACTCTGAATCTTGCTGCTTTCCATTTTTGTCATGACCTCACTCGCATAAATCACCGTGGGTATTGCATTTGTAATTTATTTGTACAGTTATTTCTTTGTAACTTATGTTTTGATCAATATTATATTTTTATTGTTGTTTGTAGTCGTGAATGGAAGTTTGTATTTTCTGTGTTAACATAATTATTTGTTGAAAATTATTTGTAAATTTACAAAATGTTTACAAAAAAGTTTCGAGTTTTCCAGATTTTTAATCTTCATCTTCTTTGCGAAGTACGGGTAGATTGTTAACTGCCAAGGAATGAGAAGAAAGAAGAAGAAGAAGAAGAAGAAGAAGAAGAAGAAGAAGAAGAAGAAGAAGAAGAAGAAGAAGAAGAAGAAGAAGGAAAGGAAGAAAATTATTTGTAAATGGGCGTTGGTGCCATGTCCTGATTCTAGTTTTGCTAACATTATATTATTATAACTTGGCAAACTACCACAGATATATTTCATGACATTTGTCACATGTTTGTGTGAAATAAGTCCTGACGATGGCTCAGCATAGTAGGGGTAGCGATGTTCTGTAACCTGTTGTAATAACAATAATACGAGTTACACGATGTACTACCTATAACCTATAAGTTATTTTACGTTTAAAATTAGGTGGAAAATATTTTTAATAGATTCTGTATAATGTTCGAATTGTTCATATGTATTTTTGAATCCTTTAGCTGTGTATAGTTTTTACTTTTGTTTTTAAAAATGTGTATTATTTGTAAATTTTTGATACCGTCTATATACGTATGTTATTTCTTTTGTATTTTCTTCTTCATCATCACTACACCCCAACGTGAGTCCTGGATTCCAAAACCAATCTTCTTAAAATTCTCCTGTCCATTGCCATTTCAGTGTAACCCCTCTCATGCATTTTTCTAAGATCTTCTAGCATATTATCCAGCGTCTTATCCTACGTCGGGGCCCCTCTTTCTGCTTTTATAGACCTGAGCCCTCAGAATTTTATTTGGCATACGCTGATCATCCATCCGCTGTAGGTGACCTAACTGTTGTGTTCATTAAACCTTTATGAATCTTACAATGTTTTCGTGATTCAGTAGCTAATCTGTATCTGGTTATTTCTTATTCTTTATTCGTTATCTTCTTTAACCGGGCCACAAACACGTCTTATGATCTTTTTTCAATCTTCTTAGTGTTTCCTGATCCTTAGTGTGTTATATATATATATATCCAGTGTGGCAAAACTGTAATTTATCTGTATGTTGTTTACGGTCTTTGATATGCTCAGTATAACGTGTGTGAAAGTGTCACACTGTCTGTCCAATATATAAATTGGGCAGTCGTTCCGCTGAGTCTGTAGTAGACACCAGACATTATTTTTTGTCGTGTGTACAGTTTCGGTTGTGTACTTTTTTTTTGAATTATTTTGAAAATTTTAAATGTAACTTTTATTTGACTTTGCAGGAAAACTCTAAAATTGTTTCAAAGGTTAAAAAAAATATACACACACTTGGTAAGTTCCACAGTCTATTATTTACATGTGCCAGCTGTTTCAGCTTATTAAGCTATTCTCAAAGAGATCATAATAACAACTGATCTCTTGATTTCTATGATCTCTTTGAGAATACGAGCTTAATAAGCTGAAACAGCTGTCAAAGGTAAATAATAAACTGTGAAACTTACCAAGGGTTTGTATGTTTTTTTTTTTTAACTTTTGGATTAATATGCTTCACCAAGTGCCCAACGAGTAATCAGTCAATATCTAAATTTGGTTTTTTAAGTTAGAGCTATAGGAGGCTAAAAGGTGTGTGTTTGATTTTGTATCTTTTTTTCTTTTACATACAAATGCAAAACATTTCACAAACTAGGCACGTCAGAACAAATAACACACTGGAAACCTAGAATCTGTTCCTGAATACTGAGTTTTATGTAAGTCAAAGGCATCGTATAATATAGAACGCATAAAAATATGAGTTTGCAAACTATATCAAATTGAGTATTCAGTTCCTTTTTCGCTTTGAGAAGACAAGGAAATGATGTAGGGGTAAAGTATAAACAACTGATTTTTCTTTCTTGTTTATTTTTCAAAAGTAGGAAACAGAACACCGTTATTAGATACAAGTTTCTTTGAAATGAAAGTCGTTGCTATTTTTAGACACAAGACATTGAATTTACATTTATAGCAAAAGGCCAACATAATGATGTAGTTACATTTAGCTGCAGGGAAAAGCTATGCACTTTCCCGTTGAACCAATTACAATGTAACGAGTGTAGATGAAAATACGGTAGCGTAGACAACTATTTATATATAGTTACGAGAAGCGTAACGAACAATCCAGAACATTCTCCACTCCTCCGTCCAGTGTGGCAGCTGTGCGTCATTCAAGTAGGTGATTCTAGTGAGTTCCATGAACATTTGAGATACAACGCATTAAGCCGCCGGCGTGCAGTTAAGGAGGGAAAGCTGTACTCGGCCTCAGCGCGGCGTATATAAAGCCATAGCTGCCGGGTTGTCAGTCCAGTTACGTGAGCGACTTTCGCTAGTGCGGATTGAGTGCTTGTCAAAGTGAAGAATTATTGCATGTGTTTTATAATTGTGCAAGTCTCTATTAGTAGACATTGTTATTGCGTGTGAATGTGAACAATTTTTATTTGGTTTGTTGCAAGAGACTGTGTTGTTAATTACGAACTGTTTAACTGTGAAAAATAAAGCTATTGATTAGTAACTTAATTGGTGTCTTGTATTTTGCTTTCCACTGTACCATACGACGACCAAGTAGACCGTCGTAACAATATGAATAAGTATGAATAAATATATTTTAAATTGATATATTTATATAAACATTTTAGATCTTTAATTCCCTTTTTTATTATTCTTCTTCTTCTGATAAAAATGTATGTGGTGTACCAGATTAAAACAATATTTTTCAAAAATCTGAATTCATTATTAATTTTTAGACATTTTAAAATTTATAGACGCAACGTTTCCAAAATTGGGACAAAAGATCGATAAATTTGCAAATTTCATGTGGGATATCCAGCTACAGAGAATTTTAAGCAAAATCTGAGTATAGTTTATAGTTTCAAAATTTTTAAAATCTTCTGACCTCGAAAAATAGGATCAGAATTTGAAATGATTATAAAAATTCAGCAACGTGTAAGACTAAATGGAATTTTAACTAAAGTAAGATAGTTTGGAATTGTTAGCGTTTATTGTAATTGTAATTATTGGAATTGATTGCTGTACAATTGTAATTATATAGGTTCTGCCAGTGTGTGGTGACAAAGTTTTGGTTTTAAATTCTAGTTTTGTAGACTCTAATCATGTTGCCTTTTTCAAAATTTACCGGTATTGTTACAGCCACTTGATGAAATCTAGACTGTTCTGACATATTTACTACAAAGAACATTACCTCTTCTTGTACAGTCCTCAGCTGTTGCCTTCCAGGAAGTCTACTTTAAAGTCCACTGTATGTGGTCATAATGTCTACACCAAGAAAGCATTTTACCAAGAGAATTTTATGGGAAAGGGAGGGATAGTCCTAGGAGTAAAGGTACCCAGAAAGTAACCTTTTTTTATTTAGACCAGTATGAAACGGGAGATCTAGAGGTAAAGTTTGCTCTGGTAGTGTCTTTTTGTCTGGAAGCGAGATTCTTAAGACCTGGAGATTAAGGGTGACTGGACTTTATATTTGGATTATGTGGGAAGTAATGCCTATCACATCAGGAGTACTCTCTAGAGGATTCAGGAAAATCAAGGTGTATAAGACTCGCAATGTGTTAGTTTAATTATTAAACAACCATAGAAAATAGAGATCATCATCATCATCATCATCATCATCTTTGAGGAGTAACCCAAGGATGGTTTGTTCAGGTCTCAAATAGGCAAATATTAGAGCTGGTCACTCCAGCGCTTCCTCGGATGTGCCGCTACTCTCCGTCCCCTAAGCATCTATTCCATAGTTGTTTGGGGATGCGGCAGTCATCCATTCGGCAAAGATGTCCCCACCAGTTCAGCCGATACTGGGTGATCCTGACGAGTATATTCATAATATTCAATTCCTGCCGTGTTTCGTCTATGATCATGGAGAGTATACCCTGCCACGTGCCTGAGAAATTTCATTTAAGCTGCTTAGTGTTACTAAAATCTTTCACTAGACCTATGATTGTTTTGCGGTCACTGTATTATATTTTCATTTAGTCTAAAGGTCAGACCCAAGAAACAACAGATAATGGCGTATGTAACCTTTCAAACAAAAGTGTGTATCATTGAGTATGTTATTTAAATTTAATCTTACAAATTTTATTTTAATCAGAATGATCAATATTGCACACCACTATATAAAAATTATTCCGATTAGCGCTTTCAAGCTTCACAGCTCATCGTCAGATCAGGAATAGACAGAAAATATTTAATACCCAACCCTTCACCCCTCTCCACCACCCTGCTCACCCACAACAAACTAAAAATTAATGACCCTTCCCCACCCCCTAAACTCTGTCACACCATCTGTACAGTTACATATTTTTCTAGTAAATTCCTTGTGTTTCAGTGTGTGTGTGTGTGTGTGTGTGTGTGTGCATCCTTTTAACCTACCCGCTTCCTCTCCACACACATGGGTCAGTCACACACCCTTATTTTAAAACAACCAATTAGTACTATGAAATATAATTCTTAATCTTATCTATCTGCCCTCTCTCATTTACTTCTTAATCATGTTATAAAATATTTCTTCATTATCAAATTTAATTTTAATATTAATTAAATTGTCTAACCCTTTTTCTCTTTCTTTCAATATTTCTAACTCCTCTCTAAGCTTCCTTTCAACTGTGTTATTTACTACTTTTACAATTTCGTATTCTTCCAAAGGATTAACAAACTTGTGGTTGTCTTCTATGAAATGTCTTGCATATAACGAATTGGTTGTTCTATTACCTTCTCCACGTTTGTGGTCAGACAACCTGCATGCGAATTTTCGTCCTGTCTCCCCTAGGTACACTTTGTTGCAGTCTTTACATTTTAATTTATAAATTCCGCTTTTCTGTAATACTGGAATTTTTTCTATATTCTTATTCCTTATCTTATCAAATACCGTTTCACATTTTTTAATAGCTATATCTACTCCATATTTATTAAAACATTTTATAATTTTTCTAGTATGTGAACCTATGTATGTCAATGACCCTGCATAATTCTTTTGTTCTGGTTCTATTTTAGCTTTTTGTATGTTGACCCTTTTCATAACTTTATCCACTATGTTGGTGCTATAATTATTATTCCTTACAATTCCCTTTATCGTTTTTAACTCCCTATCTTTTGATTCGGCCTCTTTTAAACACTTCTGAGCTCTGTAACAAAAGGAATTGATTGCCGCCATTTTATATCTGTATGGGTGGTACGACTCTTTTGGTATAATTATATCAGAATACGACTCTTTCCTAAATATCCCAAACTGTAGTTTCTCATTATCTTTAATTTCTATGTTTAAGTCTAAGTAATTTATTTGCTTACCTCCTATCTCTTCCTTAAATTGTAAGTTTTTATCCTTATTATTTACCTCCTTTATAAACTCATGCACTTCTTCTATGCTTCCTTCCCAAACTACTAATACATCATCAACGTATCTAGACCATAATTTTATATTGTCTTTATACTTAGTGGAAGTTATTAATTGCTTTTCAAAATCATTCATGTATATTTCAGCAAGAATAGGGGATAATGAAGACCCCATAGGTAAACCTTTTTTCTGTATATAAAACTTGTTATTAAACCTAAAATAGTTCTGATTTACACATTCTTTAATTACTTTCATCAACTGCTTTTTATACCTGTATTCTCCCATATTATTATCGTTTATTAACTTAATAACTTTACTTACTGTGATATTAGTAAACATGTCCTTAACATCCAGTGATATCAATTTTGTATTTACATTAATGCTAATATTTTCTAATTTTTCTATCAATTTTATATTATTCTCTATGTTGTATTTTGTCCCAAATTCATATTTCTCTTTCAGTACTCTGCTAACTTCCTTTGATAATTTATAAATAGGTGCATTAATAAAAGAAACAATCGGTCTAATTGGTTCTCCTTCTTTATGTATCTTAACCTGACTTTTAAAAGTTGGTGCTGTTGGATTACTTTCCAATAAATACTTTTTCTTTTTTCCTCTATAAATGTTATCTGTTTCATCATTTGTTTTATCCTTGACTGGTACTTACTTGTATAATCATACTTTATTTCCTCGTATGGTCCTTCCCTTATAAAGTCTTCCGTTTTCTTTATGTATTCTTCCTTTCTCATTAGTACCATTGTATTACCTTTATCCGCCTTCGTAACTATAATATCATTCTTCTTTATTTTATTCTTTAGTTTAGTTACAGTTGCTTTGATTTTTTGTTCATTCTTTGAATTATACAAACTTTTCTTAAATATTTTATCTACTACATTCCCTACTTCCCACCTTATTCTTTTTTTATCATTTTCATTTCCTAGTTTTTGTATTATGCTTTCGCATTCAATAATCGTTTTTTCTTGATTTAATTCTGGTGGTGGTGCGTATTTTAAGCCTTTCGCTAACATTTCTTTTTCTTCCGTATTGAAATTTACCTCTGTAAGGTTTATTACTCTTTTTTCATAGTTATTCTTAGAGAGGTGTTCCTTTTTTACTTCGTTCTTTCTTATTAATTTATTTAACTTATCTACCATATTTTTATTTTTCTTTTCCAATTTCTTTTCTATGTACCCCAAACCAAAATTATATAATATTTCTTCTAACTCTACATACGAGTATATTCTTAATAATTCTATGTGTCTGTCATATAATTCCCTATTATATCTATTGATTAAGCCGTAGAGTGACCTTATTTCCAGTTTTATCCACAACTTCTCGCTTTGTTCTTTTACTTTTTTGGCTACACTGTTCTTCTTTTTAATTTTAACTTGAGCGTACTTTGGGATGACATTATTATCCAGATATTGTTTATTAAACCATATTTTACTTAAAACCCTCTTCAATTTAACTTTTAACTTAAGATATTTAAAAACTTTACTTACCTTATTGTTGTCGTTTATTACCTCATTGTTGTTGTCCATTACCTGTAGTCGATTGCACATCTTAACAGACGTTTAATGAAGAAATTTGTGTTAGTGGTTTAAATTTTGTGTTATGTGAAAGGAATTTGTGTTAGTGAAAGGAAGCTTAGAGAGGAGTTAGAAATATTGAAAGAAAGAGAAAAAGGGTTAGACAATTTAATTAATATTAAAATTAAATTTGATAATGAAGAAATATTTTATAACATGATTAAGAAGTAAATGAGAGAGGGCAGATAGATAAGATTAAGAATTATATTTCATAGTACTAATTGGTTGTTTAAAATAAGGGTGTGTGACTGACCCATGTGTGTGGAGAGGAAGCGGGTAGGTTAAAAGGATGCACACACACACACACACACACACACACACACACACACACACACACACACACACACACACACACACACACACACACACACACACACACACACACACACACACACACACACACACACACTGAAACACAAGGAATTTACTAGAAAAATATGTAATTGTACAGATGGTGTGACAGAGTTTAGGGGGTGGGGAAGGGTCATTAATTTTTAGTTTGTTGTGAGTGAGCAGGGTTGGGGAGAGGGGTGAAGGGTTGGGTATTAAATATTTTCTGTCTATTCCTGATCTGACGATGAGCTGTGAAGCTTGAAAGCGCTAATCGGAATAATTTTTATATAGTGGTGTGCAATATTGATCATTCTGATTGTGATTTCAACCACTAACACAAATTTCTTCATTAAACGTCTGTTAAGATGTGCAATCGACTACAGGTAATGGACAACAACAATGAGGTAATAAACGACAACAATAATGTAAGTAAAGTTTTTAAATATCTTAAGTTAAAAGTTGAATTGAAGAGGGTTTTAAGTAAAATATGGTTTAATAAACAATGTCTGGATAATAATGTCATCCCAAAGTACGCTCAAGTTAAAATTAAAAAGAAGAACAGTGTAGCCAAAAAAGTAAAAGAACAAAGCGAGAAGTTGTGGATAAAACTGGAAATAAGGTCACTCTACGGCTTAATCAATAGATATAATAGGGAATTATATGACAGACACATAGAATTATTAAGAATATACTCGTATGTAGAGTTAGAAGAAATATTATATAATTTTGGTTTGGGGTACATAGAAAAGAAATTGGAAAAGAAAAATAAAAAAATGGTAAATAAGTTAAATAAATTAATAAGAAAGAACGAAGTAAAAAAGGAACACCTCTCTAAGAATAACTATGAAAAAAGAGTAATAAACCTTACAGAGGTAAATTTCAATACGGAAGAAAAAGAAATGTTAGCGAAAGGCTTAAAATACGCACCACCACCAGAATTAAATCAAGAAAAAACGATTATTGAATGCGAAAGCATAATACAAAAACTAGGAAATGAAAATGATAAAAAAAGAATAAGGTGGGAAGTAGGGAATGTAGTAGATAAAATATTTAAGAAAAGTTTGTATAATTCAAAGAATGAACAAAAAATCAAAGCAACTGTAACTAAACTAAAGAATAAAATAAAGAAGAATGATATTATAGTTACGAAGGCGGATAAAGGTAATACAATGGTACTAATGAGAAAGGAAGAATACATAAAGAAAACGGAAGACTTTATAAGGGAAGGACCATACGAGGAAATAAAGTATGATTATACAAGTAAGTACCAGTCAAGGATAAAACAAATGATGAAACAGATAACATTTATAGAGGAAAAAAAGAAAAAGTATTTATTGGAAAGTAATCCAACAGCACCAACTTTTAAAAGTCAGGTTAAGATACATAAAGAAGGAGAACCAATTAGACCGATTGTTTCTTTTATTAATGCACCTATTTATAAATTATCAAAGGAAGTTAGCAGAGTACTGAAAGAGAAATATGAATTTGGGACAAAATACAACATAGAGAATAATATAAAATTGATAGAAAAATTAGAAAATATTAGCATTAATGTAAATACAAAATTGATATCACTGGATGTTAAGGACATGTTTACTAATATCACAGTAAGTAAAGTTATTAAGTTAATAAACGATAATAATATGGGAGAATACAGGTATAAAAAGCAGTTGATGAAAGTAATTAAAGAATGTGTAAATCAGAACTATTTTAGGTTTAATAACAAGTTTTATATACAGAAAAAAGGATTACCTATGGGGTCTTCATTATCCCCTATTCTTGCTGAAATATACATGAATGATTTTGAAAAGCAATTAATAACTTCCACTAAGTATAAAGACAATATAAAATTATGGTCTAGATACGTTGATGATGTATTAGTAGTTTGGGAAGGAAGCATAGAAGAAGTGCATGAGTTTATAAAGGAGGTAAATAATAAGGATAAAAACTTACAATTTAAGGAAGAGATAGGAGGTAAGCAAATAAATTACTTAGACTTAAACATAGAAATTAAAGATAATGAGAAACTACAGTTTGGGATATTTAGGAAAGAGTCGTATTCTGATATAATTATACCAAAAGAGTCGTACCACCCATACAGATATAAAATGGCGGCAATCAATTCCTTTTGTTACAGAGCTCAGAAGTGTTTAAAAGAGACCGAATCAAAAGATAGGGAGTTAAAAACGATAAAGGGAATTGTAAGGAATAATAATTATAGCATCAACATAGTGGATAAAGTTATGAAAAGGGTCAACATACAAAAAGCTAAAATAGAACCAGAACAAAAGAATTATGCAGGGTCATTGACATACATAGGTTCACATACTAGAAAAATTATAAAATGTTTTAATAAATATGGAGTAGATATAGCTATTAAAAAATGTGAAACGGTATTTGATAAGATAAGGAATAAGAATATAGAAAAAATTCCAGTATTACAGAAAAGCGGAATTTATAAATTAAAATGTAAAGACTGCAACAAAGTGTACCTAGGGGAGACAGGACGAAAATTCGCATGCAGGTTGTCTGACCACAAACGTGGAGAAGGTAATAGAACAACCAATTCGTTATATGCAAGACATTTCATAGAAGACAACCACAAGTTTGTTAATCCTTTGGAAGAATACGAAATTGTAAAAGTAGTAAATAACACAGTTGAAAGGAAGCTTAGAGAGGAGTTAGAAATATTGAAAGAAAGAGAAAAAGGGTTAGACAATTTAATTAATATTAAAATTAAATTTGATAATGAAGAAATATTTTATAACATGATTAAGAAGTAAATGAGAGAGGGCAGATAGATAAGATTAAGAATTATATTTCATAGTACTAATTGGTTGTTTTAAAATAAGGGTGTGTGACTGACCCATGTGTGTGGAGAGGAAGCGGGTAGGTTAAAAGGATGCACACACACACACACACACACACACACACTGAAACACAAGGAATTTACTAGAAAAATATGTAACTGTACAGATGGTGTGACAGAGTTTAGGGGGTGGGGAAGGGTCATTAATTTTTAGTTTGTTGTGGGTGAGCAGGGTGGTGGAGAGGGGTGAAGGGTTGGGTATTAAATATTTTCTGTCTATTCCTGATCTGGCGATGAGCTGTGAAGCTTGAAAGCGCTAATCGGAATAATTTTTATATAGTGGTGTGCAATATTGATCATTCTGATTGTGATTTCAACCACTAACACAAATTTCTTCATTAAATTTTATTTTAGATCGACGATAAAACAATGTTCGCCATTACATAGATGGGCGGCGACATGGGAGATTAGTGAACCGTTCATGTTGGTTAACCTTTTTGAATAACTCCAGCGGAACAACGGTAAGGGTGAGTTTATAACCGCCAGCACCTTCGACATTTACGTTAAATCGGTTTGTAATTTAAACAATTCTCTACTCTATTGTTACACTTGGTAGCGATTACCTATAAATCATTTCTGTAACCGGACGAACTTAATCATCTTTCAGTATTAATCCGTAACATGTATTCTTCTAACCTCTATTTTTCTGTGTTCTTGTAATCTGTTCTCTGTGATTAACGTATACTTGTAATTAAATTGTTAATTATATTAAAAAAATAAAACAATAAATAGTTTTAGTGATTTTCACTCGTCATTTATTAAAATTATAAATCCATGACAGCTGTTTCGGCAGCACAGTGCCTTCATCAGATGGTGTAAGCTGGACTAATTTTCGTACAATATAATACAGAATATAAGATATAAGGCAAGTGCTATTGTTTAGAGAGCGATAGTAATCTCGTGTCAATAAGATTTAATACACATTACACAAACATATAACATAACATAAACCAAGTCTATTTATACAAATTAAGTAGAGGCGAGCTATTTAGATCTAACTGATCATTTAATAATACATTTAAATATTTGTGTTTATTAATTTCAAGGGTTTCAAATAAATCAAGCTTTGGACTTTTAGCAGATAAATGTAAAATTTAAAATTGTCATTATAACTATGGTCTTTTTCTAACAGGTGATTTGCATAATTGGATTCATAATAATTGGATTTATAATTTTAATAAATTACGAGTGAAAATCACTAAAACTATTTATTGTTTTATTTTTTAATTGGATTTATAATTTTAATAAATGACGAGTGAAAATCACTAAAACTATTTATTGTTTTATTTTTTTAATGGATTTATAATTTTAATAAATGACGAGTGAAAATCACTAAAACTATTTATTGTTTTATTTTTTTAATGGATTTATAATTTTAATAAATGACGAGTGAAAATCACTAAAACTATTTATTGTTTTATTTTTTTTAATATAATTTAAAAAGATATTTTCACCAAGAAAAGGTATCAAGCATTAATTAATTAAATTGTTAAAATTACTTTGTGTATCCAGGTTTCCCTCCTTGCAACATGTTTTTTTTTTTATATTTTATACACAACGCGTTGAGATTTATCATCCCATCATCAAGTAATAAAACATGTTCACTCACACGGAGTACGTTAATTAGTAAGCCACAAACATCCCGTTATTTAAGCGACTCCCAAACAACGTTATCTCACGATGCGCATCGCTACGGATCTCGCGAGTGACTAACGATTCCACACATCATACTGTGCTCGCACTTATCTATCATATTGTTCTACCACGCGTATAGCTGTATCACATAGCTCGTTGGATTTGAAAGAAAGTTTTTCATTCAGAAGTTGATCACCCTGAGTTTTGGAGGTTCTATAAATTTAAAACTCTTCAAGTGCGTCCATGAGTTTGCTCTTGCAGTGCGTCCATGCAGTGCTTTTGAAACTGTTTTGAAAAATGGAATAATTATGGTTATGATTGATGACAAGTAAGGCAAAGTTCGATTTAATGTTTTTAATGCCACCCTTAGGCAGATGCTCTTTGTACCTATCCAAGAATTTTCTTCTTGTCTGTCCAAAGATTCTGAAAAATAGAGTGCAAAGACTGTAATAGTTTTTATATTGTAGTAGTTTTTATACACAAGGTAATTTTAACAATTTAACTGTACATGAAACTTGGAGACCACAACAATTATGTGTATTTTTGTAGCTTGAAAAACTATAGTCTCCTCTTCTTCAGATTCCACAAGTATGTCAAGTATCCATAATTCAACAAACATTGACACTTCTGTTAAAATTGTTATTGTCAGCCGCGCTGTTAGGCCGAATTCTACAGTTATAGTTATTGACAGACGTTTCGGCCCCAACATCGGAGGCCATAATCAGTGTCTAGATTGGCACGATGTCCGCTAATTCACTTCAGACGTAAAGTACAGGCTATGTGCCTGAGATCCGCAATAGTATGTGCAATGCTGTGTTCCCAAGCCAATGAAATAACACTTGATGCTGATTAGTCAAAGCTGGTGGTGTATTTAGGCCTTATTATGTACGGGTGTAATTTACAGGGGTACTATGTATATATATATATATATATATATATATATATATATATAGTATTTAAAATTTATATTTGTATTACCTCAAGATGTTATTTTTCCTTATTTGGAACATGTTTCGAGAGCTCCCGTGCTCTCATCCTCAGCCTTCGCGATCTTGCGTCTCGTGAAGTATTTGTATGTTGGCTGGATGCTATTAATGTTTCTTGAAGGTCTCTGGTATTTTAAAGTTGTATTATTGTGTGTGATTGTGGTATATGTACTTGTATTTTGTGTATTTTCGATGTTGAGTGCTTTGAATATTGTGTCATGATTTGTATTTGTTCAGGTATTAGTTTGTTTTGTGTTTTACGTTTGTATATTTGTAAATTTTCCCAAATGTTCATTATGGTGCCTTTGTGTGGTATATGTTTTATTAGTGTCACATTGGTAATGTCTGGGAATTCAGGTCCTGTGTTTATTGCATGTGTGGCTAAATTGGATTTATATATTTCTGGTTTTTATATATTGCCAGCAGTGAACTTACAGTTCCTCATACGACTGTCTGGCGTATGTTAGGGCGACGTTTGGTCTATCAACCATACCGATTACAACTAGTGCAAGCTCTTCTTGTTGCTGATAAATGGAAACCTGTGGAGTTTTGCAATGATCTCTTAACGGATATAGAAGACGACAGGTTTTTATTACAGCGGTTGATTTTTAGTGATGAAGCTACGTTTCATGTTAGCCGTAAAGTTAACCGTCATAACGTGCGCATATGGGAACTCCAGAATCCTGATGAAATCGTCAAGCATGAGTGAGATTCACCAAAAGTGAGCGCTTTGTGCTCACAAAGATTTATGGCTCATTCATTTTTTGATAAAAACACGGTGACGAGACTGAGTTATCTTGAAGTGCTGCATACCTGGCTTTTTCCACAACTTCATGAGGACTCTGATGATTTTATATTCTAACAAGACGGAGCCCCGACACACTGTCACAACAACGTACGGCAACTCCTGAATGGTACACTACCTCGACGCCGGATAGGGCGCACGGGACTCTGAGGCACTGCCCTACACTCATGGCCTTCAAGAGCTCCAGACTTGATCCCATGTGACTTCTTCTTGTAGGGTGTCACCGGACAAAAGGATTGCCGCATGACAAATGGCGCCAATCGTACACTCTAGTGTTTTTGGTGGCCTTAAAGGACCTGTGGCGAGAAGACTGATGTTGTCGTACCGCGCTGAGATGTTCGGCGGCTGCGCCCGCTGTTCGTGACGGCCCAGCGACGTCCTATCGCTGGCGCGGAACTGGAGGGCGAAGACGCAAGAACGCCGGTTCTATTCTTCGGCCGTTCCTTCCGGCTGACTCCGCGTCGATGTCGTCCGAGAGAGGAGAGGAGATGAAGTGCGTCCGATGGCGTGGCGATGAAGAGTGTGTCGAAAATTGGTGCCCGAGCTGTTGAGATGCGCGTCGTGAGACGTCCCAATAGTTTCCTAGTACCGAGCTTCCGGCAGGGGCTCCTGCCTAGTGGTCCTATCCAGACGGAATCTTAATTAACTATTTAGTGGCCGCTACAACGGCATGCTCGTACTAGGCCATCCTAGTACAGTATTTGCCGAGGCCGTTTCCAAGAATCACCTGGACGTGTTCGGTAGTTGCCAAGGGCAGCTATGAGAGGGTTTGTCTGGGTCCTTGCAGCTCGGACGTAACATTTACGTGCAAGTCGCCTTACGGTGTCATCCAAGGAGAGGACACCGAGTCCTCTTCTCAAAAGTCGAGAAGGTAACCGATAGGGGGCTTTGGCCGCTAGCCGAAGGCCCCTATCGAGAATGCTTTGCAACTTTCTTTTATGAACGGTTGCGAGGTAACCCTAGACGGGAATAGCGTAGGTAATGATCGGCAACAGGTACGCGTTGACAATCAACTTACCCAGCTTGCGGGTCATAGCCTTGTTGGCGAGTATCGGAAACAGATGCACGAGACGAGCGGACGCTCTCTGACGCATCGTCTCAGCGTGGGCACGTCAGGTGAGCCGACGATCAAGGTGGACACCGAGGTATTTAACCTCTCTCGACCAGGGCAAATACGTTCTACCGAGTCTCACTCGTCCTCGTGGTTCTTTTCGGCGCTTTGAGAATAGCACAGCGGATCTCGTGGTTTCGTTGACGGCAACTTTCCATCTTTCCGTCCACGTCGTATACGCATCGAGTGCGCGCTGGAGTCGTATGATAGCCCTGTCAGCGTTCCGATCGGCGGTATAGACCGCCGTTTTGCGTCGAAAATTTCTAGCGGCCCTGGTTTTATGCACTAACCGGGATCGCTGATTGACTCGCTCCGAGCACGTTAGTTGTCACGTCTCGGCTGCTGATCCCCGATTGGCTCGCTGTGTCCGTCGTTGGTACCGGAGAGCAGATGTTCGCATACCGCTGTCGTCACAACTCCCCCGGGTCTTGAATGCTTTCCGGTAGTCAGCCTACTGTTCTTCTCCGGATCTTGTAGAGGTGTATGTTTGGCGCCATGTTGATTTGTGTGCCGGCTGGTAGCTCGCTGGCGTGGCTGGATCTTGCATCCGCAAGATGATCGGGGGCCCACGTTGGGCGCCACTTGTCAGCGGACAAAAGGCTTGTCGCATGACAAATGGCGCCAATCGTGTTTTGGTGGCCCTAAAAAGGACCGTGTGGCGAGAACGCTGATGTTGGTCGTGCCACGCTGAGATGTTCGGCGGCTGCGCCCGCTTATAGTCTAACGGAGCGGGTTTTATGCACTGACCGGGATCGCTGATTGACTCGCTCCGAGAACGTTAGTTGGTCTCGTCTCGGCTGCTGATCCCTGATTGGCTCGCCTCGTATCCGCTGGTACCGGAGAGCATTCAAGACCCGGGGGAGTTGTGACGGCAGCGGTATGCGAACATCTGCTCTCCGGTACCAGCGGATACGAGGCGAGCCAATCAGGGATCAGCAGCCGGGACGAGACCAACTAACATGCTTGGAACGAGCCAATCAGCGATCTCAGTAAGTGCATAAAACCCGCTCCGTTAGAAAAGTTTGCGAGCTCGCGCAGTGCCACCGGTGCCAGAGGTTCGGCCACCATACCGACGTCTGCCGCAATGCCCCGGCCTGTCTACGTTGTTCGTTGGGACATTTAACTCAGGCCTGCACTGTGGCAGACAAGTCAAAATTCCGCTGCATCAATTGTGGCCAAGGCCATGCAGCAAGTAACGTAAACTGCCCGGTCTACAAGGCGGAGCTCCTGCGGAAGCAAAAGCCGCAGGGGCCCCTCCCGAAGCCAAGGCAGCCAGCTATGCAGCCCCAACCCTAGAGACAGCCTAGAACTCAGGCAAGGCCTCAACCTCAGGCACAACCGGCACGGCGCGCGCCCTCTCCGGCTCCACCTCCAGCCCCTGCAAAGGCAAGCAAACGTACCGCGTCTCCTTCCGAAGCAGAGACACGCCCAGTAGTCGTCATCTCGGTATTGGAGCCGGAGATTCAACCCTCCACCTCCGCGGAATCTCCTACTCCCGCCTCTGAACCAGAGGCAGCCTCGCCACCCTTGCCACCTCCGCGATTTCCGCGAGCAGGCATCACAAAACCCAGGAACAAAGGGATAACCACACCGGATGCTCGGCCCCGAGCTCCTGCCGGCCCACAGCCCAAGAAAAGTCCTGCTTCCCGGTATAAGTCCGACGAAGCGCAACAGCGTACTTTTCCTGCCGCTGATTCAAAACCGTCTGGCCCTGGTCCTGTGGCTTCCACCACGACCCGATCTGCCGTTAAACCTGGTCGCCCTTACGCGGCCTCAGTTTCCAGGCAAACCGCCCAGTCCGTCATTTCCGATGACGCACAGTTCGTCCGTGACTTTCTGTCTGGCTACGACCTCAAAAATGTCGCATCTACCTTCAGGTCCATCCGAGACCGCCTGGAAACTGCTGACCCAACTGAGAGATTCATGCTCTTGGTGGAAGCCTGCGAAGTCATAGGTCTTCTATGAACCGAGCCCTTAGACGAGATCTCTCGCTCGTAGCCTGGAATGCTAACAACATCGGTTCCAAGCATTCCGACCTTCTTGAATTCCTGGCTCGGTTCAAACCCGACGTACTTCTCCTCGGGGAAACCCACCTGACCCCGGCGAACCGGTTTCGATTACCAAATTACGTGGTCTATCGGGATGACCGAGTTGGCCGACGAGGAGGCGGCACGGCGATCGCGGTGAGGACCTCCATAGGTCATCATCGTGTCGCTTTGCCGCAGCTTACCAACCTAGAGGCCACCGCCATTGAGGTCCACGGAGCTCTTGGCGGCGTCCTCGTGGTTTCAGCTTACAAGCCCCCACAAGCTGAACTCCTTGTCGGCGACTTGGACGTCATCTTCGATTCCCATCGAAGGGTAATTTTGGCCGGCGATCTGAATTGCAAGCATCGCGTTTGGAATAGTCGCCTGACTACTCCGAACGGGAGGCGCTTGCTCAGTTTTGTTGAATCGCGCCGGGCGATGGTGTTTGGTCCAGCGCAACCCACGTTCTTTCCGTCAATGCCTAACGCGGCTCCCGATGTTCTGGATATCGCGGTGACCCAAAGAGTTGTCTGTCCGGTCGAGGTATTCTCACTTAGGGAGCTGACATCCGACCACAACCCTATCTTGGTCCACGTCGCTACCCAGCACGCCTGTGCACGTTTTGACCAGAAGAAGGTTATCGATTGGGATCGCTACGGCCCGGCCTTGTGCCGTAGATTGCCGCCAGCGGCCCCAATCGATTCCGTTCGCCTCCTAGACGAAGCAGTTGCGGGAATCGAAGAGGCAATCATCTCGGCTATAGGCGTGTCTTCACGTACGCGAGCTGGCTTCACGCCTGACTACCAACGCATCCCTGAGGAAGTCTCTCTTCTCGCTCGCGAGAGGAATTACTTCCGGAAACGTTGGCAGAGGACCCGTGATCCGGCCGATAAGGCAGCATACAAGCGGCTCACCGGACGACTGCGCGGCAGTCTGAAGGCGTTCCGACGTAGCTGTTGGGAACTCGACGTGGCCCGAACGGGGGATGCGGACCCGCAATCTCACCCGTACAGAATACCTACCGCATTGACGGGACGGAGGCGCCGACCTCCACTTCCCGCCATTGTTGGACCGTTCGGTCGACTCCTGGGTCGCCCGGAGGAGAAGGCCGAGTACTTGGGCTTGTGTTTCGAGCGTCAGTTCGCTCCCAACCCGCCCATGGACTGGGACTTCGACGAACAAGTCGAGATGGCTGTGGAAGACTTTCTGTCTCTTCCGATCACGGCGGAGCCTGACCCCATCTCTTTGGAAGAGGTCTCAGATCGGCTCGCTGAACTTCAGCCAAGAAAGGCTCCAGGCCCGGACGGTGTTACCAACACCGCTCTACGACTTCTTCCCGAGCCTGGAGTTCAATTCTTGCCTGATTTGTTCAACGCGTGTCTTAGACTGGCCTACTTTCCCAAGAAATGGAGAAAGGCGACGGTTATCGTGATCCCGAAGCAGGGAAAGGATACCACCCGCTCGGAAAACCTCCGGCCTATCAGCCTACTCTCCGCTACGTCCAAGGTTTTTGAGCGCCTCGTACAGCGTCGTGTACGAGAACATCTAACCAACTTTGACGTGCTGGTCCCCGAACAGTTCGGCTTTCGTGTGGGGCATTCGACCACTCATCAACTGATGAGACTGGTGGAAAGCATCACGGAAGCCGGGTGTCGGAGAGAACGGACCGTTGGCTGTTTCTTAGATGTTGAGAAAGCCTTCGACAGCGTATGGCATGATGGCCTGTTATTCAAACTTAGGGAAGTCCAGCTCCCGGACTGCTACCTCCATCTGGTTGCTAGCTTTCTGACGGAGAGGACCTTCTGCGTGAGAGTTGGCGATTCTGTCTCTTCCGAGAGACGAATCACCGCCGGCGTCCCTCAAGGTAGTGTTCTAGGCCCCCTTCTGTTCTCGATCTACGTCAACGACGTGCCGAGACAGCCTGGAGTCCAGATGGCCCTCTTCGTTGACGACACGGCCGTATTTACGGCCGATCGTCATGAGGAAAGGGCCGTCCTACGACTGCAGCGCCAGCTCGACACGCTCGTGGACTGGACTGAGAATTGGAGAGTGCAACTCATCGCTACCAAGAGTGTAGCCGTCGAATTCTCTAAGCGACGGAAGAACCCCGTTAGGCAACTACGTATCGGCAGAACGTACTTGCGCTGGTCCAACGAGGTCAAGTACCTCGGCTTACACCTTGACCATCGGCTCACCTGGCGTACCCACGCACAGACAGTTCTTAAGCGAGCATCCACTCGCCTGTGCGCACTGTTTCCACTCCTGATCAGCTCAGCCATGACCAGGAAATTGGGTAGGATGATCGTCGGCGCGTATCTGCTGCCGGTCATTACCTACGCCTGCCCGGTCTGGGGTTACCTCGCCGCAATGCATAAAAAGAAGTTGCAGAGCGTCCTCGACAGGGGGCTTCGGCTAGCGGCCAAAGTCCCCCGTCGCTTCTCATCTCGCCTTCTAAGGAGAGGACTTGGCGTCCGCTCCTTAGACGACACTTTCAGGCGGCTTGCACGCAAATTTTATGCACGTGCGGCGAGGTTCCCAGGCAATCCTCTAGTGACTGGGCTGGGAAGGTACCGTATACGCCCAGGTGATTCGTGGAAAAGCCCTCGGTGTATACTGCGCTAGCGTAGGCTAGCACAACAGCCGAGAATCGGCCTGCTATAGAGCAAGCGCCTTACTTGAGCAGGGCCACGAGGCAGGAGCTCCAGAAGGTAGCTCGGAACTCAGTTACCGTGCGGTTCGTCTCTGCGACGCACAACCGCAAAGCCCAGAGCGAAAAAAAAAAAAAGTTTGCGATCTCTTCATCGCCACGCCACGCCATCGGACGCACTTCATCTCCTCTCCTCTCTCGGACGACATCGACGCGGAGTCAGCCGGAAGGAACGGCCGAAGAATAGAACCGGCGTTCTTGCGTCTTCGCCCTCCAGTTCCGCGCCAGCGATAGGACGTCGCTGGGCCGTCACGAACAGCGGGTGCAGCCGCCGAACATCTCAGCGCGGCACAACATCAGCCTTCTCGCCACACGGTCCTTTTTAGGGCCACCAAAAACACTAGTGTATGATTGGCGCCATTTGTCATGCGGCAATCCTTTTGTCCGGTGACAGGGGATACGTGGAAGTTCGTGTTTTTTTCCACCGTTGGTTCGCGACCTAGACGAGCTGGAAAACAGGATATCAGCAGCAGTAGGTTCAGTCGAAGATGTTACCTTGCGAAAAGTGTGATGAATTTAGCCATCGTCTGGATGCTGTCCGTGCGGCTGATGGAGGACACACAGAGCATTTATATTAACGTTGATAAAACTGTGATTTTATGAGTATTTTGTACTTTCTTTCAATATTATAACGTGTTTTTATTAATAAATATAAGTATTTAAAATTGGGTCATTTTTTTGGAAAAATCCTGCATAAAGTTTTTAACATTTATTAAGAAATTTTATTTTATTTGTCAGTTCTTGTGTACTATTGTCAGCGGTAAAATATTCACTGACATTTACTAATTTATGTTAACATCTTGAAATAGATAAAAGAAGCTGTCAATAAAATGAAACGTCCAAAGATATTACTTCATCGAATTTTATACCTTTAAGAAGAAGAAAACAAAATTGTTTTTCTGTAGAATTGGCATTGTTAAAGTGTTTCGTTTCGAAACAATTATCCGCTTGAATTATCGAGTTCGAGTGAGTTTACAAAGAGGGCAGCACGAGTTCATTATCTCCGTGACCTATATCTTACAGAAGAGAGTAATATTAAGGATTTAACACTGCCATCCTTTATTCTCAAGTTAATTGAATTTAACACGTGCGTTACCGTAGAAACGTTGCCACAATATAAAACCCGCATAATATTTTGTTTCAGGTTTTTCAATATTATATTTTATTTAACGCAGAGCTGCAGCAGTAATTTATTTCAAGCATAAGAGATTTTTGCAATTTTTCTGATAATGAAAACATTATTTAATGTCAAAGTTTATCCAATAATGAATGTACATAATACCATAATAAACGTTGTTTTTTAGAGTAATATATTGCTATCCGGCGTTACGAGTTTTTTTGTGCTGCTTGAGACTTGTCCAAAAGTAGGTTACAAGTCTTGGGTTGATCTGGGGCAAGCCCCCTTCAGGAAAATAGAAGGATGTAAAGAGACGCACGCCAGTGGTGGGTAGAGTAGTTTAAACATGAGTTCAGGCAAGACAGGAAAGAGTAACGCAGGTCGCCAAAGCTGGAAGGAGGTGACAGAGAAGCGTCAAGGCAGGGCGGGGGACACAAAGAAGAGGGTATAGACCAGGTAAGAAGTTAGGGAAAATTTAAAATTTTATGTGATCAAGAAGGATGCCAGGTGAAGTATGTTCGAAGTATGTTTTATTTCTTTGACTCTGACGGCGAGAAGTTTCGGGAGGAGATCCATCGGCTATGGTAAGTAGGCGGATTGTGAGGAAAGAAGGTCTACGGGTGTTGCGGGTCGTTCTGTTGATGGACGTGGCTATGGATTGTAGGGAACTGCGTTGTTTTGCAGTTTGTGAGTATTTCCACTAATCTTGTACAGGAAGGAGTCGAGGTTTAGGAAGAGTGACTCATTTTCGAGTGTTCGAATTTTCGAGTATAATGTCAGAGCTGTGTTCGGTTTTTCTGATTTTTGATCTGGCAACCCTAACTGTGATATACAATGTGGAATCCGCATTTGGTCGTAGAAATGGTGTTTAGAGAACAATATAAATATGCTTCTAGTATTCATAAACGAAGCTTAAAGATACTAATAAGGAATCTTTAATGAAAGTTAATGTAAATTTTATGTTAAGTTACATAATGTAAATTTAGGAATATTTGTGATACGTGTCATAGAAATCTTAGATATAAAACAAGACACAACACAAGGATTAAATTTTATAAGACAATTGCAACACCCACGTTGATTTATGCGAGTGAGGCGTGGGTTATGACAAAAAAGGAAAGCGCCAAGATTCAGAGTGATGAAATGCGGTTTCTTCGAAATACTTTAAATTATACATTGCAAGATAGAATAAGAAATAGAGATATCAGAGCAGAACTTGAAGTAAAGGACATAAATGAAATTATGTCAATTTACAGAAGACAATGGTGCGATCATCTGCAAAGGATAACAGAGGATCGATTGCCGAAAGCGGCACTGAACTATAAAGCCATTGGTAGAAGAGATGTGGATTATCCGAGGATGAGATGGATGCCGGAATAGGTTTATATAACCTAATAAAAGTAGAGAAAAAGAGAAGAAGAAGTTACAAAATGTGGATTTTTATAAAGTACCGATTAAGTGTTAGAGAGAAAAAAGTAATAACTTAACAATTAAATTAAGTGGTCAGATTCGTTGTTTCTAATGTAGACAAATTGCTTTCCGAAATAATTTATTGGATAGTGTCATATGACGGTCGAGATGCTTACGAATTACTTGTGTGCTTCTTGTAACGTTATCGACGTGATCGTGATGGCTGTGGGTTGAATTCTGCTTTATTTTATATGTAAAACATTTTGATGTTTTATGGTTTCTACTTTAGTTATGAACACCGTAGGCTACTTATATAAAGGAAGGGAAAATTATACCAGACATGTGCCAGCCACTGTATACTCAGTTTACGGTTATCGTGGGTTTGATATCGAAGTCAAACGTGTCCATAAACTTTACGTATGTGCGCTAAAGTTGTTTACAGCCTAGTAAAACAGATAGCAGCACCGGTAACGGCTGAGATTGTATACACCTCGTTAGGCTCAATAGTGCGCATGCGTTTGGCGACATCGTCTGAGTATCGCATATTGTAAACTAAACATTTTCCGGCAATGTGTAAATGTGCAGAAAATTGTGATAACAGTCCTTTATTTTCAATTTCTTAAAAATCGAACGCCTGCTGCAAACTAATTTTAATAAAATATTTGTGAAATTTTTAAGTTTGTAACGACAAAAATATCCGATTAAAAACTGTTCTTGCGCTGTTGGTACGACTGTCTCTAACAATTCTCTACGTTTTTAGGTATATTTTGGCTGTATCACATTGTATACACACAATACACTGTTGTATGCAGAGTAATTTGTTTGAAATCAATTGTAAAAGTTGTGTTCTGGTGTTACGCGATATATATTTAAACATTATTTAATGCATGATCGAAGAACTTGCATTGTATTTCGTTCGAAGGCTGAGAAAAAACTATTATACTCTAACGCGGTGAAAGTTATGCTGAAGGCTTTTGTTAAGTTTGGTATGCGCGACCGAACTGTTAATAAATGATGCTTCTTCCAGATTAGAAGATTTATAACCCAACCATCAGAAATTTGATAAACGTGTAAAAATTTAAGTGAATCATAGTTTGTCCATACGAGAAATCTTTTGTAAGAATAAAGGGAAGGAACCTCTCGGAAAACTAAGAACACATGGCTTCACCACTATATCCTTGAAAGTACAAGAAGAAAAAGAAGCAGGATAACGAGAAAAAGGAGAAAAAGAAGAAGGAGAAGGAGGAGGGGAAACAGAAGAAGAAGAAGACCGAGCGGAGCCCTATCGATTTTCCTGACGTTCTGTGATTTATTCCTCTGTTATATGATTACAACTCGTGTTATCCCCGCAACGATATAAACTGACCTTATGTAAACTACAGTATACAATCACGAGTTGACACAGCGACGATTTCCAAAGCGACTATTTAAATCGTCCGCGGTACAGCAGACTGGCAATCTCGAGGCACCTGTTATGTTAGAACAACAACCAAACCAAAGCAAGATACCGTTGATAAATCGTCCAAATTTCGTTTGCGTGTGTTGAGTCTTACAAAGGGGGTCACGTGCACAGCCGTTGCCACGGCAACAAAAGGGATTTGCCGTTACAAACGTGACGAGAATGCTCTGTAGCAAATGCCCCCCCCCCCCCAACGGGACAAGCGTTTTCTATCCATGCAGCTAATCGTTTTTCTAGTATGCAGATATAAAATGTGTGTATATGCTTACAGATAATTTCTTCAATTAATTTTGGTACAATAAAAGAGTAAGTTTAGGAGGGGGACAATTAAGACTCTCTTCGTTTTTACGCAGAATAGGAGTTTTAAATTGTTTTAGTAAACCAAGAGGTACAGTGTCTGTAGTGCACAATGGAATGGAGTGAACTCCTTTACAGTAATGGCTGGGTTTCGTATTAATATTACTTTACACCGCTGAAGGTAATCTAGTACTGGTAGTACTAAAAATATTTCTATTATTTTAATTAGAACGTTTCCTATTGTAACAGACTGCAAATATTTCATCATCATAATAATCATCTTCAAATATTCAAGCAAGGATGGTTTTTACGGTCTCAAACAAACAAAGATTAGAGCTGGTCTCTCCAGCGCTTCCTCGGACGTCCCACACCTCTCCGTCCCCACGGCTTATAGTCCCATAGTTGTTTGGGGATGCGGCAGTCATCCATTCGCCAAATATGTTCCAACCAATTCAGCCGATACTGGGCGATCCTGTCGAGTATACTCATAATATTCAATTCCTGCCGTATATCTGTGTTTCTTCTATGATCATGGAGAGTATACCCTGACACGTGCCTCAGAAATCTCATTTTAGCCGCTTGGATGCAACTGGCCTGGCCTTCTGTTACAGTTCAATTCTCAGACCAATTAAGAAGTATGGGAAGAGCCATCACCTTGTAGAATTTTGGCTGTGTTCCTTTACTTGCTGACTTAAGAGTTCGCCTAATGGTCCCGCACATAAGTTGAACTTATACAACTTATTCACAACGTCGTTGCTTGCGTTATAAGACACACTGTAGCCCAGTAATTCAAAATTTGCTAACTTGTTCCAGGACAGTACCATCTATAACAATTTGTGCCCGTACGGGATCAGTTCCACGAAAAGCCATCACCTTGGTCTTACGTGTCGATATCTGCAATCCAGAGTCTTCGCAGATTCGATTTAACAAATGTATACCCATCTGCAATCTGTTTTCCGAGTCCGACAAAATAGCCTGATAAATGTTTGCAATAATTCCCTGACAAATATAAAAACCAATAACTGTAACTGATTGACAAGAAAAAAATATTTAGGACAATCTACAAATACAGAATGTGTCTAAAGTAATAAACTTTAATATGTTTTATATTTAAAATTAAATTTGAATTTATACTTTTCCTAAATCTATATCTATAAAAATGAATGTTTGTTTCTTTCTTTGTACCGTATGCGTTCCTATACCATTCATCCGATTGCGATGAAACTTCGGTGAGTTGTTGTGCGCACGCCCGCGAAGGTTTATGAATTTTTTTCAATGGGGCCCTTTCGGGGTTCTTGGGGTCTTCCACATCTCCTCCTAAACCACTGGACCGATTTCAACCAAACTTGGCACAAATATTTTATGCAACGGGAGAACCGACATAGGGTAGGTGTTTTTTCGATGGGGTCCTTTGGGGGGTCCTTTGGGGTCTTCCACATCTTCTCCTAAACCACTGGACCGATTTCAACCAAACTTGGCACAAATATTTTACGCAACGGGAGAACCAACATTGGATAGGTGTTTTTTTCGACGGGGTCCTTTGGGGGGTCCTTAGGGGTCTTCCACATCTCCTCCTAAACCACTGGACCGATTTCAACCAAACTTGGCACAAATATTTTACGCAACGGGAGAACCAACATAGGATATGTGTTTTTTCGATATGATCCTTCGGGGGTCCTTTTGGGGGTCCTTTGGGGTCTTTCACATCTCCTCCTAAACCACTGGTCCGATTTCAACCAAACTTGGCACAAATATTTTACGCAAAGGGAGAACCAACATAGGGTAGGTGTTTTTTGAATGGGGTTCTTTTGGGGGTTCTTTGGGGTCTTCCACATCTCCTCCTAAACCACTGGATCGATTTCAACCAAACTTGGCACAAATATTTTACGCAACGGGAGAACCAACATAGGATATGTGTTTTTTCGATATGATACTTCGGGGGGTCCTTTGGGGTCTTCCACTTCTCCTCCTAAACCACTGGACCGATTTCAACCAAACTTGGCACAAATATTTTACGCAAAGGGAGAACCAACATAGGATAGGTGTATTTTCGATGGGGTTCTTTTGGGGGTTCTTTGGGGTCTTCCACATCTCCTCCTAAACCAGTGGACCGATTTCAACCAAACTTGGCACAAATATTTTACGCAAAGGGAGAACCAACATAGGATGGTGTATTTTCGATGGGGTTCTTTTGGGGGTTCTTTGGGGTCTTCCACATCTCCTCCTAAACCAGTGGACCGATTTCAACCAAACTTGGCACAAATATTTTACGCAACGGGAGAACCAACATAGGACAGGTGTTTTTTTCGATACGATCCTCTGGGGGGTCCTTTGGAGTCTTAAAATCTAACTTATTAGATCTGGTTACTATGGCAACCCAATGGAATAGATTCTGTTCTAAATATATTATCGCATTAAATTGAAGACCACGCGAACGAAGTCTTTATATATTATATATATACAAACACTTTCTTTCTTTGAGTGGGATTGCAACGCATGCCGGGTACTCGCTAGTAATTATAATATTTTATACATGTACACACATAATACACGCCTGGAAGACCTGTACCGGTGAATATCGTTCACGTGTATCATCTACAACAGAAGAATCTGATTACAAAGTAGCTCAACTGTAGTCACGGATTACTAACGTTTTGAAAAAAATAATGAAACCCTGACATGACAATTACGTATAATAGCAGATTTCAACGCCAAAGTTTGAAACATATTTGAAGGCACAGACCTATGACTCCCTAAACCATTCGTCACATCTCAACTTCTACTGCTTGTAGCTTCTTTGGTTTACCTTCCAATTTATACAGCCGAACATGACTATGTTATGTAAGATGACACAGTAAATAGTGTTTTTGGTAGTGTGAGTTGCTTTTCCGTTTCAAAGCACACAATTCAACTGCCTTATTATCACTGTTTTCCATAGTGCAATCTGTACCTGATGTAATACTGAAACATTATATATTTGTAAGTAGATTAATTTCCAGTATATTATTATTAGGGTAACTTTACGGTATTCTAATTTGGTAAACGAATGTATTTAGCTATAAGAGAATCTATGTTTTTTCTTCATTATATAACGCTTTATATTCATCAGTTGCAGCCAACTGCTTAGCGAGTTGCTTTGTGTAACAAACAGTTGTCGCAGTGCAAGACAGAGAGTTAGACGCTTGTTTCGTTTAATTGATATTTGTATTAGATCATTGTAGTTAAACAAATTAAGTCTTTTTGCTTTGGAAATGGGAATTGTAAGTTGTATTTCATTTTGTGTGCTTAGCGAGTTGCTTTGTGTAACAAACAGTTGTCGCAGTGTAAGAAAGGAGAGTTAGACGCTTATTTCGTTTAATTGATATTTGTATTAGACCATTGTAGTTAAATAAATTAAGTCTTTTTGATTTGGAAATGGGAATTGTAAGTTGTATTTCATGTCTTAATTATATAACGCTTTATATTCATCAGTTGCAGCGAACTGCTTAGCGAGTTGCTTTGTGTAACAAACAGTTGTCGCAGTGTAAGACAGAGAGTTAGAAGCTTGTCTCGTTTAATTGATATTTGTATTAGATCATTGTAGTTAAATAAATGAAGTCTCTCTGCTTTGGAAATGGGAATTGTAAGCTGTATTTCATTTCTTAATTATATAACGCTTTATATTCATCAGTTGCAGCTAACTGCTTAGCGAGTTGCTTTGTGTAACAAACAGTTGTCGCAGTGTAAGACAGAGAGTTAGACGCTTGTTTCGTTTAATTGATGTTTGTATTAGATCATTGTAGTTAAATAAATTAAGTCTTTTTGCTTTTAAAATGGGAATTGAAAGTTGTATTTCATTTCTTAATTATATAACGCTTTATATTCATCAGTTGCAGCGAACTGCTTAGCGAGTTGCTTTGTGTAACAAACAGTTGTCGCAGTGCAAGACAGAGAGTTAGACGCTTGTTTCGTTTAATTGATATTTGTATTAGATCATTGTAGTTAAACAAATTAAGTCTTTTTGCTTTGGAAATGGGAATTGTAAGTTGTATTTCATTTTGTGTGCTTAGCGAGTTGCTTTGTGTAACAAACAGTTGTCGCAGTGTAAGACAGAGAGTTAGAAGCTTGTTTCGTTTAATTGATATTTGTAATAGATCATTGTAGTTAAATAAATTAAGTCTTTTTGCTTTGAAAATGGGAATTGTAAGTTGTATTTCATTTCTTAATTATATAAAGCTTTATATTCATCAGTTGCAGCGAACTGCTTAGCGAGTTGTTTTGTGTAACAAACAGTTGTCGCAGTGTAAGACAGAGAGTTAGACGCTTGTTTCGTTTAATTGATATTTGTATTAGATCATTGTAGTTAAATAAATTAAGTCTTTTTGCTTTGGAAATGGGGATTGTAAGTTGTATTTCATTTTGTGGTACAAAAGCTTATACGGCCGGTGTCATTTTGATTAAAATAACTCCCAGGCTGTTTGGCTGTGCTCCAAAGCCTCTGACAAAACCAGAAGTTTCGGCAATGCCACTTACTGCCATCTTCAGTGGAAACGAGTCGACGCTAACGTGGGATGATATACCACAGTACTGTGATCCAGCCTTAACTACAGTACTGTGGTCCTAACGTATATCATCCCACTCTAGCGTTGACTGGTTTCTACTGAAGACGCATTCAGTGGTATTTCCAAAACGTCGGGTTTTGTCAGAAACTTTGGAGCACAGCCAAACAGGCTGGAAGTTAATTTTAATCAAAATGAGTTTTATTATTTTGTTTAATATAGGCCTATTCAGAGTATTGTGAACTTATTAGTTCTTCATTTGGTCAACGCACCTCTAATCAGATTGCTTCACTCGAGTAAATTAATCGTGTGTTATACTTCGGTGTGACGCTGATGTCTTTATCATCTCTGCTTGTTTTCACAATGTTACCCAAAATACCTACAAAAGCACTATTTTTCGTTAATACTGTGCAAACCTACTATTTGATTCTTATCACTTGACTGTTAAAATGAATATAAAACAAATGTAGTTAAATTTGTTTAACATCATATCTACGATAAGATGAATTACACTGGAAGTGCACGGCAAACATAAGACTTTACCCCAAAGTCATAAATAAGTTGGTAAAATCAAAAAGAAGTAAATATTTAATTGCACAGCTTTAGATAACTGGAAAGGGGAAAATCTATGTATGTTAGAACACGAGTATGTTGGCTGTATGTGTGTGCTACCGTTTTGATGGACACAAACTTATTATGACGTTCTTGCTGGATACTGAACTTGTAAATCTGATCCTCTACGTATATACGGGACGGTAAAATTATGTGATACCCCATAAACAGTGTGTATTGGTTCTGGCTACCGAGGCAAGGCGGTAAATTGTATGTACCGTGCTGTACCGAGTTTATAGCGTAGTAAAGTTGGTATCTACTCTGTTTGATTTACAAAGGCGAGACCGAGTGCAGCTGATCATCAGCTGATAATAACCGCAAGCCTGGGCATCGTCTCCTACACACAGTTTGTTTCTATAAACGTGTTGGTAGTGTTACGCCATTTCAGAACGTTTTACACATTTCTCGGCTATCGTAGGAGAGTCCAGCTGTAATGTTGTGTGCGTACGTGACACTTAACACGCGAGATAGTGTTACGTAATACGGAACAATCTCGTACATACGATAGTGTTGTTCGACAAGCTTCTCAACTAGCCCAACGGATTCGTGTTTCTGCCAAGGTCGGACTAAAGTATCCTCTGGAATTTTAAGTGTTTGTTAAGGATTCCTATTATGGAACCCTGCAGACTATAAACAGCCCACAACTGCCGCTTAGTTATTTAGTTTAAGTGGCGATTTATTCCAGTGCGGTTTGAAGCATTGTGGCGAAGTGTTGTGTTTTATAATTGTGCGGGATTCTATTAATTGACATTATAATTGCGTGTGGACAATTTTTATTTGATTTGTTGTAAGTGATTATTTTGTTGATTACAAACTGTTTAATTGTGATAATTAAAGCTGGTGATTAGTGATTTGGTTGGTGTCTTGTATTCTGTTTCCACTGTACCATACGACGATCAGTTAGACCGTCGTAACAGTATGTTCTGCAAATCGGATGGGACATTGAGCAAGAATGAGCGTTAGTCTCCACTCTCTTCCGTATCCGACCTATAGTTGATCCAGTATCTCTCAGATAATACGACAACCAAAACTTTATTAATGCTTTGTTCACTGTTATCGTCACATCACATTATATTGCTTGGTTGTGTTGCCCACACCCCGGTTTACGCCACATCTGCCACATCACTTGCCCCAAATATCTTGTTCAATGTTGACGTCAACAGAAAAGAAGAAGAAGGAGGAGATGGAGGAGGAGAAGAACTAGTAGTAGTAGTAGTAGTAGTAGTAGTAGTAGTAGTAGTAGTAGTAGTAGTAGAAGAAGAAGAAGAAGAAGAAGAAGAAGAAGAAGAAGAAGAAGAAGAAGAAGAAGAAGAAGAATTAGAAAAAAGAAGGGGAAGAGGAGGAGGAGGAGGAAAAGGAGTAGTAGTAGTAGAAGGAGAAGAATAAGAAGAAGAAGAAGAAGGAGAAGAAGAAGAAAAGAAGAAGAAGAAGTGTGTGTGTGTGTGTGTGTGTGTGTGTGTGTGTGTGTGTGCGTGTGTGTGTGTGTGTGTGTGTGTACAACAATGAGTAGATTATGCATGTTAAATGTTACTGGGACTCAAGGCATATTATAGCATGTTAAAATGAAAATTTATATAAGTAAAGACTGCAGATTTGGACATTGTATGTCAGTCAATAAGAGACATGTTCAAATTGTTAGTTTTAAGTATGTTTAGCCATTAGAAAAAACTGTTAATGTTGTGAAATTTTGCAAAAAGATGCATACATGTGTAATGAGTGCGCGTTTGCGAAAATATTTAATTATTTTACGGGACAACAGCAACAAGTTTATTAAATTAAGTAACTTTTGTGATATGGGAATTTTGATAAAAAAAAGTGCTAATTTGGAAAAGTAGAAGATTTCCGCATAAGTATAAATACAAACTTCAAATCGACTGGATTTATAGAATTGTTTTAACTCGAGCCTGTCTCTAACCTCCGGACCCAGAAACAACTCACATCGGTATCCAGATCGAATCAACACATCAGTATCCAGATTGAACTACACACATCAGTATCCAGACTGAATCATCAACATCTTGGTGACCTACATTCATCATAAAAGGGGAGTGGACTTTATTTTTTTATATAAACTCTAATAACAACTCATTAAAGGAAGGTAGTAGAATAAGTAATAAATTAAAATATTTGTTATTGTAAGAGACATAAAAATCTGAAAAGGTTTATTTAGATTAAATAAGAGATAATTTATTTTAATTTATATTTAGGTCAACAGAGACAGAGAAATTAGTTTTGTTATTTTCACATAAAATTATTAATAAAACCGACAGCATTCTAACATACAGTTTACCAAATTTTATTCTATGTTGTTCAAATACAAAATATAACACAATTTCAGAGCACCAACATCGAAAATACTCAAAAAACCTATATATGCACTGCACTGCACTAGCCGAGAAACGGGTAGAACCTTTACGAACTGCAACTGCCGACTTTTGAGAGCGTTACGTAAATGTCTTAGCAATATTAAACAGACTGAAACGCAGTAAAAGTGTGTACATAAACACAAGTAAATTTTACTCATAACCAAACTGAATATTACCTACAGAATAAGAAGGACACCAGCTGAGCCAACCAGTGGCGCTATCTTTATGCCAGGAAAGAGGCGCACTGCAACAGCTATTTCCTGCTTCCACTCAACACTGATCAACCGGGAAGTTTTGACTGGTTGAAAACGTTACTCGGGGTGTAAGGTGTCGGATGCGTCTCCCATACAACCGTCAACCTCACCTTCCCGAACGATGTCTTTACATCCGGCGCGCAACCTGTTGCCACTGACGACGTTCTTCCACTAATGAAAATTTTCCATTATTTTTTCGGCGTGCCAGCATAAATTTCGTAGTTCACAAGTACTAGAACAGTCTGGAGGTCTACTTTACTTCACGACCTTGACCGCACCTGCTCGGCTAGCGGAGAATCCTGTAGAACGACACCAGTGGCATGGCGTGGGTACATAACACCTGTTTCCGGTTGGGATAGGCCTAAAACTTAACCTAAAAATTGATTCGAAATTTTTCTTGTACCAAGTGTTTTTTTTTAAAGCATTTTCTATCATTCGCTGTCAGAAAAATAAGGTCCCGGTTCAACGGGATCTGACTCTCATTATACTTGCACAGATAAATCAGAACACAAATAAGTGAATTAAAAATAATAAAGACAAACAGAGAAACACATAACTAAACGTACAAAACACAAATAGGTACTTAGTAACTGCTGCACGTTAGTTCCGAAAACGAACGTAGCTGCTAATTGAGCGTTTTTCCGGTTTAAACAACGGCAACACATTGGACGGACGAGTGTGTGTGTCCCCCTTCTCAGTTTATACAGTGACAACTACTACAAGGTCAATGACCGTACGAAGTAAAACTTTGGTGGTGTCTGAGCCGGCAACACAAGACGGTACAAGCGCCCAGCAGTTCGAAAGCCGCTAAGTTTTTCTTCAAGTTTCCCTACAAATATTGTTCTGATTTCAAATTATTCAATAACCAAACATTATTTTGTGATATAACTAATATTATTTTCTCTTATTTCCAGTACTGGTGCCGCCGGCAACAGCGGTTACGTGAACGCCTCGCTACTGAACGACACTCTCGACGTTCGAAAGCGTTCCGTAAGTATCTTATCAATATTGAAATTAACACAAAATTGATTATCCGTTAATTCATAAAGAGGCTGTAAATATAAAAATTGGTCCTGTGAAACGTCAGGTAGACATATACAGCAATAAACATATACTTTTACAGAAGTGTGTGTGTGTGTGTGTGTGTGTGTGTGTGTACAAGATTAAAGTATGTAGCTGACTAAACACTCGTTTAATTTGCATAGATTACGACGTAATACAGTAAGCAGTGTTATCTTCTTCTGCTTCATTTAAATTGCAAAGTCAGCAGCAGCAGCAGCAGCGGCGGGACAAAGATGTGTCGTTGGAGACAAAGCTCTTGCCTCGCCGTTTGCTTTATTCCCAGTCTCGGAAGTCGGAAGTAATTGAAATTCAAACAACTGCGTCAGCCAACAGATAAGCCAACAGAGTCGGTGTCTCTTCTTTCTCCCCGTATCCGTTTTTCTTAAAACTTTTATCCTTAAACCTTTTAACAGTCCTTTCCGTTGAGATAGTAAAACTATAATATATATTTTATATCGTTAAGACGGTCTCACGGAGCGTCGTATTGTACAGTGGAAACAAAATAACGACGCCAATGAAGTCGCTAATTACCAACTTTAGTTAGTCACAAATAACAACTCGAAATCAATAAGCTATTCTCATACAATAATTTAAGTTAAATTCGTCCACACGCAATAATAATGTCAACTATTCGAGTTCCGCACTATTTATAACACAGTCTACTAACGCGCACTCTACAACATCGCCAGGTGTAACTAACTACTTAGCCGGCTGCTGTTGCTTATACGAGCAACAGCTAGGCTTACACTCGTATATATACCCAGAAGAGTTCCACAATAATTTGCCATTCTTTTGGCTGCTTGCCGGCATAATTTGCGTAGTTAAGAGTCTCGAATAATCTTGAAGCTACTTGAGTGCACGGTCTTGACCGAGACACTGCACCTGCTCGGCTAGTCGGGGCAGATCTGTATATCGAGAACTTGTACGTAATGCACCTGTCGACTTTTCCAGTGCATTACGTAATTGTAGTAGCAATATTTACTATTTCGTTACCAAACACAGTTCATCTTCTTTATAATAGTAAAAGTTTATTTTATTGTTATAAAGCTGTATATACAATTTATTTACCTACTATTGGTTTTGCTGTTCAGCACAAAAACAAGGTGGACACAACCAACTGTGAGACCACAAAGGCATAATCCCTGAAGTAGATGATGATGATAGTTTTATACCGGTGCGGAACCATTAGTGGGTGGCAGTTCGCCTGATACTCTCTACTTTCTCAAGTTCATGAAATTAGACATAACCAATACAAATACTTTATCTGCTCGATATAGAGAATACCGTGTATTGTCTCCAGGCGACAAATTCTCTTAACGTTTGGCGAGTAAGTTCTTCCACCCCCCGCACCGATGGTGCCGGCTGGTGAGCGCGTAAGACTGGGCTGTAACGAATAAAGTATATCAATAACCCATCAATGACGTCTTTTAAAGAAATGTGATACATTTTCATCGTATACCGGCGTCAGATGTGAAATCATGCGTATTGTTACGCAACAGAACATTCTCGAACAAACTCAGGGTGATCAACACCTGAATAAAAAAACTCTCTTTCAAGTCCAACAAGCTATATGATACAGCTATACGCGTGCTAGGACAATATGATAGATAAGTGCGGGTACAGTATGATGTGGAATCGTTAGTCACTCGCGAGATCTGTAGCGATGCACATCGTGAGATAACGCGGGTTGGTTGTCGCTTAAACATAACAGGATGTGTGTGACTTTTATTAATTGACGTACTCCACGTGAGTGAACATATTTTATCACCCGGTGATAGAAATATGAGTTTCAAAAGGTGTTGTGTACAAAATATTAAAAAAAAAGTTAGAAGGAAGGAAACCTGGATACACAAGGTAATTTTGACAATTTAACCAATATGAAGTTTTGCAAATAAAATTCTGAAGAAGAAGATGTTTAGCAGCACGGGAACCTAGTTCGAGTAAACATTGTGCTAGATAAGAAAATGAATCATCATTATAATCATCTTTTGCATTTCTATTATTAGGCCTACGCATAAACATAAGATTTCCAATGCCCAGTGCAAACGAACGTTAAGTTTTGGTTCAAAGCGCCCAATAAGAAGCCGACTTCACATCGTGAATTCTATTTTCCCCAGCAATCTACCGCTGTAAATTGATATGACGAACAGAAACGAGCACGTGTAATCAGCTGAGTGTGTGTGCGACTTAACCAGTGCAATGTTGCAGTAGTGTTTTCATGGTTACAACAGAGATTTACCGGTACAGTTAAGCCGGTATTACAAAACGCCGCAATCTATTTCTCTATGAAATTTAATAAAAGGTGCAGCAATGTGTTCTCTCTCTCTCTCTCTCTCTCTCTCTCTCTCTCTCTCTCTCTCTCTCTCTCTCTCTCTCTCTCTCTCTCTGTTTCTCTCTCTCTCTCGCCGACAACAAACGTTTCGCGTCGTTAGATATCAACAACGGTTCAACATTTTCTTTCGTTGAATTGAATTTTCTGTGAAAAATTTATTTTAACAAAACGAACAAGACTAAGACTAAACTTGTTTGAAGCACATGTTTACCTCTGGTTCGCTGAATTTGCCTCCTCTTTGACTTTGATTCCTCTTTTTTTGTCGTTGCATCCAAACCGTATAACCTGCATTTAAAGTTTTCACATTTATATCTTTTAACCTTTAGTACATTGAACCTTTATCATTTAGCTGTTTAACATTTTTATCATTTGAAATTTGTGAGTAAATGAAATTAATTTTTCCATTACAGGACACGTGGAAGGGCTGCCCCTTACGGGGAATGGCTCCCGGTAATTTATATTCAGGGTTGTCTTCCCCTAGTACTTGATGCACCAACACCCAACAGCAAGGCACCAGCAAAATATAATCCTGTAACAATAGGACACAGTATTACAGCAGGCTAAATCCAACCACATTCCCGCCTGTAATATTCCAAAGATAAGCCGGTCCAGTATCAATTCCCTTACACCCAAACGTGGTACTGCTCTCCTACACTAGGAATATTTAACGACCTTTCGGTCCAGACAACAACCAAGAAAGAAGACAGTAAAGTACAGGCCTCGGAAATGATGTTGTTACGAGAAATTAAAAGGTGACCGTGAAGTCGAGAATGACCGTGTTCTAAAGAATGAGGCCATAAGAGAAGAGTTACAAGTCTTTACCTTGAATGAACAATTAAAAGAATACAAACGACGGTGTAAAGGATGCTTAGAAAGAATGTCAGATTCCAGACTGACAAAAAAAGTCTGGAAGTACCAACCTATAGGACACAGGTGTGTGGGTAGACCCAGGAAGAGACGTCTGGAGGATCTTTGAAGGCGTAACAGGTATCACCTTGCCTGTTCCGGGTTGTGAAGATGATGATGACATTCATCATTTAACCTTTAGTACATTTAGACCGTCAAGGGATCCTTCTTGATAGAGCAGGTGAACTAACCTGAAGGCGATCCACAGCACCGTCGCTTGCGCGGACGCCCACACGGCTAGGCGCCTACTGTCCTTACGTGGCAAACTGTCCATACGATATCGACTCGCAGAGAAATGTCATTGAGCAATACCGCCCAGCCTTCGGACCCGGAGAGCGTCTGTTAGAACGAATGAGACTTACAAAGCCGAAGGACGGGGCGCATAAACTGACTCTTGGGAAGACCGGTGGGCTCCAGCGAGCGTGTCACCTTCCCCGGTCAGGCATAAATAGGGCGTCTGTAGAGATTCGATCACCTTGACCATGTTTGGATACGGACCCGAGGTGGTTTGTGGCCTCGGCCTATTGCTACTGGAGCTTCGTAGGGATGTTATGGGTTGTTAGTACCTAGATAGTGGATATTGCAAAACCCACGTATGGAACGGGGTTGCACGTATCGTATTCCAGTGGTCCCGACCAGTTCAACGTCGGCAGCTTAATCAGCGGTTTAGATATTAGACTCCAAGGCCGTAGGGGCCAAAGGTTGTAGATAGAACTGCGGTCCTGTATCTTCCCTTGTTAAACAATTTCTGTCTTCTGACAAAGGCGAAGCCGCTCAGAACGGTCTGAGAAACGGTCTAAGTGACCGAGATAAACGCTTGTATACACCAAAAGGAGGGAAGCGATGCTCTCTTGGTAAAATATACAAAACGAAAACGCGCCCAGCAAAGCGGATGGGCTGGGGAGAACGAAAAGACAAAACGCTGCGACGATGTCTCTGTTAAATAGCAACCCGACAACATCCTAACAGTCCGGATTTTAATCATTTTGCTAATACTGTTTTATACTGTTTGCTTTTCGTCGCTCTGAAAATATTTCTAGGACTTCTTCTTTTTCTGATAGTTTCTATCCGTTTCGGATGTTGAATATCATACAGACTATTTTAACTTGCTGTACTGCTGCACGGAATAAGTCATTTTTATTCATGCCAAACCAGGTTCTTAAATTTCTCAGCCACGATATTCTCGGTGCCCAACTCCTCTCTTTCCAAGTAATTTTGCCTGTTTCTAGGACTTAGTAGGGAAAAGTAACATCTATTCGCAGTGTCACGTTAAGGAAATAAATTAAATAAAACATTTTACAGGATGTAACGTTTGCAAGATGCGTTTTGCTTTAGTACGGACACGCGCATGCAAATTGTGAAGCACTCGCCTTAATTGAATTATTTCCGCACTATATTCTCTCCCCGCCACACACACACACACACACACACACACACACACACACACACACACACACACACACACACACACACACACACACACACACACACACACACACACACACACACACACACACACACACACACACACACACACACACACACACACACACACACACACACACACACACACACACACACACACACACACACATCCCTCTTCACAGCCTTGATTCCCCTCTCCTCTCATCACTCGTACAAAACGTATGTTCCGTTACAGAGGGCACACATATTACCTACCGATGGTGCATTTAGCCCGTGTCGAGTTTTGCAAACGAGGTCACGTTCACGACCGTTTCCACGGCAACGTGAAGAGATTTACCATCGCTGCAGACGTGACGTGAATACCAAACTCTCTCTCTCTCTCACTATCTCTCTCTCTCTCTCTCTCTCTCTCTCTCTCTCTGTCTCGCACTCCCCCTCTCTCTCTCTATCTATACTAGTTTTAGTAAATTTAATAGCAACACATTGATTGGCTGCAGTAGTGCCTGTAACAGTACTGCAGTGTAGGCTATAGATGAACGTAACAACGTCGAGACAAGTCATCATCATCATCATTATCTTCACATAGGCAACACGATCCTCCAGCCTCCAGCTCTTACTGTGTGTATCCACACACTTGTCTCCTATAGGTTTGCACTTTCAGACATGTTTGGTCAGTCTGGAATCTGACATTCTTTCTAAGTGCCCTTTCCACCGTCGTTTGTAATCTTTTAATTTTTCATTCAAGTTGAAAACTACTAACTCTTATCCTATGGCCTCATTCTTTATACGGTCAACTTTAGAACACCTTTGAACTTCTCTTAAGAATGTGATTTCCGAGGCCTGTCTTGTTTCTTGGATGTCGTCCATAAGACAATACAGAGACTACCGTAACTTTATACAACTCTTGCCGCACCTTGTTACGGTTGCTTGTCCCACAGATTACCTGACTTAACATCGATATCATAATTCCTATCATAGTCAACATCATTTACCCAAATAATTAAAGAGACAAGTATTTAAATTAATTATAGTATTATTAATATATTTATACTTTAGCAAACAAACAAACGTGAGTTTTTATAAAATTTTTAAGAGTAAAAGAACTTAATATTAATGGCTTATTGTTAAACAGTCTAGCAGTTAAGCAGGGTAGGCCGCCTAATGAGAGCTGTTTGTCATATAAGTATGCCCAGCTCTACGCTTCAGCCCCGTGACGAAGTTCCAGGTACTCATTCCTACAGGATGAAACACGTAGGGGCTGTTAAACTCTCTTTTATTTTACGGAATGCCCGGAATTCAAACATGGGATCTAAATATTAGTATCTGGTTTAAAAACCACCAGTAAAAGTACTTACAACGTATAAGTTTACTTATAAGTATTTAAGTACAATATATGTTAAGGTATGTTAACAGCCTTGTTGTGGCTGAAATTGAAACGTGACTTAACAGGATTATTTCGTTTATTGTCGACAAGAAGGTGACAAATTAACATTTTTTAATTTGGTTTGCAAAATTAACAATAATATGCATTTTAAAATTCTCCTCCTCCTTCTCCTCCTCCTTCTCCTTCTTCTTCTTCTTCTTCTTCTTCTTCTTCTTCTTCTTCTTCTTCTTCTTCTTCTTCTTCTTCTTCTTCTTCTTCTTCTTCTTCTTCTTCTTCTTCTTCTTCTCCTCCTCCTCCTCCTCCTCCTCCTCCTCCTCCTCCTCCTCCTCCTCCTCCTCCTCCTCCTCCTCCTCCTCCTCCTCCTCCTCCTCCTCCTCCTCCTCCTCCTCCTCCTCCTCCTCCTCCTCCTCCTCCTCCTCCTCCTCCTCCTCCTCCTCCTCCTCCTCCTCCTCCTCCTCCTCCTCCTTTCATCTTTTTCTTCTTCTTCTTCTTCTTCTTCTTCTCCTTCTGCTTCATCTTCTCCTTCACTATCACTTCATCTACTTCTCGGGTCAGTCCCTGTTACGAGTTTTACCGTCTTGTCTTTCTAAAGCTTTTCATTGTTTGTTCGTAATTACACTACTAGTCAACTCTGTTTCCTCTACAGTTTCAACGTTTTTGATATACCGCTTCAAATTTAATGTGTTAACCTGTTCCTTTTCTTGATGTTCATATTAATAAATCACTTTAGAGACAATGTAATACAATGAGAAAAGGAGATAAAGAAAGGAGAAAGGTGAAATTAAAACAAAGAATAGAAGACAAAGAGGGAGAAAAAGAAGAAGAAGAAGTCGACGACGACGACGACGACGACGACAACAACAACAACAACAACAACAACAACAACAAGAAAGAGAACAAGAACAAAAACAAGAAATATTTTCACTGAATTGGTTACCTATGTTTGTTCAAACCTTTGAGAAAGCCTCAAAGTACTCAAGGCAAACTAGTATTCACTCCCAATCCTATCCTATATCTGATTGAAAAAAAACCATCCAGACAAAATTTTACATTAAATTTTCTACGATATAAATTTATTATCACAGAACGAAGTCTCGCGAGTGTGTGTGTGTGTGTGTGTGTGAGAGAGAGAGAGAGGGAGAGAGAGAGAGAGAGAGACAGATAGAGAGAGAGAGGTTTATCGTCAGTAGGTCAGCTGCGACAGACAACAAGGACAGTTACCACATAAATCACGACGCGACGTACAGTATACGAGCCCAGTGCTGCTATCTACTTTACTGCGTTGTAAACTACGTAACTTCTCTAAACAGATTTAATTTACAGCCGTGTTTGACTTGTGTATCGCTGCTGCTGTACTGTCCCCTCCGCGTAACATCCTCATTCTCACTTCATGTAGCCATGCTCAGATTTATGTCCTTACAACACAATCAAGTGTCTGCAAATACCCTCCTCATGTTCACGTAGTGCTCATAAGGGCAAGGTATTCGATCTTGTCATTTGTTGTTTGAAGAGGCTTCCCTTAGTTTTCCCCTACTGCGTTGCACGCTTGTGCAGGGCGGTCCACGGGAATGTGACAATTTCGAAAATGGAATAAGTAACATAAAATAAGTTTTAATTACTTTTGTGATAGACCAAAACCATGGCCTTCAAAGGTAAATATCCAGTGAGGACTAAGATAGTTATGAACAACAGCAAGCATTTTAGAACAAGTGATTTGTTTCAAGTATCTCGGCTTTGCAGTAAGCTATGAATCTGAATATGATATAAGAGACAAGATAAATAAATTTACGAATATCTGTGATACGATTCATAGATATCTTAGGAATAAAACAAAACACAGCACAAGGATTAAATTTTATTAGACAATTGCAATACCCACGTTGATTTATGCAAGTAAGGCGTGGGGGTCATGACAAAAAAGGAAAGCGGCAAGATTCAGAGTGCTGAAATGCAGTTTCTTCGAAATAATTTAAATTATACATTGCAAGTAAGAATAAGGAATTAAGATATCAGAGCAGAACTCGAAGTAGAGGACACAAATAAATTTATTTCAGCTTAGAGAAGACAATGGTGGGATCATCTGCAAAGGATGACAGAGGATCCATTGCCGAAAGCGGCACTGAACTATAAAGTCATTAGTAGAAGAGACGTGGCTCGTCCGAGGATGCGATGGGTGCCGGAACAGGTTCATATAACCTGATCCTTGACGAGAAGAAGAAGAAGAAGAAGAAGAAGAAGAAGAATAATTTCTATAATCCAAGTTCTTCCACTTTTACGGTTGGCTTAAACACTGTTGAAATTATACTTAACCTCCGGGCTGTTGGCCCAGAAGAGAAGAAGAATAAAAAGAACTAACTTTGTTTTGTTATGTAATTACACATTTGATGCCATTTACAGGAGTAAGTTCATTGTTTAAATAAGAATTTTCTCAAATGCTCTCCATCATTTTGTATGCACTGCTGCAGTCTGTCTCATAGTCCTCAGCAAACAACAAGTAGTTTGGCATGGCTGTGATTTCTTCCTGTATGCAGTCCTTGAGTTTGTTAATATCGTTAGTTTTTTTTTTAAGAAACACTCTAGACTTCAGGTAGCCCAAAAGAAAATAGTCACATAATGACAGATCTAGAGATCGTGCCGGCCATACAACATTTCCTCACCTGGCAATCACGTGGTCTGGAAACATCTCTCGAATTACCGCCATGGATGGTGTGGCAGTGTGGGCTTTTGTTCCATCATGCTGGAGCCACACAGCATTCAAGTCGATCCTATGATAGCGCAGTTCAGGAGCAAAGAATTTCTGTAACATCTCAGTGTATCGAGTAGAAGTGACTGTCACCATTTGCCCTTCCACTTCAAAGAAATAGTGCCTAATGATCCCAGAAAGTTTGCCACAGCACACCAGACAGTACTTTTTATCCACAACTTTATTGTCTTACGACTAGGAACAGCATCATGACGTGGAACATTAAAGTGGCGGCGGAATAACCGCTGCGCAATCACAGTTGAATTACCATGTTTAAAATAAGTTTCCGCTACAAGCCTACAGTGTGTAGCAGTCCACTACTGCAGCGACTGAAAACTTCCTTCAAACGTAAGTACTGTACAATAGTTTTTGTAGTTAAATAACTCCAATATTATTTTTTAAATGTAGTAAACATTTTTATATTTAATTAAATATAATAATTAATATTTGCTCAGTTATTCTTGTTTATATTTGTTATTATTATTAATAAATAAAACTTTTCTTACAATATATTTTTTTGTATTTTTTGAATATATAACACTATTTCAATAGTATAAATTATCATAATCAAAACTATGATGATGATAGTTTATACTATCAAAACAGTGCCTTATTAAAAAAATGCAAAAAATATATTCTTGTAAGAAAAGTTGTATTTATTGTTAATAATATTAAACAAATAATTATATATGAATAACTCAAAATGTTCTCGAATTTATAATTTTAAAATAAATTTGGTTACGTACATTAAAACAATGCAAATAACAAATATATCAAAAACTGTAAATGACTGTTTTCAAAGTAATGAGTAAATGTAGTACTATGTTACACATACTAAGTAACATCAGTCATGTTAAGTAACAAAACAGATAAAGTTAAAATGTAAATACAGATTTCTGGCAAGAACATCATAAGCGTGCAAGTTTTGTTTTGAAGGGACTGTACGTGTTAGAGAGACGCTGTTATCGCATACTCTCCTCTCTCGAGTAGTTTTTGAGTGGGGGTAATTCATACATTGGGTCTGCGCCGATGACTGTTCAGGAATCACTGGCGGGCCTATAAATGAAATGGCGTCAGGTATACAAGGCCACAGACCGTTTGCATGCCAGGATTGGCAACCTGCCGTTTACCACGCGTCAGTTTGGATTCTTCTAACGTCGAACAAACTTTGTTTAAATCAAAATTGTATCCACACATTGGGGAAATGCCTTTTGACGCTTAACCCGTCTGTTAATTTTATTAATTTATTTTAATTTAAATTGTTTATCTTGTTAATTTACTTACTAGTAATAAAAGAAATATAATTACTAGTCAAACTAATCTTACATGCTAACAATCAGTATTATTACAACATTAAATACGCCATACTTAAAAGACGTCGTTTTGTTACTTATCGTATAATATAAATCAAAAGGAATGTAATTTGCCTGGACAGTAATTCAGAAGCGTTTCGCTTCTTGTGTAAAATTGGTACGGTACCGGGGTATTAAATTCTGATTGGGCCGCGGTGAGGTGAACACACCATAAATTACACAAAGTGACGATGCCACGACGCCACTTTGACCGTCGGTGTAGAACTTGTGAGACCGCTGGTGTAGAAACTCGAAATACATTTCAATTCACATCAAAGGGCACAATCCACATGATTCTACACTTCAAATTGAGTAACACGTTACACATACATATTTCACTTCAGTTTTATTCAAAGTTCCTTCTGTTCTCTCCACTATGATTAATTCTGGCAAAAAAATAATTAGGTCAGTCTGTATAAGGATGAGTCAGTTCACCGTAACACTATAATGACAGTAAACGACTCATTGTAATGACACGTATCATTATACCGTACACCGTATTTGTCGTATAAAAGCTACATTTACCATACTGTGTACACTAGTCCCTGAAACAAATGAAGTTATAGGTCAGTGGTACTCGCGGCTCTGTAATTGCTAGAGAAATCCCAACTTTGTCGTGTTTACTCGCTGAACTGCTACTTGTCAAGTTCCGCACGAGGCCTTTCAGTGTTTCCACCGTTTTCAAGTCCTAAACCACGACCTAAACTGGACGTAAATTTGAGGTTAGGTTGAGAGAGAACGCAAGGGGAGAAGTAGATAGGACCATTAATTCACTATACGCTAAGCATTTTATGGAAACAGGGCATAAATCCACCAACCCTCTTGAAAATGTTGAAATATTAAAAGGTCGTTTAGCAAGTAAACACGACAAAGTTGGAATTACAGATACTGCTAATTTAAAAAAACAAGATGCCAGAGAAGGCTGTCACATACACCGAGAACATGAAGTGAGCTCAAAAGTAGTATGACAATTTTGATTCAGTAATACATTATAGATAGACCGTGCTAAAGCCTACATGGTCCTATGGATTTCAGCTTTGCGGATGCGTTAAGCCTGCAAAATTAAAAGGCATCCAAAAGCTCTGCGAGTTTCAGTAGATATCCCATTGTACATCAGGAATCGGAAGGTTCACAGTGATTTAAATGTACGACTCAAAAAAGGATGAAATACAGAGAATTTCAGTAAAATACAGCCGTCAAATAAAACATCTTTTCTAATGATCAAACATTTATGTGCTGGTGTGTGCGCGCGCATGCGCAGGCCCGCGGGGGCGCCTTTGTGTTACGGGACGTACATAGCTTAATAGAACAAATAATAGTATATCAGAATTGAATAAAAATTATCTGTAGATCTATGCATAAATACATACATACATCCTTGGCTCTACAGGCCAGCTCGAGCCTTGGCCTCCAAAAGAAATTGCCTCCACTTATTCCTATCCTGAGCCATCCGTCACCAATTCACTGCGCCCAGCTTCCTCGCATCACTGCCGACCTGTCCAACCACCTGTTCTTCGGTTTTCCAATTTTCCATTTTCCTATTGGCTTGTGTTTCATAATTCGTTTTTCCGTACGTTCGTCATCCATTCTCTGAACGTGTCCTCTTCAAATTAATCTATTAATTTTGGCAATTCGGACATCTGTAATGTCATTGTATTTAGCATATAATTAATTACTATTCCTCTTTCTCCAGACTCCGTCTTGCTGAATTGTCTCATAAATCGTTCTCAGTCTCTTCCTTTCAAACACAGCCAGCCTTTGTTCATCAATTTTCTTGGGTACCCAGCACTCAGAGCCATATGTCAATGCAGGCCTTACCAATGTCTTATAAAGTGTGGTTTTAGTTTCTATGGTTAATAGTCTATTGGTTTAAATGTTTATTCAGCCCGTAGTAACTTCCATTAGCAGTCAGAACTCTTTTTTCAAATTGTTATGTGCAGTTATTCTCAGCATCGACATATGTCCCCAGATATACGAAGAGTTATACTCTAGCAATCTTTTAGCATATTAGAAATATTATCGTTATTCCACAGCCATAAACTTGTTTTTTATTTTCACTTATAACAAGCCCCTTTTCATTTTATTTTTGTTTACCTTAGCCGATGATTCAAGTGCTTTAAAGGCATTCTTCAGATTATTTTCAAATAATCTGTATAACTATACTAAGTATTTATTTATTCAGTTAGAGTATTAATAAAATGTTCTACCAAGTGCCGAGGGACCATTCGATCAGTGTAGCAATGGTATTGCAACGTTGAGCTGATAAATAACAAAGGTGCCCACGTGACTGTTTAACACGCGACAACGCTTGTAGACAATGCTGTGCGTCAGAATTACGTTACGTAACGCTCCAGATGTCTCTTACACACGTTTCCTAACAATCACTGGTGATGACCATTTATATCCTTTGGGGCCGAACAGGCAATTCATCTATTCCCTGATGGAATAAAACGATACCTTTTTTTTCCACCGTCAGTAATGTCGCTAATCCAAATCAGTTCATATCAACTTCACTAACAGTAAAGTTGATCTACGCTACTATGGGTTTATATTAATGGTTTGGAAGTGCCATATGCTAATATAGCAAAGTATCTAGGTATAACGCTGGGTATATAACTTAAATGAGAAGATCATGCAAAAGAATAGAAGGAAAATGTACTGGATGTTAGGAGAAAACTCTCAACTAACAATTGAAAACACACTGCTGTTGTACAAACAAGTTCTGAAGCCTGTGAGGATTTGCGGAATTCAGCCGTGGGACTGTACAAAGAAAACAAACTTAGTAAGGATACAAACCTTTCAGAACCGTGAAAAAAAGTTTTTATTATTAGCCCGGTATTATTTACAAGCCTTATAATATTGAATAAAAGGGTTCATCATCAGTCATAACGCGTAGTGTATCGAAATGTATCACGTTGTATATGAGCGTATCACCTCGTATGTCTCTAAAAGTTAGCTCAGTCGGAAAATACACAGTACATTAGCTCGCTGCCATCATGATATTGCATCTAAACAAGTGTAGCAAAGTGAATCAGTGAGTGATGATGGGGAGAACAGCGTTATATCAGATAATTTGATTTCGTGTCACTTAGCTGCTGATAAATTAATCAATGGCTGGAAGTCTGGCCGGTGCAGGCAAAGCCGCCGTGCCGTGTTGTTCATCCCTTTTCACGATCCACTGATCCGATGTGTTATTTAACGGACACCGGGGCGTGACAGTGATGTAACGCGTCTCGACTTTGATACACAGAGGGCGCCAGCGCTGTTTTGAAATGAATCTGTTTTTTTCTGCGTCAACGACGGTATTTTTCACTTTTTTCTTAATTTATCTCTGTTATGTATGGTGTGACGTCTCCCTTGTTACGATATCACAAGTGTCGGGAACCAGTTCAATTTGTTACCTGTTAATTGAACTAGCTGGCGTTGTTAGTAAACCTTAATCACTAACAAATTATAACACTTTATTGTTCAGGAAATAAGCAAGGATTGTATAAATTTATTTACTCGTTGGGTGTTAGCAAAAACATCTCTTTATTAACATATTTATCTCTCATAATTTACTTTACTTTTAAAACTCAGATTCTAAAAATTTCTGCATTAAATATTTTGAAAATTTACTTCTTATTCCTTTTATATCAAAAGCATTCAGCTAGATATTGTTTTCAGTACCACGGATCCGGGACTCAACTTAGTTATGTTTTTATTACAACTTCAACCAAATTATTAGAAGAATAATTTCGGTTGTAAATTTTAATATTAATTTAAATCTAAACATCTTAATGTCATTACTACTTCATTACAGTGATTACAAAAATATATATATTAAACTTTAAATTATCAAAAGTTCTTTACTGTTCTTTTGTTACTTACTGGTCTTGTTGTTTTACAATGAATTTGTGTTACAAGTATTATGTTTTGATATCACCTGAATGTAACATGTGTATGCTGTGGGGTCCATGATGGTCATCTTCAGTCCTCTTCTAAGGTGTGATCCACGGTTCTTCTTGATGTTCCATGAGGTTGATTGTTTCTGGTAGTCTCTTCCTAGACGATTAGATTTTGGTACTAGAAATTCATCCGGTTGCTGTTTGTGTTTTCTTCTCTTGGAGTCGGTTGATTACATTTTACTTTTAGTTACAGTTTTTATTTTGTCAGCACTAAAATTTGGTAAGTAACATTTCTCACCACTTACAGTTTGCTAAGAGATGTGTCAGCTAAGTTTCCTTTTTTTTATTATTATTCTTTACATATTTCTTCAAGCACTACATTATAATTTTGTTATTATTATTATTATTATACTACATAGGTCAAATCGAACTCATTATAAACTTGATTAAATATTGTTTAACTGTGTACACCTATGTGTATGTTCACAACACAGCAGCTACATCCTTACATCGCGGTGTCTATCGGGCGAATGCAAGCAATTAGCGGCAAGGGGTCAGTAGCTGGCGTGGTTTTACGCACTGAGAAAATAGTTCGTTCTTTTAAGTTATATTAATTATTTACTAATTAAGTCGTAATACATTATTCTACCTTTTGGTTACGAATTAGGAATTTCTTTATCTATTTAGTAAGTATTTTCTTTAATTAAAGTAATTATTATTGTTAGCTAAATAACACCGTTCTTAACGTGTTGGTACGGGACAATTTGCACGTTGTTGCATGAATCTAGGCATAGGTAAGGGGTGGATAATACTCTTACTTATATTGAAAGCAATTTTTTATTTGTGCGATTTAAACCTTTTTTTTTTAAATCGTCACAATGGGTCAGTCTGTGTTGATGGATCTGAATCTAAAATCTGGCAGTCTTCATTCTAATATACCAGATGTTTGTCACACCTAGGTGTTTTAATTTTGTTTCTAGAAACAGTGCTTCTCAACTACTGCGTCAATACGTCACTATTCTATGCGCCGGTGAATCTGAAAAAAACCAATGTTTGTTTATTCTCTTAACTGTTTTCGGTACTGTACCTTTATCCGTTCCTGGAGTCATTTTCGATATTTCGATTATGCGATTGTTTGGTTTTGATCTTTAGTGAATATCGCACATAATTTTATGTACGTAGGTAAAAGAATTATACAAATTTTAATTCTGTATGTTGCAAAATAGTTAGCTGGCAATTGGAGTTGCTGTGTTTAATCCTTTTTTCAATGAAAAATGATTGTAGCAGTAGTATGTCACAGTTGCGTACCTGTGACGCCAAAAGTTGACGTTGTTAGGTTAACATGAGAACTGAAATTACACATGAAGAGCAATACGTGTGTAATGTAAAAATAGTTTTTTGCGAAAACTACGAGAAAACCCAACTCGAAAGGGTGGCCCAAGTGTTACTATACATGTATCCCTTTTTGTGGTAGAATTCGTTTTTCTAGTAGTACTCGCTTTTTCATAAATACTCGTTCTGTGAATAGATCACTGAAAAATGTTTCCAAATGTTGCTCATCCGAGTTGTTTTCCTAAGCAAAAATAAACAAAAATAATTAGGTTTTATTGTAATTGAATTGAATTTGACTGAACGCAGTACACGTTTTCCGCTGTGAATGGGCGGATATGATTTCCACAAACGCTATTATTACACGTATAAATATAACTCACAGTTTCAAATGCGCATAATACGGAGCAAATGAACTGAACAAATTAAACTAATTTCAATGTTTCATTTCGATGCCAAAGAATCCATACACGAGGGGACAAAGCGCGTCTATTTTGATTTGTTGACTTAACGAGAGAATCGTTATTTTTTAAGAACAAATTCTGTTAATACATGTGTTCATATGTATATTTTTGTCATGTGCGTACCTATGTCTGTGTACAGAACAAATAATAATTATCGTTGGGGATATGGTGTGTGTGTTTAATATAATGGGGACATCCGCGCCAGTAAGAGACGATTTTATTTGACACTTGACATTCAAATTGAACTCGTCTGTATGGTTCAAGCGTCCCGGCCGCTCTTGTAAAAGTCAGGTGTCTCAAATGGACGAGCAGACGGCAGGGCGGGGGACCTGTACACTTGACAGGGATCGCGTTAGTTGCGATCCAATCGTCGTGCAAACCCGGTCAGTTCTTATCGAGGTAACTATTCGAACCCGGCCAATTTCGATCGAAAACATTGTCCTATCAGCTACAGATACTTACAGTCCACCTACTGAACCCTTATGTGACAGACATCTGGCATAGACACGAAAATCTGATACACGACTTCTCCGGAAGGATTGGTGTTTTTATAACCTGACGATAAGGATTTACCCTTGAAACGCGATGTTACTGGAAGTTTAAAGAAGTCACAAGACGGTGAGTAACCAAGTGTTTACAAATACTTCAATTAAAAAAAATGATGATGATGATTATACCACACAGCCAAAGTATAATATTACATGATTCAGAAGTAGAATCACTCAGCTTCGATTTGTAATTTGGTGTGCGTTATCGAAATTCTTTTAATCGTGAACTATTTTGCGGATATCTGCAATTTTGTGACTTGTGTATTATTTAGTTTAACACTATTAAGTAAGTGACATTTGTTGTGCTTTACATTACTGTGTGCGTGTTGGACAATCGTAAGCTTGAAGAATTATGCGACTGTTTCTTGTCGTTTTTTTTTTTTCGTATCGGCCATCTAAGGACCACATGCCAATTTCAGTTCTTTACTCTTTGTTCTTTCCTTTTTTTCTAATATTCTTTCATCTTCTCACTGTGTCTCTTCTCTCTGTCTTCAGTCCTCTTTGAACCTGCGTTTTTCTCTCTCCTACCCTGGACTCCCTCCATTTTTAACACTTTTGCCCGAAAAACTTCTCCTTCAATTGCTACTTCTGCATGTATATTATTTTTTTCTAAATCCTTTTGGACTTCTTTAATCCAACTTGATATTGACTTCTTCCCCAACAGATATTTGAAGATTTGCTTTGTCAACCTATTGTCGTCCATTCTATATAAATGTCTAAAAAATAATAGTCTTCTTTTCCTCATTGTTTCTGTTATATTTTCCACACTTTGATATATTTCAACATTACTTCTTGATTTTCAACCTTTTGAAGTGTTTCGTGGGCCTAATATTTTCCTAATAATTCGTCTTCCCATATATTTCTAGTTTGTCTAAATTATAATTCAGTGCTAGACATTCTCTTGCATATAGACATTCTGGTTTCAGTACTGTACTTTATTGCCTTATTTTCGCATGTTTAGATACGCACTTTTTATTGTAAATATCTTTAGTTATACCATATGCCTCTTCCATCTTATAAAGCCTTTCTTCTATAGCAGATTTTTCCAAGCCATTCCCTTGAATTATCTCTCCTAGATACTTAAATTTTTGAACACTCTCTATTCGACCAACATCTGTTACCAGGAATTTTGGCGCGTTTTGCATGTTTGTCTGAAATTTGTTTTTTCTGCAGAAATTTTTAAGCCTGTTCAACTGGCTATGTCCTCTAAAAAATTAACTTGTGTTACTGCAGATGTCAGATGTTCAGAAAGTATAGCAAAATCGTCTGCGAATGCCAAACAGTTTATTTCAATACGTTTGTTCCTTCTTCCCAACATGATTGCTGATATTTTGCATTCCTTTAATTTTTCATTCCAAATTCTCACTACTTTCTCCAGGTCACAGTTAAAAAGAATTGGGGATTATTGACGTTTTATTTATTTCAGCTACAATTAATGTTGCAAATACGTTTTATTTGGTGTCAGTTATTGTTTACACTGTTCGTGAGCCGTACAATTTTTGTGACAATACTTTGTAACGTGACCAAGTACGTAAATAACATTTTCTTCGTCATCATAATCACCATCGATTATGACGACGACGCATCGATAATGAGCATCGCATGAAGAATAAAATTTCAGGACAGAAGATTGATTGATGTTACGACGTGGAAGACATTGACAGATATAAACTGCCAATATACAGGGTAGTCCACGGGAATCTGACGATTTTAAAAGGGACGTAGGTTGGCAAACCTGGCATGGAAGCGGGAATCGGATTAGCTATGTTCTTACATACCTGATCCCATTTTAGTTACAATGGAACAACAAACTGCTACACACTGTGCGTTCGTGGTGGAGACTTATTTTCAAAATGGTGATTCAACTGTGATTGCGTAGCGATTATTCCGCCATCACTTTAGTGTCCCACGTCATGAAGCTGTTCCTAGTCAAAAGACAATAAAGTTGTGGATAATAATCACTGTATGGTGTGCTGTGTCATATTTTGGGTTCATTAGGCTCTATTTCTTTGAAGTGGAAGGGCAAATGGTGACAGTCACTTCTACTCGATACACTGAGATGTTACAGAAATTCTTTGCTCCTGAACTGCATCATCATAGGATCGACTTGAATGCTGTGTGGTTGCAGCAGCAGCCGACACTGCTAGAGCATCGATTGCGGTAGTTCGACAGATGTTTCGAGACCACGTGATTGCCAGAAGAGGGGATGTCGCATGGCCGGCACGATCTCTAGATCTGTCAGTATGTGACTATTTTCTTTAGGGGTACCACAAGTCTAGAGTGTTTCTTAACGAAAATAATGAATTCAAGGCCTCCACACACCAAACAACATGGTGCAAGCAGCGATGCTATTCTATGCGGCAGACTGCAGCAGTGCATACAAAACGATTTTGTATGGTATGGTCAGATTGCCGTGGAACACCCTGAATGCGCTCGCGTCCGTGAGTGTGCGTTTTCTTCTTCTTCTTCTTCTTCTTCTTCTTCTTCCTTTCTTGTTGTTGTTGTTGTTGTTGTTGTTGTTGTTGTTGTTGTTGTTGTTGTTGTTGTTGTTGTTCTTCTTCTTCTTCTTCTTCTTCTTCTTCTTCTTCTTCTTCTTCTTCACACTTCGGATTCGAATCTTAGCCTCCATAGTCATCCGCCTCCATTTTCCCTGTCCTTGGCGATCGATGTCCATCGTTTTATTTTAAGTAAATTATCAGAATCTCTCGCCACTGCGTCAATCCAGCGATGCTTGGGTCTTCCGACAGGCCTTCTACTCTCGATTTGACTAAACAGTACCTTCCTAGGTATTCGGATGCCTTCCATCCTAATGATGTGTCCTGCCCATTGCAATCTATGCAGTCGAATAGTGGTGGCCAGATCATAGTCTTTATATAGCTTGTATAGTTTCTCATTGTGACTCATTCTCCATATCCCATTTGTTTGGATTGGTCCATATATATTGTTCTCAAAATTCTCCGTTCAAAGGTATTGACTATGTTAGCGGCTTGTTTGTTCATAGTCTAAGTCTGGCTGTCATATGTTATCACCGGTGTAATCGTAACTCTATATAATGTGACCTTGGACTTGACGGTGGATATTCCTTGTCTCGAATATAGTTGTCAAAGACAAGTTGTCTTGACTTAGTTTATGCGTTTTACTATTTACTAAAGAGACGAAACAGATCGCCAACTTGCCGAGCTGTAATATTTTATTTAATGTTCTGCCCTAAGGCAGGTCTTCACATGGTGAAAACTCTCCAAGCTGTCCTATCGGATGCCAGTCTTTTCGTTTCTTCTTAACACCCTTTGATTTTAATGCTATCTATCAACTTCACTCTTCTTTTTCTCCTTTTATGACACCCTCCATGGCAGTTGTAAGGAAACAGTCTTTTCTTAAAAAATGACCTAACTAATTCCTTTTCCTATTTTCTATTAACTTCAGGATTCATCTCTATTCCCCTGTTCTTCTTAAAACTTCCCCATTCCTCACTTTACCAATCCACCTTACTTTTTCCATTGCTCGCCAAACCCACATCTTAAATGCTTCCAATCTTTCCTCATCCTCCTTCCTCAGTGCCCATGTCTCCGCACTATATAAAGCAACGCTCAACACATAATATTTGGCCAACCTTTTCCTTAAATTCTTATTAATTTTGTCACACAGCAGTCTTTTCTTCCCATTAAATGCCTCTTTCGCTATAGCAATTCTTGCTCTAATAGCTGTAATATAAAGTAATTCATATGATTTGGTCTTTTGCTCGATACAGTACAGTACATACGGATTACTCCACAGCCTAGTATACGCATGGGCAACAAAACAAACGCCCTTGAACAAGAATAAATCAAACATCGTTGTTGCACTTGTTTCGCTAAATTTTATTGAAAGCTTTTGGTGGAATAGAAAGCGTAGTGGGTGAATCTCTCTCTCTCTCTCTCTCTCTCTCTCTCTCGTCGTTGCCATGGCAACGTTGTGTACGTGACCTCCTTTGTAAGAGACTCAACACGCGCACAAAATTTAAGCGATTTATCAACGCTACGCTATCTCGCTTTGGTTGTTTCAACAGAACCAACACGTGTCGTGTCTCGACCCGAATGTTTCTGCGGGTTAAACTCTATCACTACAATATACACTTAAATTAAATTAATTAAACTACAGTTTTTTAAAAACTGTATAGAATTTTAAAAAATGTGTACACAGAATGTATCAATTTTTAGACTGAGTTTTCTATAAATAATATTTGTTTTATCCATAATTTTTTATAAGTAATTCTTCGAGTCTCTTTCAGAAATTTATATTCAAAATTGCTATATTGAAATCGAATCAAAACGATCATACACTAACTTATTTGAAACCTTTAAACATATCGATGCAGTCAGTAAAATTACATCATTACATTATTGGTCTGCTTTTACGTTTTATTACACCATTAATTGTTTATCACTACAATATACTTGAATTAAATTAATTATACTACAGTTTATTAAAAACTGTAACAATTGGGGCCCATTTATCAAAACGGGTACACAGAATTTGTCAGTTTATAGTGTGAGTTGTTTTATAAATAATATTTGTTTTCATCCTTCGTTATAAATAACTCTTCTAGTTTCTTTCAGGAATTTATGTTGAAAATGTTATGTTAAAATCGAATCAAAACGATTATATTTGTTAATTTATTCAATACCTCTGAAAGTACTTATGCTATGTTTAGGAACCAATAATCGTGCCTTAGAATATGGATGGGATTAAACGAGGCACAAGAAACTGGACTATGCGATAGGAACTTGAGACGTTAGATCATTGACGGAACCAGGAGCAGTGAAAGATCTACTACTGTAGAAGGTGTATAAAGACAATGATCTGGCCACTACCATCCGACTGCGTAGATTGCAATGAGCAGGACACGTCATTAGGATGGAAGGAAACCGAGTACATAGGAAGGTACTGCATAGTCAAGTCAAGGATACAAGGCCTGTCGGAAGACCCAAGCATCGCTGGATTAACGCTGATAATTTACTTAAAATAAAACGATGGACATTGATCGGGAATGACAGCAAAAAATGGAGGCGGATGATTATGGAGGCTAAGGTTCTACTTCGAAATGTGACGCTATAGAAGAAGAAGAAGAGTAAGAAGAAGGAGGAGGTTCTAGTGAAGTCAGTAAAAGTGCGTCACGTTAATTGAAACGATAAAAATAATCAATCCTTATTTTAGTAGTGACCGTTGATCAATAAATTATAATGATAGAAAGTTTAGCGAGGATCAGTCAATATATAACACAAATTTTATATTACTGCTGTCGACGTTTTGACAATATTTATTGTCATCATCAGGCGAATTGTTGTTGAGTGTTAGGCCGCCAAACGACTATAAATATTGCCGAAATGTTGATACGAATAATATAAAATTTGTGTTACACTTATTGGCCGATTCTCGCTAAACTTTTCAGCATTAAAAAATTGATAAAAATAATACATTCTACTTCTAGAAGTAATTAAAGTTTTATAATGTTTGTTTTATGTTATTCAAGTTACGTTTTTAATAATACTGTACAAGAGTTATTGCATGATTTGTCTCGTTTGTGCATTTCATTACACCGTTAATTTATAGTTAACCACTATTACCCTTTTATTTAAGAGTTACTAATTTTTGTACGTGCAATATAAATTTTTAAAAAATTTTGTGTTTTAACTAATATAGACTATTCTTAAATATTGAAAAGTATATTGTATTATAGGCTGCATAATTAGGCCTAAACACACGCTTTAACATAAGTTTATCAATATTCCAAGACCAAGGCACGTACAAAAATTCCTCCTGTCACACACACACACACACACACACACACACACACACACACACACACACACACACACACACACACACACACACACACACACACACACACACACACATTTATGATTTTATTAAAATTATTTCAGATGTTACGTGGGTGTTTTTGAAGTTTTGTATTTCAATAAATATACAGTATTTATTAATTTTGTTTAAAGTATATTTATATCATAAGTTATATATATATTATAGATACGCTTCAACATAAGCTTATCGATATGCTAGAGTACGATATGTAAAAAACGCACGCGAGAGCGCGCACACACGTATTTACTTTATTAATATTTTAAATATTAGGTGTGCAGGCACGCGCGCGTGTGAGTGTGTATCAAATCGTAACAGTTTCAATCGGGTTTTACAGTTATACTCAACCCAAGGCACTTCGTCTTTGACATGGCGTCTTGGACGCCCTCCTTCTCCTCCTGCCGTCCGGCAACTGAAGATGGCCATACTGCATTAGTGGATTTGGGCTATTATCTCCAGAAATCAACCCTAAAACTGCACGTTATCTCTGACTACAGGTTATTCAAAAGTAACGATTTAACAATAAACACTAAGATGAGACTTTTACGCTGCTACGTATTCTCGGTCCTCTTCTACGGCGTAGAGTCTTGGATTTTGACTGAAGCCACAACTAAAAAATTGGAAACTTTTCGAAATGTGGCTTTACCGTAGAATACTGAACATATCATGGAAAGCACATAGGCTACAAGTAATGTTGAAGTTCTTAGAAAGATGAAGAAAGAAAGGAAGGTTATTAACAAGAAAGCTTCAGTATCTGGGACATCTCGTGAGAAATGAACAGAGATTTTACTTATTGGAGTCCATACTACAGGGAAAAGTACTTGGAAGGATAGGAGTTGGGCGACCGAGAATCTCATGGCTGAGAAATTTATGGACCTGCTTTGGTATGAATACGGCTGACTTATTCCGTACAGCAGTACAGAAAGTTAAAATAGTCTGTATGATATCCAACATCCGAAACGGATAGAAACTATCAGAAGAAGAAGATCTCTGACTGACTGGTTTCTTCTGTCTTGATATTCCAGCCGATCTTCCTGATTATTACTTTTTCTCCATTCGTAATCTTCCTTAACCGGACCATAAACACATTGTACAATCTTTCAATATTCAAACGGTAGTTTTTCCGTTGGCCGTAGGTGTTCAATATTTTTGGATGTTCTGCTTTCTAAAAGTCTTCCACAACCAGCCATGGTTTTCAACAGATTTCCGGCCACCTTTAAAGCGTTTGTTTTATAATTTTTTTCTGTACATGACTTGATGAGTCCTCTCCGAAGGCTTATTAATCTCTGTGATAGTTTCCGCAAACGAATCTTTAAGTTTTACGCAAAATTTAATAGGCCTACATATTCGCTCATTTAATCGTTCACAGACTATAAATAAGATGGACACAGAAAACACGCGTTTGCACAATAGAGTATTACAAATAATTGAATAGTCCAATACGCTAAATGAATATTCAAGCATCCATCGAAGGGTACCAGCAGATTGGCTACCGAGTTATAATGCATTTGCGTAACAATTCTCGTAATAGTCAAAATGGTCGGATACTTTTCGGTTAGACGTCGGTTCGATTCATTACTTCAACCGTAATTCGTATGTCAAACTTTGTTTTATACTTACGCCGATTACGAGGTTCCTGGTAAACACAAGAATTATATTTGTCATGTACGGATAACGCAATACAATATTGGGCAGAAGCTTTGGTCATCATCACCATCATCATCAACACTTCAAAAACTAGGCCTTAGGCCTGTTGCGGAACACATCTCCTCCTTGGTCTACCGACATCTCTCTTCCCAGTAGGATGACAACCCAAGGCAGGCACAGGTAGACGAATATCAGGCATGCGATTCAAGTGTTTACACCATCTCCTTCTGTGGTCTTCAGTTTTCTGTTCCAATGATACAATGTTTAAATCACGTGTAATATCCTCGTTCCTTCTCCGATCCAAGAGAGAACAACTTTGCGTCCCTCTTAGGTATTTCATTTCGGCTGCCTGAATCCTCTGCACGTCCCTTTTATCAAGAGTCCATGTGTCACTAGCATACAGGAATGTGGGGACAGCCACAGTTTTATAAAATTTGATTCGGGTATCCTTCCGTGTTTTATTTTCAGATACCTATGAATCGTTCCACAGACGCTTCAAAATTTTGTTAGCTTACTATCCCAATCAATATCAGTTCCATATAAGGTATTAAAATCCAGGCAATTAAAAAAATGACTACCCTGATCCAAAATCTGATTATTCACGACTTTCTTAGTTCTTATAGGGTACTTGCCCTGAAATGCCATCGTTTTAGATTGTGCTACGGATCTCTGTTACAAAATCTAAAACGATGGCGAAAGCTTTGATTAACGATAAAAATAAAGTAGATTTATACAATTTGCCTGGGGGGGGGGAGTAGTATCACTGCAACTCCAGTAGACGGCGGCGGGCGTTTAGTAGTAGTGTCACGTTTGTAAGAAAGGTAAATCTTTTGTGGCGTTGCCATGGAAACGGCGAGCGGCGTGGACGTGACCTTGTTCGAAAAACTCTCAACACGACCGACTAAATGTATACAATTTATCAGCGGCACTCTGTAACAGAACACACACGTTAGAAAAACATGAATTGGGGGGGGGTAAAAACGTAACAGTAAGTGAAATTACGGAGAACGAGATAGAGAGAGACGGAGACAGTAAGATATAGAGAATAATTTATTTAAGATTTAATTTAACAAAAGATGAATTAAATTACCATGTGTGTAGCATTGTCCACCATACATTAAACAGACGCGACTTATAAAAGAGATTGTAAAACTTTCTTATGTCGTCTCATTTACTTTTCATTTTTCTAATTTGTTAAACAGAATTTCCTTTGTAGTTATAAAGTAAGATATTCTTCTTCTTCCTCTCTCTTCAAGAATTAGGTTATATAAACCTGTTTCAGCACCCATCTAATCCTCGGACGACCCATGTCTCTTCTACCAATGGCTTTATAGTTCAATGCCGCTTTCGGCAATCGATCCTCTGTCATCCTTTGCAGATGATTCCACCATTGTCTTCTGTAAATTTCAATAATTTCGTTTGTCCTTTACTTCGAGTTCTGCTCTGATATCTTCATTCCTTATTCCATCTTGCAATCTATTATTTAAGGTATTTCAGCACCCTGAGTCTTGCCGCTATCCTTTTTTGTCATGACCCACGCCTCACTCGTATATATCAACGTGGGTATTGCAATTGTCTTATAAAATTTAATCGAATCAAAACGATAATTCATTAGCTTATTTGAAACCTCTAAACATTCTGATGCAGTCAGTAAAACGTGGTCATTTTAAATAAACCTTTGAAATCAACTAGATACTCCCGGGAATACAGTAAGTCAAGTTAAATTATTATATACGCAATAATGATGTCAAATGTTAAAGTTCCGCACTAATCATAACACAAGATTGAAAAGTTTTATCTAAAATAATTGTATTCCACGTCGCAATAGTATATTTTAATTAGGTGGAACACTCGGACACGTCGCAGATAACAATATCCAGGAATTAAATTTCTTCAACTCTGTAAACAAATGATAAAAAGTTCTAAAAAGCACTCGAAAAATATTACAAGCAATTGTTAAATTACTTTTTAAAATATACGATCTATTTATATTAAATTTATTATATTAAATATATATTTATTAATGTTTTGTAGTTAAAATTCATTCCCGTACTGTTTGTTCGTGGTCTATTGTTTTCAACAAAAACAGACGTTTCGGGAGTGCCATCGACTGCCATCATCAGTATAAAATCGAGTTTCGCTAATGTAACGTGGTAGACGTTAGTCTACTGTGGTCACTATGATGGCACTGATGATATATATTATATAATGATGACGGAAGTAGATGGCACTGTCGAAACGTCTGTTTTTGTAGAAAACAATGGACCACGCCCAAACAGCCCGCGAATGAATTTTAACTACAGTGACTCTGGCCGTGTAAGCCTACGAAGTATATTAATATTTTGTAATTTACGAGTTGACCTATTTATTTATTTATTTTTTTTTTTTTTTGCCAGAATTAATCATAGTGGAGAGAGCAGAAGTAACTTTGAGTAAAACTGAAGTGAAATATATGCGTAACGCGTTACTCACTTTAAAGTGTAGAATCATGTAGATTGTGCCCTTTGATGTGAATTGAAATGTATTGCGAGTTTCTACACCAGCGGTCTCACAAGTTCCGCACCGACGGTCAAAGTGGCGTCGTGGCATCGTCACTTTGTGTAATTTATGGCGTGTTCACCTCACCGCGGCCCAATCAGAATTTAATACCCCGTTACCTGTTTTACACAAGAAACGACACGCTTCTGAATTACTGTCCAGGCAAATTACATTCCTTTTGAAATTGTTAAAATTACCTTGTGTTTAAAATTATTAACAAATAGGTACAATTCGTATTTTGATTATCTTTCAAAGCGTTTTACCAAAATCATGCTGATATATTTGGTTTCGTTCTGAATGTACATATTACAAATAATTTTATATTTAATTAAACATGGAAGTCATGTATGGTTCTCCATACAGATTTGTTCTGACGGTCAGAGACGAGCGGATGGAGCAATCCCTCATGTGGGAGTAGTATGCATGATGACCATGTCTCGTCACCCTCTGCGAAGGTCTGGTAACTCTTACAGAGTAAATAATTATTCAAATTCTTCACAGTAGATAATTCTTACAGTATGGATAATAAAAGTTAAGAAAATATTTCTAAAGTATGTAGGCTTTTGAAGTAGCGATTACGCAATACCAGTCAACTGCTAAGTTACGAATCTTTCAGTATACTTTACGCTCAAATTATGAATTACTTTCTTGAAAGAGGACAATGGATATTATCATAGCAGTATGTTGCGTCATTCCTTGTTTTACAACTGTCGAAGCGTGTCATTACAGGAACTGCTGGTAGATATATAAATAAGACCACAAGGGAAAAGGGACCTTTTTAGTGGGGTCAGTGGCTGATTTCTAAAATTATAGGTGCCGGAACGCATCAACTCAAAAGTTGTACAGACACAAATATTGTAATATATTACAGATTACCTCTGCTTACTAAAACCCACTGTTGGGCTGGCCAATTTGTAATAAACTAAGTATGTGCCGGTACTAGCGAAAATGTCCGTCTTATTCAAGCCCCACTGTTGTAAACCAATTTAGTAAAGAACTACTTGTTAATTATGTGAGGACGTATGTTATATTATATGTTGCACGCTGGAAACGTCAAATTGTAAAGAAATCTTGTCTATGGGTGTAATTAGTTATAAGAGACTCCTGTGTATCGAACGCCAAGTAATACGTTGCAGGTGGCAATTCGTAACAATTAAAATGTTGTTACCTGGTTTAATTAATATGTTATTAATTAATATATCTTTCGGTTGTGACCGGTGAAACCCTCAGAACATAGATTATTAAGCAAACAAAATTATAATTATGTTCCTTGAATTTATAATCATACTACTCTATATTTTTAACTTAGTTTTCAATGTTTGCGTAATGTTAGCGATACGTATAGAGTATTGACGGAATGTAAGGGGTATTTGTGTCAACCCTAGTCACTCGATGGTGGAAAATTTCATTCAAATTTAGTATTAAACACAAGCTAGTTCAGCAATCTCCCGTCCCACCAGCTGCAAACTTTGAGCGCTGTTACTAGTAATAAGCGTACTTATAGGTTAGTTATTCGTTATGTTTGTATCAATCTTTTTGTAAATTATTCCACCCACCACATATAGTATTTATTCTGCAATAACTTAAACGTTATCTCATACAATAAATGTACTTTATTTATTTTCTCTATTAATTCACAGGTTACGTGGTCTCAAAAAAAAACAATAATACGATCCAATCGATCATCCAGACATATATCGATTATTAATTACTCAAATTCTAAAAACATATACACTTGAAAATAATAACAAATAATTCTTATCCCAGGGTTCGTATAGTTCTTGGAACCATTAGTAAGGCCAGGTAAAATGCATAATTAAGGTTGTTCAATTTACAAAATAAAATTATTTACTTAAAATACAGTGAAATGAAAATAAGTTGTTTTTTTTTTTTTTACCAAACCGACGAAAATTTCGTCTGGCGGTGGATGTTTGTCAACAGTAGCCCAAAACTCAGCTTATCTCGTCTTCATCCAGTGAAATAGCTCTGGTTTTCAATAAAATTGATGGTGGTGTGTACTGGTAAACCCTCAGGAAATCTTCTGACTTCTATTCTTCTTTTACGATCTTCACAATTCTTGGTCCCAGTGAAATGGAATTAGGATCCCAGCTTCTCTGCTGCTAATGAAGGTTATTACGCCAAACCGAGTCTTCTGGTATTTCCAATAATTCCGTTAGTTCAAACTTTAATTCTTTTACTGATCTTCGGTTTATAGTATGAACGGGTTTAATACCAAATCCAGCGGAATTATTTAGTGAATGAGGTGAGAGGCTTTCAATTCTTTTTTACTGTATTCATTTACAATTTGGAGGGTTATTTAATTTGTATTATTCATTAACATTAAAGTATAATTGTTTTACAAAAAGGGTTTTTCAATTTGGATACATATTTCCTTTAGATTTATTCGTATTTTTTAAATATATCGGTCCATCTCAACCTAATAGCTTGTAACAATCAGAACGAATAAATTCAAAATCAACAGCTTCTGCAATTCAGTTGCCTTAACAACCACGTTTTCTATATATCCTTGAGCCGGCATTATAGAATATTACTACTTCTTTCCAATAAAATACTCCATGCTTGGATTAATATTGAATCACATAAAATTCTCCCCTAACCTTCCTTACTAAACAGTAAATGTTTTACCAGAGTTTCGTTGGACTGGGTTTACTAAAAAGGTATTAATTTCCTTTCACTAATATGGAATTTAGGCCTATAGATTCACTTACAACCATTATAACATTATTTGGTTTTTTAACTTAATTTTCTTTTTACCTGACCTACTGTACAATTAATTATTGGTTACATGGTTAATTACATGAATTTTAATTTACTGGTGGTTATTTTTTTTACATTAATTAACTGGTTCTGGAACCCTTTATTAATTTATGATATAATTGTCAGAACTACTTGTTAGACTTGAAACACTGGTCACACTCCTGATCCAGTTTATAAACATTAATTAAAACAACAGTATTTTTCAACTTTATACAATACTGAGAACTTAGTACAGTGCCTAACATTGGTAACTATACTGGGTTGTATAAAGACAAATCTAATATAAATATAAACATAATTATTGATGAAGTATTATTATCAAACAACATCATTTCATTTTTAGCATATTCAACATACAACATAAATACTCTGTAGACCTTAACATGTCACAGTACAAAACAAACATTTCATTACATTCAATCATTCATTGGTCTGGATCTTTTACATTTAACATTAGTCATTGCCTCCTTTTGACTTGAGGTACTTCTCAAGCACATGACCTATTGAACAACCTTAAATCAGGGTATGGTCCTTGACCATATTTCATTCAATTTTTATGTAACGTTGGGGAACCTCAACTATGTTACGTTACAATATAGTTAAATTTTGTATTAGCGTATAAGTTTACACTAATTGACTGTTTCGGTGGTTCGGACATTTTAAAAAAGTTTCCATAGTTTCATCATTGTGTCATCATATTGTTTGTTTCTTGACCTTTCCTAACTCTTTGTGTCCAACGCTGTATGATGGCCAGAAAGCAGCCATGAATCCACGTACTTTGATGGATAAAATAAACGGAGAGGAGGTCCATTAGTTTTCACAAATAAGAGGCTGGATACAGTCTTTGTCTTTAAAGATGCTCTTAAAGATGTAATGATTAGATTTATTTGCGAAAATCCTCTCTCACATTCATTTCAGGATATTGCTATTGATTCAATAGCATATTTCAAGGTAGAAAGACTTTCCGGAAAAATTCTGGAATGCATAGATAAATGTCGGTCGTCGCTTCGTGTCGACACCGCTAACTGAGAATGTCATCTTCGAGCGAGCTTTGTTGAATTTTTTTTAAATATGTTCTACTTACAAGAGAATTTCAGGTAGAACATATTAAAAAAATGAACGATAGTAGATAAGATAAAGATTAGTGCTGGTGTTTGATTTTAACAAATGTTTAGTTTTGTAGTGGGATTGATGAGGGGCACAATTTAAAAAGTAGTAGTAAATATTTGAAATAATTAGGTTTTCCTTTTCATATAGTTTTTTCGGTAATTAATTTTTGGATCCAAGAGTTTTCGGAACTCCGTTCCGGCGCGTTCCCCCTGATGTCAAGCCCTGAGTGGGGTAATTAAAGACCACTTTTTGCCCACTTTCGGCTAAGACTACCATTGTCTTGTTGAAACGTGTTACCTAGTTTATAATACTGCAATTGCAACGTTCTAGATAATAGGGAGTGACGTAAAAGAGATTGTTTAACATACATTTTTTAATAGTTGTTGTGGTCTTCAAGTTGCATGTAAAATTAAATTTGAAAGACATGTTTGAAATGGTACCCAAGTCACTTATTGACAAAATCTGTATAATATTTACCTTATTTATTCCGTCGTGTGACTTCGTTTTGCGTTTTGATTTGATTTGTACGCGTTTCGAGACATATGTTTCGTCATCAGAAATAAATAAAATAAAAATTCACTCTTGCGAGGTCGTTACATATTAAAATACAAAGATTCGAAAATATACAGGTATTATATATACATATAAATATATACACAATACAGGTATGTGTGTAATCGTTTTCGAATATTTGTATTTTAATATGTAACGACCTCGCAAGAGTGAATTTTTATTTTATTTATTTCTGATGACGAGACATATTTCTCGAAACGCGTAAAAATCAAATCAAAACGCAAAACGAAGTCACACGACGGAAGAAATAAGGTAAATATTATACAGATTTTGACAATTAAATTGTTAAAATTACCTTGTGTATCCAGGTCCCCTTCCTTGCAACTTCTTCTTTTATATTTTTACACAAAGCGTTTCAAGACTTATAGTCCCATCATCAGGTAATAAAAGACGTTCACTCACATGGAGTATGTCAATTAATAAAAGTCACACACATCCCGTTCCCAACTCGCGTTATCTCATGATGCGCATCGCTACGGATCTCGGGAGTGACTAACGATTCTACATCATACTGTGCCCGCACTTATCTATCATATTGTTCTAACACGCGTATAGCTGTGTCATATAGCTCGTTGGATTTGAAAGAAAGTTTTTCATTCAGAAACTGATCATCCTGAGTTTTGGAGGCTCTGTAAATTTTAAACTCTTCCAGTGCGTCCATGAGTTTGCTCTTTTTTCAGAAATACAGTGGTTTGAAACTGTTTTGAAAACTGGAATAATTGTCGTTATGGTTGGTGACATGTAAGGCAAAGTTCGATTTAATGTTCGTAATGTCACCCTTAGGCAGATGTTCCTTGTACCTAGCCTTCCTTATTTTTAATAAGAAATAAGGAAGACTGAAGATGGGAACACAAGGCTTCCCGAAATATGTTCCAAATAGGGAGAAAACATCTTGAGGTAAAGTCATTATTAAAAAAAAAAAATATATATATATGTATTCCTTTTTAGTCTATTATATGACAAGTAACAAAACCATTTCTTTTAAGTATGGCGTATTTAATGTTCCAATAATATAGATTGATATCATGTAAGATTAGTTTGACTGGTAATTATATTACTTTTATTATTTGTAATTAAATTAAGAAGATATAAAAATTAAATGAAAATAAATTAATAAAATTAACAGACGAGTTACGCGTCAAAACGCATATTCATAAAGTGGATAGAACTTGGATGTAAACATAGTTTGTTGGACGTTAGAAGAATCCAAACTGACGGGTGGTCCACAAGAATCTGACGATTTTTACAGCGACATTTTTCGTCAATCCTGGCATGCAAGCCCGATTTGGACAGTATTGTAGCTGTATACAACTGCCTATTGTCGTTTAATTTTATTTCAGCTATAATTAATGTTGTAAATACGATTTTACTTAGTGTCAGTTATTGTTTACATTGCTCATGATCCGTATGCAAACAATCGGCCGGATCACCAGCCCTTGTCCCGCTAAGGCGTAACAAGGGTGTTTACCTGCTATGTTTGTTTATGTCATGTTGACGCTTCCGGGTTGTGGATAAGAAATATAATGGCGTGAAGGTTTCTAGGTAGGTTGTTGTGTTCCATCTAAAGGTGAGCCGATATGCTTGAAAGCGCTTATGGGCAGTATAATTTCGTGTTAGTGATTGCAATACACGATTTTTTATGCGGTGCACGCACATGTAATATCCAACCCAAAGTTTTGCGATCTAGTGCTTCGATATCTGTGCCACATAAGTCATGTTTTTAGTAACCCGCAAATCGATAAGCAGATTCGTGTCTATGGTAGACGCATGTCGCATAAGGGTTTAGAAGGTGGACAGAATCTGTAGACGATAGGACGATGTTTTCGATTGCAATTGGCCGGGTCCGAATTTTTACCTCGGTAAGAACTGACCGGGTGTGTACGACGATTGGGTTGCAGCTAACGCGTCCCCTGTCAAGTGTGCAGGTCCTCTGCCCTTCCACCTAGCTGCCGTGAGCTCATCTATCCAGATTCCAGTAATCATGCATTCGAGATACCTGACTTTCGTATCATGCAATGCATTTGGCACATGCATTTGAGCGGCCGGGGCGCTTGAATCACACGACCGTACGGACGAGTTCCATTTGAATGACACGTGTCAAAACCTCTTTTTATGGTGCGGACGTTCCCATTATATTAAACACACACACATCATATCCACAGCAATAATTACTGTTTGTTCTGTACACAGACATAGGTGCGCACATGACAAAAATATACATTTGAACACATGTAGTAAACAGAATTTACTCATCAAAAATAACGATTCGTTCGTAAAGTCAACAAATCAAAATAGACACGCGGTCTTGTCCCCTCGTGTATGGATTCGTCGGCATCGCAAGGGCACATTGAAATTAGTTTTATTTGTTTAGTTCATTTGCCCCGTATTAAAGCGAGTTTGAAAATGTGAGTTATATTTATACGTGTAAAAATAGCGTTTGTAGAAATCATGTGCTTCCATTCACAGGGGAAAACATGTGTTGTATTCAGTCGAATTCAATTCAATTACAATCAAAGTTAATTAGGTACTGTGCCTTTATCCGCTCCTGCAGTCAATTTCCATATTTCGATTATTCGATTGTTTGGCTTCGACCTTTAGTAAATATCGCCCATAATTTTATGTAGGTGAAATAATTATATAAATTTTAATTTCGTATGTTGAAAAGTAGTTGGCTGGCGATTGCAGTTGGTGTTCTTAGTCCTTTTTTAAATTAAAAATGATTGTAGCAGTAGTATATCACAGTTGCGTACCTGTGACGCCAAAAGTTGATGTTGTTAGGTTAAAACTGAAATTACATACGGAAAGCGATACGTGTGTAATGTAAAACTCATTTTTTCCGAAACTATGAAAAAATCTAACTCAAAAGTAATGGGCCATCCCTTGCCTATTACAATTCATGTTTTGTTTTTTTCTGGCAGAACTCGGTTTTCAGTAGAAGTCGTTTTCCCAGTAGTATTTGTTTTTTCATTAATACTCGTTCTGTGAATAGACCACTGAAAAACCACCGAACTCAAAAGTAAGGCGGGGTGGCCCAAGTGGCCATTGTCTATTAGGCCTACTATACATGTCACTTTTTTGTGGCACACCTCGTTTTTTTTTGTAATATTCGTTTTGCAACAACTACTCGTTTTGTGGCTAACCAAAAAGAAACGTACAATATGTGGAGCGTATGTTGTCATTCCTTAATAGATTGTTTTTGTTTTCCATCAACCATAAATATTTGTGTACCAATCTAATATCCAATTGTTGATTACTGTTTGTTTAATTAATTAAAATATCATTACATTAAGTAATTTAAATTGTAATACTGTATAAATTAAGTTTTCTCATACTATAATTTGCTCGTTTTCTTAAAGATAATTTGAAGATGTAAACAAACTATCATACATATAAAATGATAGATACATACGCACGCACACACTCACACACACCAACACGTTCACCAAAATATTTAATTGTTTCGTTATGTTTGATATTTCTATTGTATTTCATACACAGGTCCTGAAGATGACAATAAATATTGTCGAAACGTCGACGCAAAATAGCTAAAATTTGTATTATTGACCGATCCTCACTAACCATCCACTAAAACATTCATAAATATTTGTATTTTCCAGTTTACATTTGCTGTTGCAGTTTGGTTAATTTGTCAACTCAAAAATGTTAGGTTCTTTATTTTAAATGTTACTGTGTTATAAGCATTGTATATACACATTAAATGTTATGTTTTCCTCAGCCATGGGGTTTATTTATTTCAGCAGTAAACTAAAAACCAAAAACCATTGTCACCTAACCTCGCAAATGAAAACAACACATATTTTTGCTTTGCATTAAGAAATAGGAAAATTTACAATTAGTACACTTCTTTTTTCCACATCATAATATATCGATACACTTGCATATTAAAAACATTAAAAATTTACAGCAGGAACTGATAAAGGTACAGTTCCCCTAATTATTATGGTTTATTTTTGCTTAGGAAGACAACTCGGACTAGCAACATTTGGAAATACTAAAGCTCTGACTAAACTAAATGAACTTAGTTAAACACTAAATCACATTGAATTGGTTTTTTGTTTTATATTTTCTTTTAATTAATTTTTAGTGGTTAATAAATTGTTTACAAGATGATTAGGATAATCCATCTTATACACAATGTCCCACAGAATAGATCTGTTAATTTTATCAAATGCTTTTGCGTAGTCAATAAAGGCATGTCTCCAAATTACATTTTCTTATTTCCTCTATTAATATTTTCAAAGAGAATGCGTCATCAATGTACTGTAATATCGACCCTTACGAAATGCCTGTTCGGCAAGTAAAATATCCGAGATGGGTGGAAGTCTTTATGAGCCAGTGTGGTCTACGTTTGGTCCAACTGGTTTCTCCTTTCTTCTCCGCTCTCTTCCCCCTCTACCACTCACCTTCATTCTTGATCGATGTCTCTCCTTCCTTTCGTCAGTCCAGATGGCGCTTGACCTCTTTTTGGGGTTTTCTGAAAACCTCTGAAAAATTTTATAATTTATTTTTGAGTGGCGAACATTCTTCTATGTCTTCTTGAGTAATCTGGAGTTCTTCTATGTCTTATTCAGTTCCTTTAAACCACGTATTAGACACGTTGAGCTTTTTGAAATAATTAAAAAGCTTTTCTGTTACGCTGTCAGAATTTATTTTATGAACATGTCCGTAGAAAGTAATACTTCATTTTCTAATTACTTCTGTGATTTTCTCAAAACGCGTGTAAAGCTCATTATTGTGGTGTCTCCTGTACTGTTCTTCATTTTTTATTGATCTCAAGATTTTTCTTAATATTTTGCTCTGTGTGACTTGCAGTTTTTCTATCAACATTTTCTTGTTCAGAGTCGGACACTCAGCTGCATAAAGTGCATCCGGGCGAATTACTGTTGAATAATGCCCAAGTCTGGCATTAATGGATATTGATTTCTTGTTGTGTGTGTCCCTGGTTAAATGGTAAGCAACTTTCATCTTATTAACTCGTTCTTTAATGGCTTCTTTCTCTGAGACATCGTGTTTAATAACTTCTCCAAAATACTTGACTTTGTCAGTTCCATAGATTTTCCCGTATCGAGTTTTCATTTTGTTGGAGGAACGAAGCCTTTTATTAATATTTTTTCCATATAACTTATAAATTGTATTTATTAATTTGTAGGCACAGTTCTATTACCTTTTTTAAAAACAGAAATACCCGTGGCTACTTTACTTTCATTAAAATCATGCATCTTCTCCAGCACATATTCAGCAAATGTATTCATCAGTCTAAACGTGAGTAATATACTAGTGTATTTTGAAGAGTTCTGAGTTTATACCATAAAAACTAGCTGCTTTACAGTTTTTTTATGGATGAAATGCTTTTCTAGTTCCTAAAATGTTACTGAATCTACATCCATGTGTCTCTTTTTATGTCTTCTACAGCTTCCTGAGATATGTTGAGGTCATACTATAGTGCTCTGTAATGCTCAGGCATGGCCGGCTCCAGTAGAAGGCCGGAACATTAAACGTGACAACGTTGCGTCTGACGCCTGTAAGCATAGTGTAATAAAATAGCTAAAGTGAACATGTTATATTTTGACTTAATTTCATAGCATTACTGAAATCATGAGTAGGCCTATTTAAATTATAGGTCTGTGCGCACTTAGTGCTATATGTTTAAGTTAAAGACATTAGTGAATTAGTGTTAGGCCAAATGAATTAATTTTGTTAAAGTTATTGAATCCGTGTCATACGAATAATTTAATTATTATATTTTTTAAATAATGTAATAGTATTTTACATAATAAACTTTTAATTTGGATAAAGTAAAGACTTATAAATCTGCTGTTAACCTGCAATTAAGAATGACGCGATTTGATTATTAAAATACATAAAAATAAGAGATTGTCTAGTTGGCCTCAAATATCAGCTGGTTCCAGTGTTGCCACATTTAATATTCCGGCCTTCTACTGGCAGCCGATCATGGCTCAGTCCATTTGGAGTCAAATCCAGACTCACTGTCAGCCTCTCTTCTTGGTTGAGATGCTTCATTAACTTGTATACCACCATTTGGCGTCCAACTATATTTTGTCTTCTGTATTACTAATAAATCTATCCCACGATTTTCATGTGCTTCTCGGATAATGTATTTCTCAGCATTACGTTCCTGCCTGTGGCCCTAAGTATCTAGATCTTGACTGGTTTCTGTCTGAAGGCATTTGTGATAAACCGATTGCTTTTCTTGTATCGCTTACCGGGCAAAGAGTTAATCGGATTTATGAAAGGTTGTTTTTGTTGAAGTAAATATGTAACAAGGAAACTAATATCCTTAACTTGTCACTGTTCGCTGTATGTGGTGAGCGGGTAATTCCTACCGCTGTGAATGTAACGAACATTGTAAACGTTATGAACAGAATAAAATTTACCTCTCTTTTATCCGTTTAGTGGCTTTTTCCTTTTGTTATATTTCACTACGCGTTTCTGGACATATGTCCCATCTTCAAGTGTAATCCCTCAGTAAAGTTCGTCAGATAATTAAAACAAATTACGTATAATTTACACATATGTCGTAAATAAATATAAAATATATGAACACGTAACACACGCGGTGTTGTTGGTGCGCACCACGGTAACACTGTAATCGACTGTTATTGACGTTGTTATTGACCGTGCAGTATGGACTTCGTCTTGTAATCTTATCGCTGTGTCGTATAGAGAACTGCACTGAAAGTTCGGCTGTTCGTTCAGCACGACTTCTTTGGTGTTTTTATTTCTAAATGCCTTATATATTTCGAAATCCTCGACAGCACTCATATATCTGCCTTTTTTACATATGTGGAGGGGTTGAAAGTTAGTGTCGAAATCGGTGTAATTATGATTACTGTCCATCAAATGACGTGCGTAATTTGACTTTGTTTTGTTAATAGCTTTTTTAGGTAGATTTTCTTTAAAGCGTTTTATAAATAATCTACCAGTCTGGCCAACGTAAAAGCTATTACCAGATTTATTTAATATTTATATTTTATATTTATTAAATATAAATTTATTTATTTAATATATTTATTTATTGAGCTGATGTATATTTATTTACGACATGTGTCTAAATTATACTTAATTTGTTTTAATTATCTGACGAACTTTACTGAGGGATTACACCTAACCTAGACGGACGTCCCACGGTGGGACATATGTCCAGAAACGCGTAGTGATATACAACAAAAAAGAAGAAGCCACTAAACGAATAAAAGCGGTAAATTTTATTCTATTCATATACGTATAAGTGGCTTGGATACAGAAAACCTTAAATTAAAAAAAAAATTGTAAACCTTCATAGTTGAAATAAAGGTATTAGAAAAAAGTTAAGAGAATAAACAAACATTTTTGTTTCGCCAGTTTCATCGACGCATAGAAAAATGACGTAGTTACGCAGTCGTTGAGAAGCACTGTTTCTAGAAACAAAATTAAAACACCTAGGTGTGTTAAACATCTGGTACATTTGAATGAAGACTGGCAATTTTTAGATTCAAATGCATCGACACGGACTGACCCGTACATAACAGAGATAAAATAAACAAAAAAGTAAAAAATACCGTCGTTGACGCAGAAAAAAACAGATTCAATTTAAAACAGCGCTGGCGCCCTCTGTGTATCAAAGTCGAGACGCGTTACATCACTGTCACGCCCCGGTGTCCATTAAATAACACATCGGATCAGTGGATCGTGAAAAGGGATGAACAACACGGCACGGCGGCTTTGCCTGCACCGGCCAGACTTCCAGTCACTGATTAATTTATCAGCAGCTAAGTGACACGAAATCAAATTATCTGATATAACGCTGTCCCCCCCCCCCCTAATCACTCACTGATTCACTTTGCTACACTTGTTTAGATGCAATATCATGATGGCAGCGAGCTAATGTACTGTGTATTTTCCGACTGAGCTAACTTTTAGAGACGGACGAGGTGATACGCCCATATACAAAGTGGTACAGTTCGATACACTACGCGTTATGACTGATGATGAACCAAAGGTTTTAAAAATATATAAACACTTGGTTCGTTTCACAGTTTTTATTTAACTGTTACAGGTGTTTCAGCTTATTAAGCTATTGTCAAAGAGATCAGTGAACAACTAAACTAAACAAACAAGTAAGGGTGCTGAACATGTGTTTAGGGCGTGTATCTGGACACCTGTGGGGTGTGTATGGTAGAGGGGGTGGGGGTAAGGAAGCTAGTGGAAAGGTCAAGTGTCTGTGAAAACTAAGTATAATTGAGTCGTCTTGTTTCAAAGCCAGATACATCCAAAAAAAAGAAAATTTTCAGGAGAGTTAAACACTTTATTGCAGGAGAGCTAGTTTTGCAACTAACCAGCAATTGCAACTCCAATTTTAATAAGAATGTATCTGTTTTAAAACTGTGGAGGAGGAGACATGTAGAAGAATAATAAAGTAAAGAAAAATGCAAAAAAATGTGAATGTGGAAAAAGTTTATGTATCTGGTTTTGAAACTAGACGACTCAATTGGAAGGCAAAATATAAAAATTAACTAAACTAAATATCAACTTTTAATAAAGGAGATACACAGAATTCAGTTTGTTCGATTATTGATGAATTCAGTAAATATCGTGATGATGAACCCTTTTGTTCAATAGTCTAAGACAATATTCTAAGACTTGTAAATAATAACGGGATAAAAACAAGAAAATTGTTTTACGAGGGTAGGTGAACATCTTTATAGACACTAGAAACCCGGTAGTTCCTAGTAGTGTGGGACTCTAACCCACTAAAAACACCTCCCTTAATGCTAAAACTGAGCAAGCTCATCCAGCAGCTTCATCTTCATGTTTCCTTGACGGGTGATGTTGTGAAGCCCAGTGGCTAATCCCAAGATTATACTCTCTTTCTCTCACATAGAGTTTTATGGATCTATACATGTTAATTGCTTTCTATTGGGATACCAGATCATGTGGCTTTGAGTCGCCTCAGAACGTGTGGAGCTTCTTCCACCACGTGTCGCATTATTGGGTTATCGTGGATCTAAATCCTCTGATCATGTTTGTCTGCATATTTTATTATTATTTTGCTGACATATTCTGCATTGAGGTCTCTATGTAGATTGTCGTTCCTTATATACCAAGGGGCATTTACTATGCTTCTGAGTACTTTGTTCTGAAAGGCTTGTATCTTTACTAAGCTTGTTTTCTTTGTACAGCCCCACAGCTGAATTCTGTAAGTCCACACAATCTTCAGAACTTGTTTCTACAACACCAGTTTGTTTTCAACTGTTAGTTGCGAGCGAGTTTTTCCCTAACAACCACTACATTTTTCTGTATTTTACGTTGAGGTAGATTTGAACGAAATCCGTTTTCTGTATTCAAAACGAAACTAGAAACTATGATAATTACTAGAGCAGTGTATCAGTTGCTGTCAGAGAGTAATTCAGTGCCTTCCATATCTGTGTCGGAACTTGTATTACTTGAGTCAGCGTTACTGTCTACAACGACGTTTGTAATGTGGGCCAATTTGCCATAGTTTATCTTCTTCCTTAATTATATACTTGATACAGTGACGCCACTTGTCCGCCTTTATTTCATTTACCGCAAACTATATCAATTATTGTTTTATATCAGCCACCTTATATATGTTGTGTTGTGACGGGCAACATATCCTTTCAACTGTCCCTATATTTACTCAATAGAATTTAGAATAGTTATAAGTATGAAGTCTTAAAACGACGTGCCCAGATTTAAATGGTAAGATAACTATCACATGACTATACAGACATTCTGCACATGCGCGTAATACATTACTGTGTGATCAGTGTCAACGTCCCTGACCAATAGCTTTTCAGATTTACCACGTGGGTTTGTTTACATCAGGATTGAACTAAGAACGGAAATAGTATAGAACTTTTACGTAAGTGCACCTGCCGACTTTTCAAGAGTGTTACGTTATTGGCGTCGCAGTATAATTTCTTTCTCTCCACGTATTGGTTTATAATTAGACTGAAGATGGGTGCCTATTATTTGGGTGGCCGAAACGTTGAATTTATACTTTTTTTTTATAGTGGCAAAAGTCTGTCTATGTAATTCAAGTCCAGAAGAATATTCGGACGATGGTCAGGTGATCATGGCGGCTAGGTGGGGTGTATTCACAAGAACGTTGAGGAACCAGAGTACTACAGTAACATACAAGGCACTTCTTGGATGAAGAAGACATCTCTGTGTTGTAACTTCACGTGTCTTTGCACTAAACGTTTCTTAAAAATCTGTATGGAGAACCATACATGACTTCCATGTTCTAAGATGGAACATGGATGTGATATATATATTATAGCAAAAAGAAAAAAGAGGGTGTGTATAGTGTTTGTTCGTGTTGTATGATGTCGGGCGTTACCTCCGCGCACTTTTGGTACTTACCGGTGACTGGATCCTTTGCGGTGATGTAGTCCTGTAACACAACTTAATACTATGTTTTTTGTGGGCGCCACTTGGAATCGTTTGTTCCAAGAAAGAAATGTGATTATTAAAGAAATTAAAATTTTGAATTCTTAATTCTATGAAAAAATGTAAACAAGTCAGTTTAGTTTGAAAAAATAAGGTAAGTTTAATGATTCTTCAAAAAAAACAAATCGTCTGAAGGACTAACATTCATGAAAAAATTATAAAATTGCAGAGTTACAAAAAAATTCATAAGTTATTATTATTATTGACAATTTTATTTCTCCAATCAAGTATCGGCTAGTATTTTCAATTTTTTACTCAGTTGAAAAGCATGAGTTTAATACGTGAAAAAATCTTTACTCTCAGGACGTGACTCCTTTGAACTACCAAGACATATCAATAAGATGCTTTACAAGAAAAATTAAGTGATTTGAAGGTGTGTGTGGCATGTGTAGTACAACTGTGTGACAAAATGTAACCAGGTAAAAAATGACTTTAATTTTGATAACTCACGTTCCAATGGTTAATTAATCTCGCACTGGACACTCCTCTCTGGTAGTTTTTCAATCTTGCCTCTTCATGTGTGCACTGAATTTATTTTAAGTCAAAATTGCGATCATTTACAATTTCCGCACTTTTTGTGAAACGGTTTGGCAGTAGAATTTCGCTCGGATCCCGCCGCTTACAGGTCAGCTGTTTCGCGTTGGTTACCAAATTGGCCGTCACAGCGCTGATACCCTTGCAGTAGTGAGAAAGGCTTTGTGTATGTAATACGTTATGGGAGTTTTTTTGTCAAGTTAGTTTGTCTTTGCGAACACAGCAGAATTGGTTCTCTATTTAAAATTTCGGTCCCTCCTGGGCCGTTGACGTTCTGGCTGCGTGATTTCTATTAAAATGTGCCGTGTTGCTGCTCTATTTCAGCAACACATTGGCGTAGATTCTTGTAGAGGTTAAGTCAGTCTGTTTGTCAATGTACGGGAAAAGCCTTTCTTCGGGTCTTGTATCAATTTCTCGCCTTCGGTTTCGCCTTGACTGCGTTGATCAGTGTCGTGGGTGATGCGTCTGTTCCGGATTTCATGCTTCAAGTGTTTTTGGGTCGAATTTGGTCTCTCTTTTATACTAATTCAGGCTGATTGTTTTCATTGACTTCCGGTATATTTGTGTAAAAATTCCTTCTAGATTGTTCGAGAATAAAGAAATGGAACGTCATGGAACAAATTTAATTTCCGTCGAAGCTTTTAGAACAAATTTCTTATTCTTCACACTAAGGATATTTCAAAAATTACTCTGGTATTTGTCAAACAGTTTTACATTAGTACTCACAATTTGCATGCCATTATTACATTTAGATTCTCTGTTTTCAGCTGAATCTAGTGATACTAATTATGATTGGTTTTTAAATAAATTAACTCTAATAAGTAACACAATATACAACTCTCACCTTGGGTTGTTGTCATTGAAATTCAATTTTTTTTAGAACAAAAAATTGTTGTGAAACTATTGTTTCTTCCATAACATGAACACATAATATTACTATCTTCCTATAACAAAACAAACAAATTTTAACATATATAATACACAGATAATTTCAATTTTACATGGCCCATGCCCATGGCCTATGTTGTTGTCAATGTTATGACACAATAATTAGTCTCTTTCTTTAACATATATAGTATTTCACTAGTGTACACTCAGAGTTTATTATATTGTCTGTCTTTTGTGATACCTGGTTACTCTTTACACATATTATCTTTATTACAGGATAACATAGCATCATATTGGTTGGTCTGAGATGTCCTTTTTCATAGTGTGACAAATCTCACTCTTATAAGTTAAATTCTTTCATAATTGATCTTATTTTCAACTGAGTTTGTTCGTTTTTAAGGTATACTGAAGTATTGTACCATTCTCTTTTATTGTTGCCAACATTTTGTAAATATTTAGCCAGATATGACTATTTTTTTGTACTGGTTGATTGGCCCCAGCCATACATGGTATAGGTAAATATTTTGCTAACTCGACTATTACAATGTTAAAGTTAGTCAAATATATTAGTATAGTCGCTTTATATTATATTTCAACTTTCTAATGCAATTTGGTTGTATTTTGGCAACATTAAATCCATAAATCATACAATATTATATGCCTACCACATGTTTTTAGTTAATACGGTTTTTGGCTATTTTGACTGACTTTTATTCATTTGACAGCTTTTTTTATCTAAGATAAATTGTTCATTTTTGTCTGCTTGACAATTACATATAGTTTTTATTTCAATTTGATAATAATTAATTTTTACATGAAATCTGAGTGTTTGGTCTCAAATCCAGCACATTAATATTTTTTGTCATAACAATTATATAATTTTTATTTTAACTTAGATTCTTTCTAATAATGTATTTAAGTCATTTAATACATTTATTTTATTTACATTACATAATATAATAATGGATCATGTCCATTCATTCACAATAAATAGTTCTTTATACTCTATTCAGAGTTACTAAACTTAATAATTAATGACTTCATTTTGGTTGATCCTGATATTATTTGTCTCTCTCATAGTATCTTATGGTTTTTTCACTGTTATTCACTTTAATAATATATATGGTGTTTGTGTCTTAGTCACAGTCTGGTCGTTTTTCATGTTAGTAGTAATAATCATTAGACAATATTACAAACTTTTTAGGGCTACTTGGGTTCGATACTGTCCACCTCACTCTCCTCTTATGATAAATTGCTATGTAAATGGTTTCCTTTATGGAACGTTCTGTGACGTTACAATATATATATAAAAAAAGAGTTGGAAATGAAACAATTAGACAGAATATGAACATGACGAAGGACATAGTGGAAGAGATTGAAAAAACAACTAGTATGGCTTGGACACACAAAAAGAATGGACGAAACCAGGTGGCCCAAGAGAATTTTATAATGGATACCGTATGAGAGGAAGAAAAGAGGAAGGCCACGAAGAAATTAGCGAGAGGGTGTAGATGAGGCTATGAAACTTAGAGGCCTGGAAGAAGACATGTGCTATAATAGAAGAGAATGGAAACTAGGGACGGAGAAGCAGCCTAGGCCGTAGAAATCCGTTATATATTCGAAATGAAATATTTCCATAGAAACTGCTTCTTTATTCAACCTTAACCACAGTACTGTGGTCACTAACGTGTACCACCTCACGTTAGCGCACTCGATTTTCACTGATGATGGCAGTCGATGGCACTGCCAAAACGTCTGGTTTTGCATAAAATATTGGACCACGGCCAAACAGTCCGGGAAGAAATTTTAACAACAGACTACTTCTTTGTTGCTGATAAAGTAATACACATATACAAAATTTTCCATCCGCCTTCAACTATCATTTTCATTTATATAAAAATAACCTACTCTCCCTTCAAATACTTTTTTCATTTATAAATATTTTATCTAGCTATCGACAGTGGATTAGTATGACCTTCTTTTCAAAATACTTTATTTACTAAAATGAAGTACTTTACTCTTGTTAAAAAATAAAACGTTGCAGGTAAACTACCCCTTCCCCTTAACCGATCTTCACCATATTCAATAGGCCTTGAGTCCTCTTCAAACTAAGACACATGTGCAAAACATTATTTGATTCTATTTGAGTTTGCGGCAGTTATCATTCACCATAAAAAACTTCTACACAGACACAGAGACACACAGACAGACACATTTCGGAAAATGACTTTTCTTCATGTTCTGAGAGTAGGACAATCAGAATCAGCCCTTATCCCGAACACAATTTTTTTTGCTATCACAATACTTCCATTTTCTTATGGAACATGGAAGTAAAGTGAATGAAAGGAGTCGTGATAGAATATTACCCCAAGCGCTGAACAAGACTTCAGAAAATTTCATCTTCTGTTCGCTTTTGCCGATGTAAACCAAACGTTTAACTTCTATTACATAGTCTCACTTATGCAAAGAAGAAGAAGAAGAAGAACGTAATTAAATGAAATGGTAATGCAGATAGAAGAGGGAGAGGATAAGTGGAGTTTGAAAATTAAATTGAATATACGATTCGCGCGATATTCTATAGAAAGTTATTTTCGATAAGAACTCCCATCTCCCTCCCAAGTAAACTGTAGCTAAATTGGTTTTAATTCATTTCAATGAGTTCGCCAAGTTTAGTTCCTTTAAAAACAATTTTTGTGTAAATAAATTAAATTTGTAAATAACTTGTTTGTTTAAATACAGTTTTTGTCTTTTTACGGCTTCTGATTTTTTCGTTAGTAGCGTCTCGTATACAGTGTTTTGTTATGTAATTAAAACAAACTCATTAATAATTGTGTGAAGTAGTGGTCATATTTACTCTTTCATGTCAGTGCGGACAAGGTCTTTATAAAGCGGTGCATGCAAGTCACCGTTTATCAATTTACAATTTCAAGTTTTAAGGTAAATACAGATGAATATCTGACGGGATGTGCATACATCAACAAATGTATTTTTAACTTATATTCATCGAGGATCTGAAGATGACACTTAATGTGTCGAAACTCGAGTAATCCTGTTTTTGGATTTCAAAAAGCGTGATGGTAGGTAATTAACCTGTTTTATAGAATCAAATAATGTTTTGCATATAGCCCTGTATTGTAGAGTTCTCAAGACCTATTGGTGTTGGTGAAGATCGGTTAAGGGAAAGGGGTAGTTTACCAGCAACATTCTATGTTTTAACAAGGGTAATTTTTTTTGACGAAAGATAACTGCCGTAAATTCAAAGAGAATCAAATAATTGTTTGCATACTTTCCTGAATCGTAGAGAACTCAAGGTCTGTTGATTTTGGTGAAGATCAGTTAAGGAAAAGGGGTAGTTTACCTGCAACATTTTATGTAGTAACAAGAGAAATGTTTTCATGACAAACGATAACTGCCGTACATTCAAACAGAATCAAATATTTTTTTACATGCATCCCTGAATTGTAGAGAACTGAAGGTCTATTGATTTTGGTGACGATCGTTTAAGAGAAATGGGTAGTTTACCTGCAACGCTTTTTGTTTTAACAAAAGTAAAGTACTTAATTTTGATAAATAAAGTATCCTGATAAGAAGCTCATAATAATCCACTGTAGAAACGAAGACGAAATATCTATAATTGAAGAGGTTAGGTGATCGGAGTGGGGGTAATTTTCTATTAATGAAAATTATAGTTGAAGGGGGAGGGGAGAATTTTGTATATGTGTACTACGTTATCGGCAACAAAGAAGTAGTTCTTTGTTAAAATTCCTTCCCGGGCTGTTTAGCCGTAGTCCAAAGTTTTCTGCAAAACCAGATGTTTCTGCAGTGCCATCGACTACCATCATCAGTGAAAATCGAGTGCGATAACGTGCGGTGGTATACGTTAGTGACCACAGTACTGTGGTTAAGGCTGAAGCAATAAGTAGAAAGAAGTAGTTTCTATAGAAATATTTCATTTCGAATATGATTTTAAATATAAATCTTAGAACATGGAAGTCATGTATGGTTCTCCATACCGATATTTTATATTTGTCGCACGTGTTATAAAAGTTAGTAGACTTTGTCGAAAGCCTGTCGCCACTATTGTACTATAGTATAGACTGTTTATACGAATGTGTTGTGTGTGTGTGTGTGTGTGTGTGTGTGTGTGTGTGTGTGTGTGTGTGTGTGAACGTTCAGTACTGGACATGTTCATGAATTGTCCCCCAGCGATCTATAAACATGTCCCCGTGACTGGACTAGCCGGTTGATTGAAGCGTCACAATACACTATCTAACCCCCGGCCTCTCAACTGTCCACCGTCCACTCACACTGTTCCCCACCAATACTGATACGGATTAATAAAGTTTGTGTAACACGCGTTTTGTAACTCTTCAGTTTGTGTCTTGTATTATATGTTTGTGCACCCTTATAAAATGCCTTAGGGTACAAGCGTTTTACGTCACGAGCGTTTTTTCCCGGCCGTTTGCGTGCGGTTGGAAACGCGTTGAATTTAACACAAACACAGGCGGCAATGAAATTGGTCACACGGACGTGGAAAAAACGCACGGATCGTGAACTCTGCTGCGTTTTCAAGGTCTCCCGCATCGAAACGCAACCTGCTGCGTTTAGTGCGTTTTTAACACGCACGGGGGTGGTCACACGAATTGGTGAAACATGCCTCTAAAATAATTTTTGTTTATTTACTTGTTATTGTGGTAAGTAATTTTGGTATCAATGTTGTTGTTGACATCTTCATAAAAAAACATATGTAATGTCAAAAAGTTTCTTAATAAAGATTTATTTACTAGTGATAATTAGTATTTTCTTTGTCGAATTTTGTTGCTTCTCTGCTATATACACTTTTCCCTCGAACGAGGCCTTTCGGTTTCGCAACCATTATCAAGTTCTTCCTGCCTAGGTTGTAGGAAGAACTTGATAATGGTTGCGAAACCGAAAGGCCTCGTTCGAGGGAAAAGTGTATATAGCAGACAAGCAACAAAATTCGGCAAAGTTGTTATGAAGACTGCTAACACAGAGAAAATAACTGATAATAATTTCTTCTATCTAAACACGGACGTTTGTGTGCAGTTGCGTTTTAACATTTATATACACATTTAACGTTTATAGCCAGAGCTGTAGGGATGCACGACCGAGATATTCCACCGCTGCCGTCCAATTATAAGTTGCCTGTGTGACTACACTTCCGTCCGTGCACGTACGAGAAACATCTAACGTGTGACCGCTGTGTGTTTTTCAAAATCCACGCGCGTGCACGGCCCTAAATAAACGGTCATGTAACCGTACCATAAAACGTAGGGTCGCCAGGTGTCCGGCTTTATATAGTTTAATAAACGCTCGTGTAACCGTACCATAAACGTAGGGTCGCCAGGTGTCCGGCTTTATATAGTTTAATAAACGCTCGTGTAACCGTACCATAAACGTAGGGTCGCCAGGTGTCCGGCTTTATATAGTTTAATAAACGCTCGTGTAACCGTACCATAAACGTAGGGTCGCCAGGTTTCCGGCTTTATATAGTTTAATAAACGCTCGTGTAACCGTACCATAAACGTAGGGTCGCCAGGTGTCCGGCTTTATATAGTTTAATAAACGCTCGTGTAACCGTACTATAAACGTAGGGTCGCCAGGTGTCCGGCTTTATATAGTTTAATTCGGCTAGAAGTAAGCATTTCCGGTCTTTCAGAATTTTGTTATGCCTTTTGTCTGAGAAATGTGCACGTTTTATTACGGTAAAATTATGGCGCATTTTTTATGCCTGAAAAAGATAGTAGATCTGAAACAAAACGTATGTAGTTAAAAAAGGTTAAATTTATTTAATAATAAAAGAATGGAGTTACTTCACTTTCTTTATAATGATAATTACAGAGCTTGGTTTTCTTTATAATTCATATGCTTATTATGTTTGTATGTGTACGATAATAAACCTATCTTCTGAAAGAAACAGATGTCGTTTTATTTTGTAATATGTAGTAGGCCTATGCAAACACCTATTATCAAACGAACATAATAACTGATGCTTTCTTTTTAATGTAAAAACTGCTGTCCGCCTTTTCGGGTAAAATATCCTGGTAAATTAACAGCTTTATCCGGTTTTTCAGATATTTGATCTGGCAATCCTACTTGCAAGTAGAGAGAACAAAAATTATCAATTGCTTTTAATCTCTACGTCTTAGCATTCAATTTCGAAAGACATGACGATTTTTAGATAAAAAAATAATTTTTTTTTAATATTATAATTTATTTAACTATTAACATGAAAACTGTGTCCTTTACTTTCACGATAAAAAAAATGCTGTTGTATGCAAGTAATGATTTATAGCAATTCTTATATAGTTACATTCGCCATCTCAATTAATGGCCGTTGACAAATTGACTTTTATAAAGCATATCCTGTACAAGGATTCGCGATTTGAAGTGTACACTCCGGAGAACTCTTGTGGGCAATCCTTATTGCTTTGTTTTCTACTTGTGTGTTCAATGCACCGAAGTTTAAATGTCCTGCTATAAACACCGTAATAACTGCTAAACACCCTTTCAAATAATTCTCCCTCGCTGATTTAGAAACCCGTTTATTGAACGGTAATAATATATCCAACAAATAATAGTGCTACGACACTCGCGTAACGCTCTCAAAAGTCGGCAGTTACAGTTACAGTTACAGTTACAGTTACAGTTACGTAACAGGTGTCCACGTTTCTCGTCTAGCCGAGCAGGTGCAGTGTCTCTGTCAAGGCCGTGCATTAAGTAGCTTCCAGACTGTTCGAGGACTCTCAACTAAGCAAATTATGTTGGGATGCCGCCAGCAATATGAATAATAATAATGGAATCTCAGCGGGATCTATATAAGCAACGACGGCCGGCTTAGAAATTAGTTACACCTTGCGAGATTTTAGACTGCGGATCAAGAGATTGTTGTTGATTAGTGAAAAGTGACTATTGTGTTATAATTAGTGCGGAACTCTTATAAGTAAAATTACTATCGCGTGTGGAAAATTGTAACTTGAAATACTGTATGAGAGTACCTTGTTAACTACAAATTGTTATTTGTACCAACTAATTGAAGTTGGTAATTAGTGACTTCATTGTTGTTTTATATTTTGTTTCCACCGTAAAATACGACGATCTGTAAGACCGTCGTAACAATACGAATTCTTACAAAATACAGTGTAATAAATAAATACATTGTATAACAATGAAGTGCCGCGAGCCTTAAAGATGGAGGGCCATGGATGTAAATTGTTGTGGATTATGGATTGACATACAACACCATAATAAAGATAGTTGTTCACTTGTCATATATTGTTTTCTCACTTTGCACCACAATCGCGTACAGTGTTGAAAAGACAGAGATAACGGAATTGAAGTTTAAACTACAATAAACTAAATTAAATTGTCTGCGAAACAGCTTTAGAGCAAAGAAGTGAGAAAATTAAATTGAAGCTGAAACGCCAACACCAATAAACGGGAACTAAATCAACTTGGCAGATTAAATTGACTTTACTTTGACTGGAGCACGGTAATGCGTACACATTTATTTGAGAAAAATCGCCTTTCGTTCGCTAACAAATGTTGGCAACCGTGTTCAATATTCTTATGCTTTTCGAGCACATGCTTTATTCTATTTTAAATTAATTTAAAATTATTTCTTCTTTTATTATTGAAATAGTTGCTGAATCCAGATGTTTCTATAAGAGATTCAATAGCTTATATTGGGGGGGGGGGGTCAGGTTCTTGCATATACTGCATGTACATAAGCCAAACAGGACGTTGCTTCAAACAGAGTTAGATAGAACACACAAGGCACTACACTCCACCACCGAATTAACCTTTGCAAACCTCCTCATTGAAGCAAGCCACACATACACAAACATAAACATAAAACATGGATATTCTACACGTGCACACACAAGGCCAAAAACTATACACTCTTGAAGAACTAGAAATATACAAACACATAAAAACGAAAAAATAAAGGAACAGACACAATTCAAATCACATGTACTATTCGAACATATTACATGCGCGCGCGCGCACACACGCACACACACACACACACACACACACACACACACACACACACAACATAGATCTTTCAAACGACGGCGCCGTCATCAAGAGCAAGACGGACAGCGCTCCTAGTGGCAGCCTCTGACGAAGCTTGTAAGAAGCGAAAACTGGTTCAGGCTACAATGTAAAAAGTAGTATTATGTTTATAATGAATTATAAAAGTTTTAGATCCATGCTTTTTGGTATCCAGGCCATTTATATGTATGTATTAGCCTACTACAAGAATTTAGTAAAACTGTCAAATTACGCGCGCCATCTGATGGACAAAAACCATAATTATACCGATTTCATGACGAACTTTCAACCCCTCCACGTATGCAGAAAAGGAAGTTATATGAATGCTGTCGAAGAATTCGAAATATATAAGGCTTATAAAGATAAAAACACAAAAGAGGTCCTTCTTAATGAACAATTGAATTTCCAATCAAATCCACTGTACGACACAGCGATAAGAATACAAAACAAGGTGCATAGAGCGCGACCTATAACATGAGCATAGCAGTCGACTACAGTAATTCGTGGTGCGCACCAGCGATATCGCATGTGTTCTCACGTTTGGGGGTTTTCATGTCTTTTTTGTGTTTATGTTTATACTTATTGTGATGTGTAAAGTTGTATAAAAAGTTGTTTTTAATATTTTAACTATTGACGAACTTCACCAAGGGATATTCCTGATGATGGGACATATGTCCCGAAACGCGTAGAGTTTCGTAAAGGATAAAGGCCACCAGACGGAAAAGAAAAAGGTAACACTGTTTTACTATTTATATAGAATTATAAAACACTAATAAAGTACGTTATTAAAACGTGACAGGATGAAAAAGTTATTTTTCTTCTTTGAAAGGAGAGACAGAAACAATTTTTTGTACAGCCGCTACTTAGAAAACGGTCATCGGAATTCGTTTGTTGTTGAAGTCTCAAGTGATGGAGATATCTTATGCTGTATATAAAGTTTTCACGGGCGGCATCAACAGTGTTGGAAACAAACTGAGTGAAGTACGGGCTATTGGGCCGTAGGCCGCTCCTGTTGATACTAACAGACCTTTCGACCTTTTCTGTGGAAGCCATCATCAGTGTGCAAAAACGGTTCACCAACTGACAGCTGTGTTTGTCAGTTAACCACAGTACTGTGGCAAAATAATATTCGCGATACCAACGAGGACCGTCAAAACATATTCACAGGGTGGCACGTTGCAAGCTAAATACCAGCATCGGGGAAACCGAATCCAACGCACTACGTTTCGTTAAGCAGCAAAGGATGTCAGACTCTATGTAAACCGATGATTTCTCCACGCCGGTTCATGCTTGTGTATCTGCACAGACTCCATATGCAACTAAGAGAAATCTTAGTTTTTAAATGCACTTTAATGTCCATTCATACGAGGTCTGTAAATTAAGTAATGGGACTAATCATGTAGCAGTCAATCACTGTAAGCTTTCCATTAACACAGATGGTTAGATAAACAGCTGATTGATATTCAATATTATTATTTATGGTCTATTGTTGCCACGTGAAACGTAAACAAGATTTTCGTGAAGTGAGTTTTTGTTGTGCGTTATACAAAAGGGGTGACATCAATAATTACGAGCAACGTTTTGAATCACGCTTAGTGTTAAACGCAAGAACAGTGCTACTGAAACTTTTACAAAATTGACAAAGGCGTATGGAGATGAAACTTTGTCAAGAGGACAGGTTTTCAGATGGTTTAAAGCATTTTCAGGTGGCCGGCAATCAATTAAGCCACGCTTTGTAAGACCGTCAACGTCACGAACAGACGACAGTGTTGATCGAACCAGGGACTTGGTGCAATCTGACCGTCGACTAACCGTTACAATAATCGCGGAACAATTAAATCTGGGCCGCACTACAGTTTTTCAAATTTTAACAAACGAATTCGGAATGAGAAAATTTTGTGCGAAATTGGTTCACAAAAACTTGAACAGGAAGACAACAGGATAGAAGTGTGTCATGATCTTCTAGGACAAATTGAAAATTATCGTTATTTTCTAAAAAGTGTTATTTCTGGTGATGATTCATGGATCTTTGAGTACGATCCAGAAACAAAACACCCTAGCGAGGAGTGGCATTCACCAAACTCACCACGTCCCAATAAGCAAAAATGTCCAAATCCAAAATCAAAATCATCTGCACTTGTTTCTTTGATATTAGTGCCATAATGCATAAGGGGTTTTGCCTACAGGACAGTATGTCAATCAACATGTTTACCGAGCAAGTCTTGAAAGTCTGCGGAAAAGAGTTGTCCGCGTGATGATTCTGCATCATGATAATGCACCTTGTCACACAGCACTCTCGGTTAATGAGTTTTTGGAAAAGAAAAATATTCCTGTTGCTCCTCAGCCTCCTTATTCCCCTGACTTGAGTTCCTATGGCTACTTTCTCTTCCCGAGATTGAAAAATCATCTCAAAGGACACCATTTTGGGACGATAGACAACATTAAAAAAAGGTGTAACCGTAGAGTTGAAGGAGACTCCAGTTTCTGAGTTCCAGTAGGCCTACCGCTATGAAGAGTGGAAAAACCGTCTAAAGCGCTGTGTGGCTTCCCAAGGGAACTATTTTGAAGGCGATATATGGTGTCTAGATGTAGTGCGATTGTAAGTAAAAGGTTTTACTGAATTAGTCTCGTTACTTATTTTCAAACTTATGTGCGGCACAATAAGGCGAACCATTAAGTCAGGAAGTAACGAAACACCCCTAAAATATTACAAGGTGATGGCTCTTTCCACACTTCTGTTTGGGTCTGAGATTTGGTATTTTAACGAAAGGCCAGTCCAGTTGCATCCAAGCGGCTGTAACGATATTTCTCAGGCACGTGGCAGAGTATACCGTCCATGATCATAGAGGAAACACAGATATACGGCAGGAACTGAATATTATGCGTATACTCGACAGGACTGCCCAGTATCGGCTGAATTGGTGGGAACGTCTTTGCCGAATGGACGACTGCCGCATCCCCAAACAACTATGGAACTATAAGCCGAGGGGACGGAGAGGTGTGGGTCTTCCGAGGAAGCGATGGAGTGACCAGCTCTAATCTTTGCCTATTTGAGACCGAAATAAACCATCCTTGGTTTAATCCTTGAAGAAGAAGAAGAAGAAGAAGAAGAAGAAGAAGAAGAAGAAGAAGAAGAAGAAGAAGAAGAAGAAGAAGAAGAAGAAGATGATGATGATGATGACTTAATTTACGTACCTCAAATATGATGCCTTACAGATGTTGTGAAACTTTCAATTTTTACTGTTTTAAACGGACTTCGGTTGCTGTTATTATATCTTCTGTGCGTGATGCCGTGGGTTCACCACCTCACCTACAATTTATTAGTAGTTATTACTCACTATCCACGTTAAATTCTTATCGTTGTATGATGAAATCTGGCTTGAAAGTAAAGTACACTTCTTTGTGTATAAAAAGTGTTACTTGTGCATTGAACGAACAACGTAAGCGAAGATTTTGATGTGTTGAAAAATGACTACAGTTTTTATGTCCATCATAAAGTGAGCTGTCGCTGGGCACTGTCAAATACGGTAGTTGGGGGGAGTGTAATACAGTGCGGTCAGTGGCGGATGAGGGTGGTAGGGGTTAGATATATGGATTTTGCGACGCTTCAATCAACCGGCTCGTTACTGTGTGACATATTTATTGATCACCGTGTGACGGCCGGTTCATCCCCGCTCTGTAATGACAACTCTCTCTCTCTCTCTCTCTCTCTCTCTCTCTCTCTCTCTCTCTCTCTCTCTCTCTCTCTCTCTCTCTCTCTCTCTCTCTATTGTGTCAGTCTTGCATTTAGTGATTTATGATTCCAAACGGAATCGACGATTTCACGTTTAATTTAGTTGGTAATTAAAAATGACCTCCAACCGAACGAACTTAAATCTTTTGATGACGGTTTGAAAAGGAAAAAATATAATGTTAAAGTTGTATCAATATTTCAGACTATATTGAGGGAAGGATAAATTGAAGAAAATCTTTGGATGGACAAGCAGCTGTGGAAGATAAGAATTTAATCACTTCTGTAACCTTTGGTTCCGGAAAATGTGCAAACATTGTACACCCGGAATATTAAATAAATAAATTAAACTTTAAATAACTTAAAACTGAAGTGAGTAGAAAATTCAATTCTGTTTGTGTATTTATGGGCAACATGATGTCTGGCATTTGTTACACATTAAACTCAACTTCTATGTTACATGAAAATATATAGCTATGAAATCACGTAACGCTTTCGGCAGCTGTAGTTTCATGAACATTCTACACGTTTCTCCCCTAGCCGAGCAGGTTCAGTACCTCTGTCAAGGCCGTGCATACGAGTAGCTTCGAGACTGTTTGAGCATTATTAACTAAGCAGATTATGCTGGCATACCGCCACAAGAACGAACAATTATTCTGGAACAATTGCGGGACCTATATAAGCAACAGCAGCCGGCTAAGAAATTAGTGACTGCTGGCGATTTATTCAGTGCAGATCAAGTGATTGCGGAAAGTGATTACTGTGTTTTAATTAGTGCGGAACTCTTAATAGTTTACATTATATTGAGTGTGGACAAATTTAATTTTAATTATTATATGAGAGTACGTCGTTGAATTCAAATTGTTATTTGTGACAAATTAAAGCTGGTGACGAGCGACTTCATCGGTGTTCTGTACTTTGTTTCCACTGCACAATACGACAATCCGTGAGACCGTTGTAACACTACATAAATTGTGTACCGTTCCCGCGACTTCTAGCATATGTAAACAAGAAAATGAAAGGAAACACGTAAACAATAATGCTCTACCAGTTACATAAATTCCTACAGATTACGTTATGGAACTTGAGTAGTTCAGCGTATAACGTCTTAACGTTATAATATCGGGAACCTGGTTAATTGGCTCAGGTCAATTAATCAGGCTGCCATAATATTATCAAACTCATAATTAACTGAAATATAAACAAACGCTAAATAGAATCCCGTAATTTGAGGAATGTTGACAGGGGTTTTTAGATTTATTCACTCACCTTTTTGGACCATGACATCTCTTTATTGCATACTGTTTTAACATCACAGAAGAAAATTAGCAATGTGTATACTAAAGATAAAAACATTTGCACATCTTGTACAAATAGAATTAGTGTAATTCATGGGTTAACGTAGCTTGTACTGTCCTCGGATCCGAGTAGTTTGTTTCTGTATATGATATTAAAATAATAATCTTTATTTTGTGCCATCTGAAGAATGGGCTTATTTAACTTTAGCGTGTTATATTCATAAAAAGCATTAAACTTAACACATATTATTACTTATCATGAAATTACAATTTTATGGTAATTAGGTCAGTCTTTCGTGTTTTACTTTACTCTTATTTTGTTATTTAAGTGTCTTTCATGTATTAGTTTAAGTTAAGTTCTGATCCACAGAAGTAGAACTTCCGTGTCACCTGTGTGTAACATATCCTCGGCGAATCGGCGCTTCTATCGGTTGTGCAGGGTGTCTTGGAGATCTTCTGTCTATCGTGTGTTGGTGAAATTTGATGTCATTCCTAAAGATGAGTAGTCTGTCTGTTTTGTAAATTCTTGTGGTCGGTTTTTGGTGGTAACTTTCACTGGTGTTCACATTGTTGTACCGCACATATTGCTTATGGTTAACAGTTACATTCTAGAAGTTTAACATCGCATTTAGGTGATGTTAGTTTTTATAGAGATGTCATCGTCGCACACTCAAGTCATTTAGAACATTCACATCATCCGGCTATTACACAAGCTTTTTCTAGTTTACATTTTTTATATTGTCTACATAACTTTCTGTACGCTGTTTCACAAGCGGAGTCTCTGATTCAACTGAACTAACTAACTATAGGGGTAATGGGGCTGTTCGCGCGCGGGTAGTTTCTCAGCGGGAAAAGTAGTTCTCAATTATTATTAATTATTTTCCTTTAATTTGATTACAACTTAATTACATTACTCTATACTTTTATTATTCTTTTATGTGACGCGGGGGCGTTATGGATTTATTGAGTTCCTTAAATCTAATTTAACTGCTACATTGGCCAATCGGCATGTTACTACCGGTTTGGGGCATGGAGAAAGGGTTCATCAGTACCTTATTAAATTATTTTAGTATTATAAATTTTGTATTTATTTGTGGGATTTAGGCGTATTAAATCGTCACAAGCGTCCAGGTTAATATCAACTAAGTGGAGCACACTAGTGTACGATTCTTGAACACTTATTCTGGTACAATTTATTTCCATATAAATTTATGGGCTGCTATACTATCTTCGTTTGATATAGGTAAAAAAGCTTCGCATAAATCACAAGGCATTGCACTTGGCGAGCACAACAAATGTGCTGGCCACTAGCAGCAGCAGGTAATGAATTTGCATAACTCATGAAACTTTATTGAAAGGTTACAACATAAATATTACGTAGCGTAGTCTTGTAAGTAAATGTCCCGCCTGCAGCAGTGTTACCAACAGTTTGAAACAACATGAAATTTTCTTCTTCTCTTTCACTGCCTCTATAATCAGTAACTGACACAAGTTATAAGGAATCGAAATTGAGTTACAAATTATATCTTGACTTCTTAATTGTTGTTTCGCAAATAATGTTTCTCTTCTTCTTCTCGTCCCTTGAAACGTTAAGCCTAAGGCCTGTTGCGCTTCCTGGCTGTGGTACAACTTATGTTCCACCACCGCCAGAGAAAAATCAACTATCTAGTAACCACCGGCAGACAGACAAAGTCGTGATCTTGACTGGATCCTACAACCGTAGCACAGCCATTGAGCCTGCGAGTTTCGTACGTTAACTTTGTGCTGGCCGCGCTAAAATTGGGTATTTATTATTATTATTCCGGCTGTACAATGTTTTCACATTTTCCGAAACCAAAGATTACAGAAGTGATTGAATTCTCCTCTTCCACTGTTGCTTATCCATTCAAAGATCTTCAATTTCTCGTTCCCTCAACATAGTCTGAATTTCTTCTATCCAGGTGGTAGGTGGTCTTCCTCTTTTCCTTCTTTCTGGTGGGGTCAATTCCATTACTCTCCTTGGCAATCTTTCCTGTGCCATTCTTTCCGTGTGTCCACACTATTGTAATTTTTATGTATGGATAAAATATGTACATTACGTATTTATATTACGAAATATAAATTTTACAGCGTACGACCGTCGAAGGAGACGCGAAGCAAGTGTTGCAGAACTTCCTACAAGATGAGAAACCCGGTGCTGCCCAACAATGTCCGAACAGATCACAGCACACACACCCGAAATCCCAGAAAGATCAGTTTTAGGGGAAATCTACCTGAGCTGGGCCAACCGCAGCCACCACCAAACTATTCCTCAACTCGTGAACATCGGGGGGACAGGACACAGGTGGTTCATGATCCTGTGTTACCATATTTGAGTACGTCGCTGATTAACACGATGACCCCCGAAGCCCAGAATTCTCGCAAATCCGACCTCCGAGGTCAAACTACAGGAACTCTCTTGGCATTCTACGGCTTTTAATCCACCTTCTGGCGGCGGCGGCGGCAAAAATTAAACCTGGTAGTCGTGGGACTACCGGTAGACATGGAATCATGGACAGACTTGTGCTTTGGGAAGGAATGAAGGGTTGGTTAAATAAACAGCGGTACGTTGCCTTGTTTGAGACTTGCAACACACGTAGAGCACACGCCTTTCATATTACTCGCACTTGAGTACTCGTCCGCTCCGAACACTGTGGCCAAGAGACTTATGTATGATGGTACGCACGGTCTTAGATCACTCTTGAACCACAAGCGATCGCAGATCCCACACACCGAGCCGAACGGATTGTTAATAAAGTGCTTAGAGAATTCCTCGTCGACTCCTTTGAAGCGGCGACTTGGACCGGGCTGTTCTGCGCAGAGCATCGAGGGTCCAATGTTGTCGAAGCACAAGTTATTAATGTTCTCATCGTCTGTTTTTTTGCTAGCTAGCCGTACGCTCGATCTGAGTCGCTTTGGGGGCACGCCGGATGACCCAGGTATCGGAGATGCGGGCCGCTTGGGCGCTGACGCGGTGTCGTCAATCTTCAAATGGTTGCCATTTTCTAAGTTCTCGGCCGATTTCTTTGATTTTAGTCTCAAACGATAGGCCTGTTGACGCTCTGCATAGGATTTGCCGGTTTTCGGTTTGAAAGATTTGGTTCGAGTTTTATCGCGATTTTTAGGTCGAGGCATTTCAAATTTTTGAGTTCAAATGTTGTTATTATTTTCTGTGAGTGCTTCTGGTACTTGGAATTGGTGTTATTGGAGAGATTTAGTTCTGTGGATTACAACGCATTTTGTATTTTCGCGATCGGACTTGTAGTTCCCGAGATATTTAAGTTTTAGTGGAGCAATTTAGAAATTTTCGGCGCAAAAACACCCTGACGCAGACAAAGCCTAGAGGCGACTGAAGTCAGTTGTCAAAATTCTCAGTACTATTGTTGGAAGGGGGCCGAGTGACTCGATCACCTGACACCTGGTTTGCTGGGATTGGTTGAGCGGTTCGTGAGATAGTGGTATGCCGAAAGTACATTTGAAACATAACGGTCGATTTTCGCTAAACGTGCGAGTAAGACATTACATACCTATGGATTCCATGTCAAAACGTTAATTTTGTGCTTAATAAAGTGCTTAGAGAATTCCTCGTCGACTCCTTTGAAGCGGCGACTTGGACCGGGCTGTTCTGCGCAGAGCATCGAGGGTCCAATGTTGTCGAAGCACAAGTTATTAATGTTCTCATCGACTGTTTTCTTGCTAGCTAGCCGTACGCTCGATCTGAGTCGCTTTGGGGGCATGCCGGATGACCCAGGTATCGGAGATGCGGACCGCTTGGGCGCTGACAGGGTTTCGTCAATCTTCAAATGGTTGCCATTTTCTAAGTTCTCGGCCGATTTCTTTGATTTTAGTCTCAAACGATAGGCCTGTTGACGCTCTGCATAGGTTTTGCCGGTTTTCGGTTTGAAAGTTTTGGTTCGAGTTTTATCACGATTTTTAGGTCGAGGCATTTCAAATTTTTGAGTTCAAATGTTGTTATTATTTTCTGTGAATGCTTCTGGTACTTAAAATTGGTGTTATTGGAGAGATTTAGTTCTGAGGATTACAACGCACTTTGTATTTTCGCGATCGGACTTGTAGTTCCCGAGATATTTAGGTTTTAGTGGAGCAATTTAGAAATTTTCGGCGCAAAAACACCCTGACGCAGACAAAGCCTAGAGGCGACTGAAGTCAGTTGTCAAAATTCTCAGTACTATTTTTGGAAGGGGGCCGAGTGACTCGATCACCTGACACCTGGTTTGCTGGGATTGGTTGAGCGGTTCGTGAGATAGTGGTATGCCGAAAGTACATTTGAAACATAACGGTCGATTTTCGCGAAACGTACGAGTAAGACATTACATACCTATGGATTCCATGTCAAAACCAGGCCAGGTTGCCGTATCCTCCCCCTCTCGCTCGGTCAAACTTAGGACTCCGCCGACTCAACGGACGGCAGTCAGCCGATGAGGGGAGAACAAGCGAGGCTTGAGCCCGATGCTACTAGGGTTCATCTGTGTACTTAATGAACATCACGGACTAGCGCGAGAGGTCCGACACAGTTACTGACCAGGGACGGACAGTGCAACCTGGTTCCCGTTCGCAATGCGCTACTAGGAGTAAGGGTGCACCATTTGCCCCCCTGGGCTCGAAAGCAGTGCGTATCTGGATGGGGTGTGGAGCCACGGAAGGTCACTCCAATCGGCGTTGATAACCAACCGTGAGTCGCCGGGTCTCCCGGCAACCCGCAGGGGTCGCGTTACTCTTTAGCGGTTCGCACCAAGTCTAGATATCTGATGGATTTTATAAATTTTAGAAAATCGTATGTTTTTGGACGTTATTGTAGATAAAAAGAAACAGGTAAAATCACGGTACGGATTTAAAAGACACCCTTTGTCTACTAAAGTTACTGTTTGCGCCGACCATCGAGTGTTTTTCGAGGAGACCACGGACCTGTCTTCTTCGGCATCCCAGTGGCGAAAGCCTGGCATTCAATAGGATATACTGTATCGTGGTGTTCTCGACGAACGTATTGGAACGTGACCAAGTCAACGCGCTGTGTTTGGACAAGACTTGGTGAGCCTAATGAAGGCCAGAAGAGGTGAAAAAAGGGTGAGGAGAGCGAGGGTTATTAGTGGTCCCTATAAAACCACTTAAGCTGTGGGCCGACACACTTAAGCCCCATGTGTCGAGAGGCGAAGTGGTGGCTAATGCTGCCTCTGGTAGGTGCCTCCGTTGTTGGGGCTTAATCGTTGTTGTTGGGAGGCGGGTCAGGGCTTGCCCTAGCCTTTGCTAAATGAACTCCTCGGGAGTCGGGGAGCCCCGCAGGCAGGGTACGCTCTGTCTGTGCTCCGGCCGGTATCGGGGGTGGATCCGGGATAACCCGGGTACATTCCCGATGTATTGGGTTGGACTCGAGGTTGGTCTGTGGTTTCGGCTGTGGGGCGTCCGCCGTGTGCGGTGGAGTTGGATGCACCTATCTGCTGTTAAATCCTAGGTAGTAGATATTCTGTAACACGTGGAGGGTTAGAACCGCAAGTCTTAAACCCAAGAGTACTGACCACAATATCGTCAGGCGCCTGGTCAGCGTTCAAAACAACAGACCTCCAGCTCGACGGAGAGCCGGGGATGGTGTAAGCAGAGGCTTGGAACAGCTCCGTTATCCTTAGAGTTTCTGGCTAAGACTCGGTAGCTGAGGTTATATAGGTAACCTCGTGTTACCGGCCGCCTGTTGCTCTTACCCAGAAAAAATCGGGCATCGTTCGGCCAAGCTCAGCTGTCCTTGTTTACTTCATACTCTGTCGCTTTTCCCCGAGTATGGGACTGAAGCGTAGCCGACGATGTCGCTAGTTACTAGCAACCGACCACGGCCTAACAGTCCGGTGGTATCTTTCCAACTTAATAATGCAAATAAAGGGGTTTTGGAAACGGTCGTAGAGTCACAGTCGTGAGTTGTGGATCGGAGTGGTTATTAGTAATTGTTGCGACTTTGTATTATGTTATATGATGACGGGTAAATTATGCACTGTCATTAGTAACTTGTGAAATATTTGTTTGTTTTTATTATTTCAAGAAATATGAAGAAGAAGAAGAAGAAGAAGAAGAAGAAGAAGAAGAAGAAGAAAAAGAAGAAGAAGAAGAAGAAGAAGAAGAAATGGAAGAGGAAGAAGAAAGTGAAGGCGGTGGAGATGAACGAGGAGGACGGTTGCGGTGAGCGGGATGTGAGAAAGGATAGAGGCATTAGAGGAGTAAGAGGACAAGAATAAGCCTTGTAGAAAGACATGGAAAAAATAAAATGAAGCAGATAAAGATTACAATACATTTATTCTAATATACAAATAAATGGATAAACGGATTAAATACCATTTTAAATCGTTCATTACAAAAACAAGGAGATTAGTTTTATTCAATGAAAGGCTGTATACGGATAAGATACTAAAAATCCCCTCTCTGAAAACATGGCCTAAAATTTTGGTGTCCTAATTCTTATCACGAAAACACCTTTTCCTAAATTTGTAACTCTCTAGGGCATCCCTATCCTTAAACACGTGATTTTTCGAAAAATGTTTTTCTCGATACCTTTACCTACGATTGGGCTGAAATTTTAATTGAAATTTTAATCTTAGATTTTCCAGAAATCAGTGAAGAATTACCAAAGTTTTTTCGATTTTTAACCAATTTCTACCATTTAAAAAATCTGGAAAAAGTTAGGTAGTAAATTTTGCATAATACAAGATCTGTAAGAAGTGTGGTAGTAGCAACTCTTTTGGGGCTTAAGTAATTAAGGTTTAAGAAAATATTTGGGCCAAGAAGTCACTTTTCTTAATCGTAAGCAATTGGAAGATAACAAAGTTATTTGTCTTCAAAGTATCTAGCTACAATTAAAATGTCAGCCGAATCTAAGATAAAGGTATCGAGAAAAAACTTTTCGAAAAATCATGTTTTGAAGGGTTGTGAAGGGTAGGGACGCCCTAGAGGGCTAAACATTTAGGGAACAGTGTTTTTCGTGATAAGAATTAAGACATCAAAATTTCAGGCTATGTTCTCAGAGAGAGGATTTTGAGTATCTTATCCGGGTAGGAGCCTTTGTGCACAAGAAGTGTTATGCATATAACCTCAACCCCATTTTATGGTAACAGAATATCATTGTAAATAAATATGCGTTTTTATTCAACAGACCATACTGAACATTGCATTAAGTCTGTTTCATTTAATTTACTTTTCATGACTAATTTGTAAAGTGTGCATATATTTGAAACGTAATGTTCAGAAATGTTGTGTGTGTGCGATACAAAGGCTACAGAGTTGTAGTTACTGAGTGGGGTTGCTGGACACTGACGCGCCGCGGACAGTGATCAATAAATATGTCACTCACACACAGTTGATTGAAGCGTCACAAAATCCGTATACTGTCCAGAGTATATCTAACCCTAACCCTTTGTTTCCATTCAATCGTGTTAACCGCACATTGTGTCGTCCCGTTGAGCAAGCGCAACTGCGCACCCCCCCCCCAACTGCAAACTACACTGTTATATTCTGACAAACAAAGATGATTCTTATAACATACGTAAAATAGTATTTGTAAAAGAAATTTTATTAAGGATGTTGAGAAACAACAGTTGGAAGAATAAATGATGGTGATTTTGATTGAAATTACTTTCCAGGCTGTTTGGCCGTGATACAAAGTTTATGTCAAAACCAGAAGTTTCGGCAGTGCACCGATTGCCATCTTCAGTGGAAAAGAATAAACGCTAACGTGAGATGATATACGTTAGGACCGCAGAATCTCACGTTAGCGTTTACTCGTTTCCAATGAAGATGGCAGTCATTGGTACTGCCGAAATGTCTGGTTTTGTCACAAACTTTGGACCACGGCCAAATAGCCCGAGAGTTAATTTTAATAAAAAAGAACATATTTTATTTTATAAATTACATATGTTTTGATAGTAATCCAACTATGATCATCAGATATGTTTATAATTTATACGTTTATAGTTGATGATAATAGTTGGATTTCTATCGAAACATATGTAATTAACAAAATAAAATATATTCTTGTTAAAATTTTTTTGTATGATAATAATAACATTTTAATAATACAATTAATATTTCTCATCATTCATTCAGTCAATCATTAAAACCGGTATATCATTATACATTTTGATATATTTTACATTATACTGAAAACACATGTTGTATTATTTGTAATTTGTTTATTGTAATTAAATTACAATAAACAATTAACAATTGTACTAAACATACTTTATATACATTTGCATTAGTTTAATGTAAACACAAATCTTTCTCATTTGTAATATTTATACATTGTTTTATATCTAGAGGACAGTTTCAACATTAATTCTGTGAATAATTTAAATCTGTTTTGTTTTATTTATCCTGGTTATATTATGTATGTTTTTATGTAGTTTACTTTATACAGAGAATTTCATATTGTTTTACTGTCAATCAGACACTAAAGCTTATTGTATGTTAAGCCTATTTATAATTACCTTTGTCCTATACATATTTCATATATTTCTAGACTTACATTAGTATAAGTGACAAGTAGTTGACTTCTAATTTTGTTTACACAAAAGTGTATTTTATACGATTCATAATTAGCCAGTAACGGTACTTTTTGTTACCAACAATAGAACACTCACCTTTGTCAAACCTCTTAACTGGGAGTTTGCAATGCACTCTTCGTAATACACAATCTCCAACTCTCCCCCGCCTAACGTATTGTTACGACAGTCTTAGTGATCGTCGTATGGTACAGTGGGAAACAATATACAAGACACCAATGAAATCACTAAACACAAGTTTTAACTATCACAATTAACAGTTTGAAATCAACAAGTTATTCAACACGTTTATACGCGTACTATAATTCAAGTTAATCTGTCTACACAAATAATAATGTCAACCATAAATAATTCCGCACGATAATCATTAATACACCATTTGAGACGCACTGTGTAAATCGCCCGACAATAACTCGACCCTCACTTGAACACATCATCACTTAAACTGAAACTAAACGGCAGCTGTCCTTGCTTAAATATATAGCACAAGTGTTCCAGAATAATCCATAATACGCGCCAACACTACTAGAAAACACTAGAGCGTAATTGTTTGCGGCCTTGAACTCAGAGCGCGCGGACCGGTGAAGTCTGGAACAGCCTCGGTGGTTGATGCGTGATAAGTGTCTCGTAATTTGTCTTTTATCTCACAGTAGTAGCAATATGTACGCACAGACACATTACAGGTGGACTCTGATAGGATAGACGAGAACCATGTATAGGGTGCGTCAGCTAAATCCGGACAAAACAAAAAGTTTATTAAAACAATAATAGAACAATAATATTTAATCATTTATTATTTATATAAAACAATAATATTTATTCGATATAACCCCAGTTTTCTGACCACTGCCTCGATCTTTGTTCTGAAGCGCGAGCACGCTCTCTTCAACTGCTCCTTGTCTAAATCCGCGAATGCTGCCTCAATACTGGCCTGAAGGGTTGCCACGTTGGGGTGTCTGGACTTGTTAGACACCCTTTCAATAATATATTGAAAGGATACCCTTTCACGCCCCAAACGTAATATTCAAGGGGGTTTATATCAGGACTATTGGGAGGCCAGAATTCCTTAGAGCAGAATGCGTCCACATTATCGGAAAGCCAGTTCTGCACTAAATGGCTTGTGTGAGCAGGTGAACCGTCCTGTTGAAAGATGTACGGTCTCCCGAAGGCCACAGTTTCCATCCATGGCTTCACTACAGTTCTCAGAATCTGGAGGTAAACGTCCATCGTGATGGTTTCTCCCTTTTTAAAGAAATGTGGTGGCATGACGTCACCCTCACTGGAGACGACGCTTAAGACGTGAACGCTGGCCGGAAACTTCGTCCTAACTACTACAGGAACATCCTCGGGATCATACGCGAGCCAACGGTCGTTTCTTCGGTTCACCTTGGCATCAACAGTAAAAATCTTTTCTTCAGAATAAAACCTGAGGCGACCCGCAGGTTCGTGCTTCAATGAACAAAGAAGCAAATTGCAGCGGGCAACTCTCTTGACCTTGGCAGCCTCAGACAACATTTGTCGTACCTTGAGCACATAAGACGTGTATCTCAGGTCCTTTTCTGCGATTCGACGCACGGTGGCGTCACTCACACCAAGTGTGGTGGACAATTTATGAAGCGGCACCCCTGGGTCTTCTGAAATGAGCTCTTGAACCCTTTGGACGACATTTGGGCCCCTAGCAGTCTTCTCTCTTGAATGGCTTTGCCTTGCAGGGTTCGCGGAACCTTCTTCGGACTTCTCCGCGTCTGCATACTTTTGCGCGATGTCATAAACGGTCGATCGCGGGTACCCGAAGAAGCGAATAATTTCGGTCGGCGAACGCCCGGCGCGAAGCGCTTCAATTACTGCCGCTCATAGATTATATTCCGCACTCGATCTCACAGACCCACCCGTTTTGAGGTTATGCGCGTCTTACACATACAGCTGGCTTACCTAAACGCTAACAATCGACTACTGCTGAAGTCAAATGTGGCGGGAAATTCAAATTGAATTTTGTCCGGATTTAGCTGACGCGCCATGTATAACGTTCTGTAATGGCGTGACAGTATATTTCTAATTTCTCAGTTCAAATCTAAACTCTTAAACTGCCGTAGCTGGTGCAACAATTGCCAGGAAAATGACAATTAACTGTAGAACTATACCAAGTGGTGTTGTTTATTTATTCAGGTCAAGTATTAAAACTTACTAAGATATACTTGATTTTATGTGTAAATATTAAATAGTGTTTCTCGTGTTACAATGCCATTACTCAATGCGGTACGGAACAATGTCAGGCCTCCCAACAGAAAACTCTCTGTACGCCTTTATGTGTCCTCAAAGAAGAATAGTTCAACTCGAACAGTGGAATAACACGATTTGTCGCTGAATCAAGTCATCTTAATTTTGCATTGAATATAATTACGATTAATTTATCATCAGTCGTGGCTCTACAACCCTTGGTGGGTCTTATCCTGCTCCAAGAGTCGATTCCATTCCTCCCCGTTGCATGCCCTGGCTTTCCAGTATCTTATGTTCAGCTTTCCGAGGTCCTCCTCTAAGTAGTCTTTGAATATATTTCGGGGTTTTCCCCTTTTCTACTAACCATTTGTTTCTGATATAAAATATTGTTACAACCGTCTTCTTGATCGTCGTATGGTACAGTGGAAAACAAAATAAAAGACACCAATTACGTCACTATTCACCAGCTTTAATTATCACAATTAAACAGTTCGTAATTAACAAGACAGTCTCTTACAACAAATCAAATAAAACTTGTTCAGACGCAATAAAATGTCACCTAATATAACACGCAATTGTATTGCAATTGTCCCGCACGATTAATAAACACAACATATCATTAATAACCACTTGAACGCACACAGTAATCGCCGACAAAATAACTGAACTAAGGCCGCTGACACTTTGTATTTATACCCCATTCAACGACCAGAAAATTCCACAACTACGCGTTATCTCTACACTACGACGTAATTAACTGCGGCCTTGACACAGTCAGCGAGGCTGGCGGCGTCTAGAAAAGCCTCGCAAACGCATGTAGAAATTACGTACGCCACAACATTCAGCCGGATTCCAATGCATCGTTCGAGAAACACGTAGATTGTTCTGTGATGTCGTAACACTGCCCCCTCCTTAATCCTGTTCGCCCCAAACTGGCAAACCATCTCTGAAGTAATGCTTGGCCAGGTTATCTACATAGCTGGTCAATTTGCGAAAGATAATTCTCCGGTTCTTCGAATTCAGTCTCGTGTGACCCGAACATCAAGTTCCCAGGAATATAAGTCTTCCGCTCAACTACTAGTTTTTCGGGAATCACTCCCGTGGCGTCGTATACTGGTGGCCTATAAGCCATCAGCTGGTTCATGTCCGATTGGTTCTCGTCAACAACCTCTTCGGTGACTTCATCTTCAGTAACGTTTTCCCCGGGTTCTTCCATTAACTCAGGAACAAGCAAAAGTCTTGTCTCGACACCCTTAGTTGGCTTTCCAATCACTTCTTTTGTCGTTACATTTATTTGTACTTTCCCTGCTGGTTCTTCCTCTATTTCCGCTTGCAATAGGGAGGGTTCCTGTTGACCAAATCTGTTGACTTGTGGGACGTGGGAGGCAAGGAGAAACCACCACATTAAAGATCGTTAGGGATATCTCAACAGGAAGAACTGATGTTTTTAGTCTGATAAGACAGCTAGTTTATGGTTGAACATCCAGACAGAAAATAAGGTTGGACGTTAAGCCTGAAGGTGACAGCCCCACAAAACGTCTTACCCTGCGATATGCTAGTAACATATCCAGAGGACATATTCACTACTGAATTGCCTCAAATAAGGACTAGCCAGACGGATAAACCATCCTTGGTTTAATCCTTGGAGATGATGATGATGATGATGATGACTATATAGAGATGAGTAGCTCATTCTTACGTGTTCATGAACTACCATGTTTCAACTAAAAAAAATCCTCTCCAGTTTTATTCATTAACTTTTATTATGAATATTTTAATCCGTTTTTTCCTACACTTTGGCCAACGAAATGTTAGAGAAAAGATGTTTTGAAAACTTGTTAAATCCAAGCGATGATTTATTAGAACCGAGAGTTGTTTGGGGGGGGGGGTGAAGGGGTAGTGTTATATAACAAAGTCTAGCAACAGCAGCAGCACATGGGCACAAGTGTTTCTCTCTGATAAGATTAATGTGAACTGACGTTAAGCCCATGTGGCGTATACACTGCCTCCTAGATCTCTGTATTGTATCCTATCTGTAGACGCAAAAATAAGATTAATTTATTTTCAGCACTTGTGAGATACTTTCTACGCTCGGGGTTTGGTTTTTGTCAATATAAGAAATGTAATCATAAATCTAGGCAACAGTAACGTGAATTCGTGGATTTGTGGATTTATCAGTACGTTTACACTATTAATGAAGATCACTCAACTCTAGGAGTTGAATTGCTTATTGCTTCCAACAATGAAGATGACCTCCGACGGTGTAGCCGAAATGTCTGTAAACACAAACTACGAGCCACGGCCTAACAACCCTGAAAATGTTGTTAAAATTCATTCCCGGGCTGTTTGGCCGTAGTCAATTTTTTCTAACTAAAAAAGGATTACATCGAAGAATTAAATACCATTAAAGTCATTGCGCTTAACAACGGGTACAACGAAAGAATAATAGATAATATTTTAAAAAAACAAAAGAAAAAGAAGAGTAACACTATTAAAAATGAAACTAAAGATATAAATAATAGAAATGAGAACCTCGAAACAAAGGCACGCAAGTACATTGCGGCACCTTATACGCATTTCATGCCAGGGATTTTTAAGTCAACCATTAATAAAGTCAACAACATAGTCGTTTCCTATAAGACTAGTAATAACATCTTAAATAATCTCCGCACCCGTGAACATACCAGTCTTGAAAATAAAACAGGAGTTTATAAGCTAGTCTGCAACGACTGTGAGGATTTTTATGTGGGCCAGACGGGTCGAGGTTTTTTGAAATGATTTTCTGAACATAGACCCCCTACACGAGTTTACAACTTTGACAACATCAAGTCAAATTTCGCCAGGCACCTTATAGACAATAATCACAGTTACACGGATTTTAGCTCGAATCTAATACCCCTTCATTTCTGCAGTAAAGGGGGTTATTTGAACGCCCTTGAAGAATATGAGATTTACAAAGCATACAACGACGCCAGTACCAAGCCACACGTGTTGAACGACCAATTACAATATAAATCAAATATACTGTACGATACCGCTATGCGATATGGTCGAGATAAGGCTTAGATATCGTCAGTACGGCGCGTGTTGTCTTGCAAGGCACACCTAACATTTTTAAAACAAGTTATGTACATAGTTTAGTTGCCGTATTGTGTTTTTAATATTTTGACAAATGTCATCATTTATGACATAGATTAGTTTTTTATAAGTTCTGATGATGAGGCAAGTGCCTCGAAATATGTAAACACGAGAAAACATTACGGAAAGGCCATAGACGGTGAGTAACAGTGTATTTGGTTAACAAACACGTGGCTTGGGACTACAATAGGATTTATTCCATTTAAATCTAAAACAGACGTTTCGACAATACCATCGACTACCATCATCAGTGTACAATAGGAGCTTTACTAACGTAGGGTGGTACACGTTGGACTACAGTCAGTGATGGCATTCGATGGTACTGCCGAAACGTCTGTTTTAGTTGGAAACAATGGACCACTGCCAAACGGCCCGGGAATGAATTTTGACAACATAGACTCCGGCCGTGTAAGCCTACGCGGCAAATGTTTGCAACATTGTTACAGTAGATATTGTTTATAGAGACGTTAGAAGGACCAGCCAATTTAGGTTATTAAAGCAGATAGTCACTATGTGCATTACGGAATTTTAAGAACATTTAGCACATATGAACAATAAGATGAGACTTTCACGCTGCCACATATTCTCGGTCCTCTTCTATGGTGCAGAATCTTGGACATTGACTGAAGCCACAACTAAAAAATTGGAAACTTTCGAAATGTGGCTTTACCGTAGAATACTGAGCATTTCATGGAGACCACATGTAACTAATGTTGACGTTATTAGAAAAATTGAAGAAAGAAAGGGAAGTTATTAACACAGTAAAGATAAGAAAGCTTCAGTATCTGGGACATCTTATGAGAAATTAACAGAGAGTTTACTTATTGTAGTCCATACTGGAGGGAAAAGAACTTGGAAAGAGAGTAGTTGGGCGACCGAGAATGTCATGGCTGGGAAATTTAAGGACCTGGTTTGGCATGAATATAACTGACTTATTCCGTGCAGAAAGTACAGAAAGTTAAAATATTCTGTATGATATCCAACATCCGAAACGGATAGGAACCATCAGAAGAAAAAGAATTTAGCAGATAAAACGTAATCTGTAGTTTGAAATAAAAATTGTATTAAAATTGAAAAGAGTAATAAGAAAATTATATTTGTAATTACGCTTTTCTTTTCAGTCATAACATTAATAATACTGCAGTGCTGCTGGTTGTATAATGACAATATCTTTTCTATTGAAGTTGGCTTTGCCATGATCAGTGTGTCACTTGTTGCCAAGTTTATTGCACTTGCTAAATATTCTGCTATTTTTCTCTGTTTCAAATTGCTGCGACAATTACGTAACGGTCTCGAAAAATCGAGAGCGTCGTCCTGCACGTTTCTAGGCTAACCGAGCTGGTGCAGCGTCTCTGTCAAGGCAACTTCCGGACTCAAGTAGCTTCGTGAATGTTCGAGTTCTTATAACTACGCAACATTTGCTGGAACGCGGCTAGGAGTACGGCAAATAATTCTCGAACGTCTGCGGGATTTATATAAGCTTCTACTGGCAGCTTAGAAGTCAGTTACACCTGGCGATATTGTAGAGTGCGGATCAAGTGATTGTTGCCGATTAGTGGAAAATGATTATTGTGTTATAATTAGTGCAGAACTCTAATAGTGGGCATTGTTATCGCGTGTGTACAAATTTAACTTGAATTATTGTGTGAGAGTACTTTGTTGGTTTGAAATTGTTAGTTGTGACTGTTGAAAGCTGGTTATTAGTGACTTCATTGGCGTCTGTATTTCGTTTCCACTGTACAATATGACGATCCGTGTGACTGTCGTAACAATACTTATGTTTTTATTTAAACAGGCAGTAAAGAATTACTGGGAGAGAGAGAGAGAGATAGAGAGAGAGAGAGAGAGAGAGAGAGTAAGAGAGAGAGAGAGAGAGAGAGAGATGGAGAGAGAGAGAGAGAGAGGAGAGAGAGAGAGAGAGAGAGAGAGAGAGAGAGAGCGAGAGAGATGGAGAGAGAGAGGGAGAGAGAGAGAGAGAGAGAGAGAGACAGACGAGAGAGAGAGACAGAGAGAAGAGCAGAGATGACAGACAGAGAGAGAGACAGACAGACAGACAGACAGAGACGAGAGAAGACAGACAGACAGGACAGACAGACAAATGGGATGACAATGAAAAGAGAGGAAGACAATTTTTCGTCTCGGCTACAAAGCATTACACACACTAAGCAGTCAGTCGGCCACACCGTAATATTTATGTTATACAATGCGTTCAATAACGTTTCACGAATTATGCAATTTCATTATGTGGAACCTGCACTTTATGCACACCAAGTGTATGTAATACCTTATGATTTATGCTCGGCGTTTTTACCTCGTGGACGCTGCTGGCGGCATCGTCTAATAAATTCATGTAGGAGACGGATTGCTTCAGAATAAATGTTTTTATTCTAGAGAGTAGTACACTAATCCGCCCTACTTTGCCGATATTAACCTGCTCGCTGCTGCTGCAATGCGCTTGTGTTACTTGCACAGGAGCATTGTATTTTATATGGCAAACTGTACGAATTTACATAGTGTGTACTACGGTGTTATATTGTGTGTGTGTGTGTGTGTGTGTGTGTGTGTGTGTGTGTGTGTGTGTGTGTGTGTGTGTGTGTGTGTGTGTGTGTGTGTGTGTGTGTGTGTGTGTGTGGAGCAACCATAACTACTTTATAGAAGAAACAAGGAAAATCACAGCGAATAGCAATAAGTTTATTTATGGAACGAACTGGCAGACCGGCTGCAAAAGCAGCAGCACGGAATAATTAATTGGCAAACTCTTTTGACAAAATACACGAAAGTGCAGTGATTCAAGAATTAACCGACGAAACTACATATAAGTGGGAAAACGGATGGGAGGAAACAATGAAAGTTACAGTAACTAAAATATTCTTCCCTAATATCAAAGACAGATTACAAACAAAACTCAAAATGTCTCCCAACTTCACGGCAATAGTGACTGGCCACGGAGAAAAGAAATCTTACCTTATAAGATAATAAACGACCCAGTGTGCCAGTGCAATGCAGGAGAACAAACAGTGGATCACATCATATATGAGTGTGAGATGTTAAAAAATCAGAGACAAAATTTAATCAGTAGTGTAAAAACATCAGGAACTTGGCCACCTGCAAAAGTATATATTATAAAAGAAACATCTGAAAGAATTAAAAATATTTATTAGTGCAACTGAAATCTACTAAGATAGTTTATTATAAATTTTATTAATTTATTTTATTTTATTTTATCAAATATTCATACAAAAGCATTGTGAAATATGTTATGTAATACGTATTTGTAATTACTTGATGTAAGTATATAAAAACATTGTTATTCAAATATGGAAAATCTTAGAAAATAGTATTACACAATTGTAATGGAGCATGCTGTAAAAAAAACAAAAAAAAAATAGAAATTAAAAAATATTAAAAGTCCAGAGCTAATCAGATGATACTTGGGAATTTCCGCCCAGCTAAGTATTGTGAGACACTGTGCTGTTTTGCTCTACTCCAAGGAACAGCTGAAAGCGACAGAATGCGGAAAGCTTATGAAATGAAAACAGGCTTGTAACCGTAATGTCGTTAGGGACGAAAATTAATTTCCCATCCATTTTTCTTTTACCGTTTGTCTATGTATTATTCCGGGGGACAACAGAATCCAATCAGCGTGTCTTATTGTTGTTATTAAATATTAGTGAAACTAGGATAGGATAGGAAAGGTCCACGCGTTTGGTGTTCCTGTCACGTGTGCAACGGTAAATCTCATGCCGTTGGCATGGTAACGGTCGTGGACGTGACTTCATTTGTAAAACTCGACACGGGCTGCTAAATGCACGCTACGTACCAGCGCTAGGTAATATGTGTCACGTATATAGAATGACAGGAAAAGAACGGAAGAGAATGAAAGAGAGAGAAAGGAAAACAGATAGACAGTAATAGACACATGCTAGGCGGAAAGAGAGTAGAAAGACAGAAAGGCGCATAAGACATAATTTAATTAAGGTGAGAACAACTTTCCTCCAATGTAAACGCATCTAGAAAACGTGAATTGCACCAAGCACAACAAATATTTCACCATCATATCCTGGTTATCCTGGGTCCTGGTTAGTCGTCATCACAGTCTATTCCGAAGGGCAGGAGCAGGACTTGTAAACCACACCTTCGCCAACATTCTGCCTTTCGTGACTATAGCAACAGAACTCACAAACTTTCTTTGGTTTAAAACAAAGTTTTATTGATATAATCGTGAGTTCCAAACGTTTCGCACATTCTATGAAGTGACATCATAAACAGTGCAGCTGTGAAGATGAGACTCAACTTTGCTAATGAAGACGCAAATCAGCGAAACATTTCGTAGTTAGTAGTTATCAACCCTCTGGACTTGATTCTTCCGTCTGATTACTAGTGTGTGCTACGCACTGCCACCCACTGAGAACTTTGTATCATTTTCATATTTATATGAGCAATTTGTTTACGAGAGTGTCTAAAACTGTAAAGAGAAATCTGTTTACTAGACCTCACGCGGTGACATATATTTGGTTGGTGAAAGTAATCCCTTGTTTATTTTTTACATTCTAAAAATGACAGGTGAAAATCGTACATAACAGTTTGCTCTGAATTTGTTGGAGGTAACGCTTTGTCACGCCATTTAATTTCACTCAGCTTTAGATCAGACATTAGACTAATCAGCATACTTCCACTGCCGGTGTCCATTATGATTTTGAGAAAATATGATATTAAAATAGTGTTTCAACCATAAAAGCTTGGACAATTTTTAAAACCAATAAAAGACAGAATCCCGTTTAACAATAAAGATATCTACAAAATTCAGAAACTTAACGATCTACATTGGCCAGACGGGCCGCTTAATGTTGACGGGGAACACGGTCTCATATTGCAGTTCTAATCAGGGTCGTATTTACGGGGGAACAAACTGAACCCCCCCCCCAGAGGGTCGAAAAAGTTTACTTAGCACATAATTTTTAGGTCATTTTTACTTTTGTCAGCTGTGGACACTAATATAGGTATTAACTCGTTTTTAAATATACCAACAGGTCTATTACACAGCATTCCTTGTACGTTTGAAATATGAAATGTAGGAAAATCAAGCAAGTCAATAAGTACCATCTACAAATATTCCAAAAACGCATATTTGTATTGTGTTACTACCATTTACTTTATTCAGACTGATTTCAGAATGTTATGACGCGTTTTTAAGCCACTAAAATAAAGCTAAATACGCTTTAATGATAATAATGTTGATTAATCTTAACTTGTATTTTTGTGTGTGAATACGCCTCTACCGGACTCTCCAAGGCCAAATTCTAGATACGCCACTGGTTTTAATGAACAGAAACAATAGTAACTCTCGTATGCAAACAATTCGTCAAGTTCGAGATTTCCCAACTGTCAGTGTTGCAAATAAACCACACTTCTTCTTCTTCTTCTTCTTCTTCTTCTTCTTCTTCTTCTTCTTCTTCTTCTTCTTCTTCTTCTTCTTCTTCTTCTTCTTCTTCTTCTTCTTCTTCTTCTTCTTCTTCTTCTTCTTCTTCTTCTTCTTCTTCTTCTTCTACTTCTTCTTCTTCTTCTTCTTCTTCTTCTTCTTGTCTTATAGGATTAGGTTATAATAAACCTGTTCCGGCACCCATCTCATTCTCGGACGACCCACGTCTCATCTACCAAAGGCTTTATAGTTCAGTGCCGCATTTGGCAATCGATCCTCTGTCATCCTTTGCAGATGATCCCACCATTATCTTCTGTAAATTGAAATGATTTCATTTATGTCCTTTACATTGAGTTCTGCTCTGATATATCTTCATTCTTTATTCTATCTTGCAATGCATAATAATTTAAAGTATTTTGAAGAAACTGCATTTCAGGACTCTGAATATTGCCGCTTCCCTTTATTTAAATTACTCACGCCTCACTCGCATAAATCAAAGTGGGCATTGCAATTGTTTTATAAAATTTAATCCTTGTGCTGTGTCTTGTTTTATTTCTGCGATTTCTGTGAATCGTACAATAAATATTCCTAAATGTATTTATCTTCTCTCTTATATCATATTCAGATTCACAGCATACTGCACATCCGAGATATTTAAAACGGTTCACTTTTTCTAAACTATCTTAGTCCTCAGTGGATATGTAAACCATACAGATCACCAAACTAACACTGCAGCAATACAAGTCACCAATTACAGACCGTATGCACACAGTTACCACTTTACACTGGACCGCGCAACTAAATCTCCTCGCAATTTCAGGCTAACCGGCTGGCTCCTTCCGTATCCTGTGTTTGTAACTCGGCTGTGTGACAAACCTGACCTGGGTGACGGTATAATTATCAACCACAATGTTGCAGGCGTGACTGAAAAGTTGGAAAGTTGAAGAAGAAGCGCGTACGTTGCGTAGTTCTGTCGCTAACACAGCGCGTGCAAAGCTGCGACGCTTGTTACCACACACACACACACACACACACACACACACACACACACACACACACACACACACACACACACACACACACACACACACACACACACACACACACACACACACACACACACACACACACACACACACACACACACACACACACACACACACACACACACACACACACACACACACACACACACACACACCCACACCCACACACACACACACACACACACACACACACACACACACACACACACACAGAGTTGGAAAGACTGTTGGCCGTGCTGTTATGTTGGCCGCTTTATAAAACATTGTTAAGGCCTGGATTGCCATATGGCTCTGAGTACCGGGTACTCATGAAAATTGATGAACAGAGGTTGGCTGTGTTCGAAAGGGAGATACTGAGAAAGATTTATAGGCCAATTCAGCAGGATGGTGTTTGGAGAAAGAGAAATAACAATGAATTATATAGAAAGTACAATGACATTACGGTTGTCCGATTTGCCAAAATTAATAGATTAAGATGGGAACGACACGTTGAGAGAATGGATGACAAAAGTACGGCAACAATGAATTATAAAACACAAGCCAATAGGAAAAAAGGAAGATTGGAAGGCCGCAGAGCAGATGGTTGGACCATGTCGCCAGTGATGCGAGGAAGCTGGGCGCAGTGTATTGGTGGCGCATGGCTGAGGACAGGAATAAGTGGAGGCAATTTCTTTTGGAGGCCAAGGCTCGATCCGGGCTGTAAAGGCAAGGATGTATGTATGTATGTTGACCGGGCTGTTAGGCCGTGGTCTAATGTCTATGCTGACAATCATTTCGGCCTCACGGTCGGAAGCCATCATTACTGTAGGGAACAATTGGCACGGTGTCCGCCAATTCATCCCCAATGATGAGGTTGACACTGTGTATTTTGATGGCCTCCCATGGTGATGCTGAAACGTTTGTCAGCATAGACACTTAGACCACGTCCCAACAGACTAGCCAGAAATGTTTCCAACTTCTTCCAAGTTTCCAAATGTGGACGGCAGTCGTGAAAGCAAAATGCTCAGGCGTACAGAACGCGATCCAGTGATACTGGATCGGAGCGGGAAGGCGGTAAAGTTGTATTGAGTAATATTGCAACATCTCCGTCACATAGAAGTTGATCCGTCGCGACAGAGTCTAGACCGAGACGACCAGCGGTATGGCTGTAGAATTTTACAAAATTAACGATTGGGCAGGGCGAAATGGCCGACGAAAACATAGACATTTTTAATTAGAAAATGCGGAAGTATGTGAGAAAGTGTTTTTATATGATACTAGTCACAACGACTACAAAAACCTGGTAAAAAAAACAGAGGCACGGGGTGAAATTGCAGCCGAACTGGGCATGACCAGTAAGTATTTTGGAAATATTTGTTGTTATGCGCTTTACATGACGATTTCAATAAGAGGTGTATTTGTAAAGATTGCAGCAATTCAAGAAGTTGGTTTTAGTAGGTCGTGTACTTTTTAGGAACATTCGCGAGACATACAGAAATATGTAAAAAATCTCTCCAGTTGTCGGGTAAAAAAGAGGTGGTATTCGCCAAGGCGTTCACTTTATTTGTTGATATCGTGCACCCAGCACCGTCTTTTCTTTCTGCTTAGTGCAAACAGAAGAAGCAGTGTCTCCTCATCACTAGACATGCTATGAGAATTTATTATCTTGAGAAACCTTATTTGAAGTTCGAGCAGATGGAATGGACCAGAATCGATCTCTTCGAGACAGAAGAACACAGTGCACTGGCCACTAGACCACTTAAGAGTTGTCGTATCCTGTGTGGCATAGCCAGATCGTTGCCCGCTGCGACACACCGCCTTGTGTTTGCCTGAGTCTTTAGGAAGACTACACACTCATGTGCAGATACGTAAACGTTTTTGGAAGTCGAGGACTACTTTATTAACTAGTTTGGAGAAACGTTAAAAGTTAATTATGCTAATAACACTTTACATATAACAATCTATGTACCCAAATATTTATTACCACACGAGACTCTATCCAGCCACACATTTATTGTCATAATGGATACTCCCACACGTGACTCGCACACGTGAGTGCAGTCTGCAGTACGTTAAAGCTTATCACAGCCACACAGTTTTAATTTCAGATAAGTTAAATTAATTACTACATGGGCGGGGACTGCACACGATTACATTGTAACTTGGTTGGCCAGTCATAATAATAATGTCTAGCTGTGAGGGGTTCATCTGATAACGTGGACGTTGCTAATATGTTACAGCTGATGGTGGGTGGACACTACAGCTGATTGTATGAAAAGAATTAAGTACCGTAATTAGTAGAGGTTTGTACGAGTAATATGGTACGCGCGCGCCTGGGGCGTTGTAATTTTATTAAGTGGGGACCTTACTCCGATCAGGCTATTCTGTCGGACTCGGAAAACTCGGATTGCAGATGGGTATATATTTATTAAATCGTATCTGATAAGACTCTGGATTGCAAATATCTAATATCTTTTTCTTCAAGGATTAAACCAAGGATGGTTTGTTCCGGTCTCAAACAGGCAAAGATTAGAACTGGTCACTCCAGCGCTTCCTCGGACGTCCCACACCTGTCCGTCCCCTCGGCTTATATTTCCATAGTTGTTTGGAGTTCCATCGTTATCATCATAATGATTAAACACCGGGCTGAAATTTCCTCCAATGTATATTAAATAAACTCATTTTGGAAACGTAAAGGAAGTTAATTTATTTTTATGTATTTTGTAGGGCGCCAAACATAACAAACATTTCATCGTCATCTATAGTCATCGTTCCTGGTTAGTCATCATCACAGCCTACTATTCCAAACGACAGGAGCAGGACTTGCGCTTTTCGTAGACCACTCCTTCACCGCTAACCACTGTGCCTTTCAAGGCAATAGTCTTAAGAATTCACAGCAATTTCTTCGTTTTAAAGCAAACTGTTTATGGTATAATTGTCAACACTAATGACTACAAACTAGTTGCTCTTACCCGGAAAAGATGTTGGGTATTCGGCCAAGATCCGCCGTAAGTGTTCCACAAGATTTTGTCGCTTTTTGCGGCATGAAGAAGATCGCCAACGGTGGGGTTCATAACGTTGCTTTCTTTCTTTTCTTTTAAGTGTATGAGGCTGGTCCTTGTAAGGACCAGACTCCGGTGTTCTGGGGCAAGCCCCCTTCAGCAATATGGGAAGGAGAATTGGATTCGCACGCCATTGCAGACCGGCGTGGAGAAATTGGAGGCACCAGAACGTATGGAGATGGTGACTGTGTTGTTGATGTGGTGTAGCAGCCTCTAGTAGAGGGTGAGGGGGTTGTTATAGTGCCAAACTACAAGACTAAGGTGACCAGACATGAGCAGCGTGTCACATTAAAGCTGGCGGGAAACGTCGTAATGGTGCCAATGGATCGGCGTGGGACAAGTTATATGCGTTTTGTGTTAAGCAGTTAGGTTTTGTAAAATGTAAATTATTTTATTTGATTATTTCGTTGTGGATTGTGGACGGTTTCGAAACGTGGCCGACGATGTCCTGTTATAATAGGAATATTGTATTGGCAGTATGAAGGAATAAGTGTACAGGAATATCAATCAATATTGGGAAAAATTTGCAAAAAATGTAAACATACAATCTATCTATTGTAATCAATAGTGGGTTTAGTGTCCATCCCAACACGCCAATATGGTGACTGGTCTTCTGTGGATGATGTTTCCACGGTTGTTCTAGGTGAATGTGACACAGAGGCGAAGTCTAGTTATCAGGTTAGGTGAAAATATTGGAAGTACAAACTTAATCAGTTGATACTTGGGAATTTCCGCCCAGCTAAGTATTGTGAGACACTTGTCGTTTCCTCTATTTCAAAAAACGGCTGAAAGCGACAGAACGCGGAAAAAGCTTATGAAAACAAAACAGGCTTGTAGCTGTAATGTGGTTAAGGACGAAAATTAATTTCCCACATCCATTGTTCTTGTACTGTTTGTCTATGTATTATTCCGGGGGACAACAGAATCCAATCAGTGTGTTGTTGTTAATATATTAGCGGAACTAGGATAGGATAGGAGAGCTCCACGCGTTTGGTGTTCCGGTCACGTCGGCAACGGTAAATCTGGTAGCGTTGGCATGGCAACGGTCGTGGACGTGACTTCATTTGTAAAACTCGACACGGGCTGCTAAATGCAGGCGATATATCAGTGGTAGGTAATATGTGTCACGTATGTAGAATGACGGGAAAAGAACGGAAGAGAAAGAGAGAGAGGAAAACAGATAGACAGTAATACACACATACTAGGTGGAAAGAGATTAGAGAGACAGAAAGGCACACAGGAAATAATTTAATTAAGGTGAGAACAACTTTCCTCCAATGTAAACGCACCTTGGAAACGTGAAGGAAGGTAGTATTTTTCTATAATTTCAGGGCGCTAAACACAACAAAAATTTCACCGTCATCTACCGGTCCGAGTTAGTCGTCATCACAGCCTACTCCGAAGGACAGGAGCAGGACTTGCAAACCACACCTTCGCCAACATTCTGCCTTTCGGGGTAACATTCTTCAGAATTCACAACTTCTTCGGTTTAAAACAAATTTTTATTGATATAATAATTGTGAATTCCAAACTTTTCACCCATTGTACGAAGTGATATCACCCAACAGTGCAGCTTTGCTAATGAGGACGCAACATTATAAAAATGAGGGCGAAGCATTTGGTATTAATATTGAGAGATTGTTTGGGGTACTGTGACGTTAGTATAGTCAATTTGATTTAAGTTGAAAATGAGTTTCGAGTGGAACCATCAAGAGATCAAAAAAGTGATTAATCTTTCCCGAGAGAAACCGGAATTGCGGGGTCCAAAACACAATAATTATCACATAAAAAATAAAAAACATGTTCATAAAAATCATAAAAGCAGATGTTCAAAGTATTCCGACGGCATACGACAAACATTTGCAAACTGTCCTTAATTGCCAATAAGCAATTCACTGAAAAATTAATTTTCACCATATATTTCCAGACTTGTCAGTACTCGATGGAATGTATGTGCAATGCAGGTAATAAGTTTTGGATTAGAGTATATAGGTTTCAGGTTAGCAATAGCCAATAACATGTAAGGTGCTTGGTCCGTAAGTACTAGCCACACTTGATCATATTCTATTCCTTCAGGCCACAACACAATACACGCGTTGTGAAACTTTGCATCACACTGGCATCGTCTCTTTTGTTCAGAAAGTATGTTTTAAACAGCATGAGGTTTACTTTCTGTCCATTTAGGGGTGCTACTAAAATGTTTAGAACATATCTCATCTGCCTATCAGTGGTTTCATCTAGTACAAAATATAGTAGATGCGGTGATGCCGCACACGTTCGGTGTTCCTTGTTTAATTATTATACGAATAAAATGTGGCAAGGGAGCCAAAAAAGGTAAAAAAAGCGCAAAAAAGTGATGACATTGAGAAAAGGTGTAAAAGATGCTTGCATTGAAAAAAACTGCAAAGTGGTGCAATCAAAACACAGTTAGGAGTGTTTATTTAATGTTTTCTTTGCAAGACCAGCTAATTTGGGCATTATAATAGCAAAAAAAAATCCTAGCTCTACTTATCACAGCCACACAGTTTCAATTTCAGTTAAATTAAATTAATTAGTACATGGGAGGAGACTGTACACGATTACATTATAACTTGGTTGATGGCCAGTCATAATAATAATGTCTAGCTGTGACGGGTTCCGTCTGATACCGTGGACGGGAACGGCTTACACTATACATATGTTCGTGGGTGGACACTATAGCTGATTGTATGAAACGAATTACGTACAGTAATTAGTAGAGCTTTGTGATGTGGTACGCGCGCGCCTGCCTGGGTGTTATTTTATTAAGTGGGGACCTCACTCCGATCAGGCTATTCTGTCGGACTCGGAAACAGATTGCAAATGGGTACATATTTTTAGGAAATCGAATCTGCAAAGACTCTGGATTGCAAATATCCACACTTAAAACTAAGGTGATGGCTTTTCGTGGAACTGATCCCGTACGGGAAAAAATTGTTAGAGATGGTACTGTCCTGGAACAAGTTAGCAATTTTGAATACTTGGGCTACACTGTGTCTTATAATGTAAGCAACGACTTTGTGAATAAGTTGGATAAGTTCAATCTTATGTGCGGGACCATTAGGCTAACCCTTAAGTCAGCAAGTAAAGCAACACGCCTAAATTTCTACAAGGTGATGGCCCTTCCCGCACTTCTTTATGGCTCTGAGAATTTGACTTTAACGAAAGGCCAGATCAGTCGCATCCAAGCGGCTGAAATGAGATTTCTCAGGCACGTGGCAGGCTATACTCTCCATGATCATAGAAGAAACACAGGTATACGGTAGGAACTGAATATTATGAGTATACTCGACAGGATTCCCCAGTATCGGCTGAATTGGTGGGAACATCTTTGCCGAGTGGATGACTGCCTCATCCCCAAACAACTGTGGAACTATAAGGCGAGGGGACGGAGAGGTGTGGGACGTCCGAGGAAGCGCTTGAATGACCAGCTCTAATCATTGCCTGTTTCAGACCGGAACAAACCATCCTTGGTTTAATCCTTGATGATAATGATGATGATGACCTTACTCCAAAAACGCAATTTTTGGCCAATTTAGGTTTATTGTTCATTATTATAGCCTGGAATCTTTCGAACAAAGTAATATATAACACGTCCATATTAAAAAATTGTTTAACTTCACTAAAAATATAATAAAGTGACTTGTGCACAGAAAATTTGTGTCAATCTGAGCGCTGCCTCACGAGTTTCAACATTCATCAAGGATTTTTTTATACACTTCTTAAGTATAAAATATGGTATACATTTGTTTTTACCGTTACCATTACCTTTTTGAAACAGTTTAAATTGAAATAAAACCAATTTTTAATGAAACCATTCTGAGTAAATGCTGTTTGGGAAAGACCCAGAATCCAAACAAATCAATCAATGCGGTAATTTGGAAAAGACTTTTGTCAGCATCACAATACAAAAAGTAGGGGAGCATAATGCAGCTGTATCATTTAGTAAATGTGCAGTGGGAAAACCCGATGTGATTACTGCTTTGTGATTAAAATATAGTGAAAATTGTAAAGTGCAATTACGGTGAATTGACAGAATGCTGGTGCGAAAATCTGTAAATTTAAATGTAGATGAAAAGAAAAAGAGGAAACAAACGAGACATGAAAAAAATAAGAAATAAGAACAGGAAGAACACAAAGATTATGGAGCTGCACTGTTCGGAAATGTTAGTTGCCAACTATTTTATTAAGAATGCATTAAAAATATCTTCTTTAACTTAAATAAATTTCCTGAAAAATTGTGTTTTTATTTCACATGTGTACTTTATTCTCAGGAACTATAAAAGATAGACACTTGAAACTTTTACTGTACTTAAATTACATAAGCTTGCATATGTGGAACATATTCAGAATTATGATGATACATACTCTACAAAAAAAGTTTTATAAATTTAAAAATTGAAAAAAATCAAATTTTAGGACACTTTTAAAAAATCAAACCCTGTTTTTTAAATGACTCTAAGGTATAATTCTGCTCCCGTATGCATAAAAAGGCCGTAAAAGTAACATGTAAAAATTCAGCTCCCAATCTTTTATAGTTTCTGAAAAAAAGGTAGCCTATATAAATTCACTAAAACTAACATGAGCGAGATGGGGTGTAAGGTGCCCCCTTTAAATACTTTTTATTTCGATTAATTAGTTTTCGATTAGATACACAGTTTAATTTTAGAACTATACAAGATACTACACAAGATTATTTTAGAACTATATTTACAAATTCTTTTAGATATCTTTACAAAACTCCCCTGAAATTAAATGTAGAATGACCCAATAAATTATAGATATAGGAAAAATGTAAAAAGAAAAATAATTAATTACTCAATCTGTATAAATAAAAGAGCCCTGAGGTAATAATAATTAAGTAAATATTTATCGGGTCTCACGGATAGGTGGGTGAAGTTAAGTGAACCACAACAGATCTTATTGACTTAATTGATTTTCCAATATTTCAAACGTATACACTAGTACTGAGTAATAAACCTGTTTGTTTTGAATAAAATAGCCTAAAAATTAAGAGATTAAAGAAATTTGTCAATTTTTTCGACCTTCTAGGGTGGTCAGAACCCGTTTGTCACCTCCCCGTAAACACCTGCCTTCCTGAGACGTTTGCTAACTGAAACGGTCTTTGTCAGTTAACCACACTACTGTGGCAAAAGATTCCGATGATTAACACCTAGAGTATCGAACCTAGAGTATCGAAACATAATTTTGGTTGTTGTATTTTTCAATATAATCTTTCATCTACTATCTAGTTTTTGTTTTGTTTTAAACAGCAGAACTAATGATGGGTGGGTGTCCGACAGTGTTTTTCATAAGGTTCGATGGACTGTAGTATAATTTCGCTGTATTTAATGATTAAAACTAATTGGATTCGTCTCACCTGGTTAACCATATATATATACACGGCATCCATTGCTGTTCCTTCATACTACGGCCACAAAGAGGTTCATTCACACAAACACGGTCCCTTTGAGCTTTTGTCCTATAGTTACTCCCCTTCTGATCCGTACAAGCGAGTGGTCTCTGTATACACAAAACGTACAACGTAACACAGAACGAGATTCCAGTAAACGTACTCGCTGAAATGATAATTAAAAATTTGTTACGATGGTCTCACCGATCTTCGTATGGTACAGTGGAAAACCAAATACAATACACCAATGAAGTCACTAATCACCAGCTTTAATTATCACAATTAATAATTTCTAATCAAGAAAATAGTCTCTTACAACAATCGAAGTAATAAATGTCCACACGCAAAAATAATGTCAACTATAAAGAATTCCGCACCAATGCCGCACACAACAACACTTCGCTTCTACAAACACTCGATCCGCGCTAAAGAAATCGCTCAACACAACTGAGTAATCGCCGGCGTAAACTGACTTACTATTGCTGGCCGCTTATATTTATACCCCACTGAGATTGGTGACAGAATAACTGGTCACTTCCTGGATGACGTGTCGAGCAAAACTGCGTATTACAGGCGCTCCAGATTGACTAGAAACCGTGCAAACTGTCTGGCCTTGAACACAGTGCGCTGGAATAGCCTCGATTGTTGACGCATGATAAGTGTCCCAGATTCACTAGAAACCGTGCAAACTGTCTGGCCTTGAACACAGTGCGCTAACCGGTACGGTCTGGAATAGCCTTGATTGTTGACGCATGATAAGTGTCACATAATTGTCTTTCATCTCATAGTAGCAGCAATATTTACGCACACACACATTACAGCTGGGATAGCCGAGATACTTGTAGAACGTTCTGTATTGCATAACAATATCGTTACGTTGGTCTCACAGTTCAACAGTGGACACTAATGACGTCACTAATTACCAGCTTCAATTAGCCACAAATAACAATTTGAAAGCAACAATGTACTCTAATACAATAGATGAAGTTAAATTTGTCCACACGCTATAAAAATGTCAACTATTAGAGTTCCGCACTTTAACGTGATAACACAATAAACACTTTCCAATAGTCTACAAGTGGGGAACACCCCACTCTACAATATAGGCAGGTGTAACTGACTAACTAAGGCGAGACGCTGCACCTGCTCGGCTAGCCGAGAAGCGTGTACAATGACGCTCTCCATAAGTAGTAAGCGTTACGTAATTGTCGTAGCAATATCTGTTTACTGGTAACTGACACAGACACAGGCCTTCCATTAAAGCAATGACATATACGGTATGTCTAGTGTGTTGTGTTGTGTTGTGTTGTGTTGTGTTGTCATGTTTCCCACACAAAGCTGTGTCGGCAGCGGTTTCATTGGGCCGACGACCAGACTGCGGTTGGCTGGAAACAAAGGGACAGAAGGGGGATCATGGATTGTGTGTGACGACGCTTCAATCAACCGTGTGACATATTTATTCATCACTGCCAATTGATCACAGTGTGTTCATCCCTACACAATAATGTCAACCTCCACGCCAACATATATTTTTTTTGATATGGATTTTGATTTATATGTTTCACATCGGCTTAGCGTTCGTAGATTAAAGGAAACGATTAAAATACAAATAATTTAAACCAGTGGAAAATATATTTTCTCTACAATGAGCTAAATCAAAAACCCGCTGGAATGAGACTCCATATAAATATCAGCAAAACTAAATACATGCTAATTTCTGCATCAAAACGGAGAAGAAAGCTATAGAAAATGTATACTGTATACAAGGGGGTGAATAAAGAATCCGCTGGAATGGGACTCAATGTAAATCTCAGCAAAACTAAATACATGCTGATTTCTGCATCAGAAGTCTATATAATTTATGCATAGAGTATAATTCATTTGAGATGCAGTTAATAAATTCAGTTACTTGGGTAACACGATGGATAATGAATGATCTACAAACACGACAATTCATGACAGGATACACATAGGAAATAGGGCATATTATGCTAACCGCAGACTATTGAGAAGCAAACTCATTAGTCGCAACACAAAAATAAAATTGTATAAGACACTTATTAGACCAGTGTTACTTATGGAGGTGAGAGATGGACAAGGAACACTAAGAGGTTTCAAAGAAAGATTATAAGACGTGTTTATGGCCCGGTTAGAAAAGATGACGAATAGAGAATACGAAGGAACCGGGAGGTAGATTGAATCATGACGGCATTCCTGAGGAGCAAGTCTATAAAAGGAGAGAGAGGGGCCGACCTAGGATAAGACAGTTGGATGATGTGCTAGAAGACCGCAGAAAAGATGTGAGGCTTCGCACACTGAGATGGCTTTGGATAGGAAACTTTGGATAAGATTAATGTTAGAAGCCAGGGCTCACTTTGAGCTGTAGTGCTGAAGAAGAGAATATGTTTATTTTACCCTACGTTTAAGTTTCACTGCAGACACAATATATAAGAGAAACACTAAATTTTAGTAAAACGTTCAACCCAACACTAAATACCAAATATAGCGTTAATCTTCCGTTTTATCATCATCGTTTTCATCATATATTTGGTACACGGCTTAGTCATTTGTCTGTTCCGTCTTCAAGTATCTGATTACCTTTCATCTGTTCGTCTTCCTGCGGTGGTTGCTTCATACCCCTATTTGACGCCCTGTTTTGGCAGTCTTTCGTTTGTGAGTGTTCCTATAGTAAACTTTCTGTTTATTTTATGTATAACCTTTTACTTTTCACTGATGTTCCGTATATGTAGTTTGTCCAAAATATTTCTCGTTACAATTCCAGTGCCGTGCGTCTGTTAATCTGTCGTAGGAACTTCATCCGGTAAGTCTATATATTTTCAGCCACGCTAATCTACAATCTACAATCTTCAATCTTCTGTTTTACCTTCATCTTCCTCTTCCTCTTCTCCCTCCACCTGCCCACCGCCACTCTCCACCTACTCTTCTTCTTCTTCTTCTTCTTCTTCTTCTTCTTCTTCTTCTTCTTCTTCTTCTTCTTCTTCTTCTTCTTCTTCTTCTTCTTCTTCTTCTTCTTCTTCTTCTTCTTCTTCTTCTTCTTCTTCTTCTTCTTCTTCTTCTTCTCCTTCTCCTCCTTCTCCTTCTCCTTCTCCTTCTCCTTCTCCTTCTCCTTCTCCTTCTCCTTCTCCTTCTCCTTCTCCTTCTCCTTCTCCTTCTCCTTCTCCTTCTCCTTCTCCTTCCCCAGATTTTTTTGTACTCTTTAAGCAATTTGCAAAGACTTTATTACCGCAACTTTGTGCTTTTATCTTGAGTTGGTTGAAGGCCCGTTCTGAGGTTAATTACCTGAACTTGGGTGTACATTTTTTGTGAACATCTTTTCTAATTTTTATGAATTAACAGGGTTCTCGATTAAGCCGGAGATGTGGCCTTGCTGATTGAACACCATCCTCATCAGCCATGAACCATTAGAAACGAACCTGTTCGGAGAAGGAGTCGGGTGACTAGCTCAAGATGTAACTCTTATTCAGCACAATTAAGGTGATATGCACTCTATTATTTTTCTTTTGGGGCCGGGCCTGCAGTGCTCCTGAATTACCGTAAAAATCTTTTGAAACCATGTGCCCACATGGCCAGACAGTCTGCTATAGAGGTGTCATTCTGAACATTATGTGTTAATTTTAAAGAACACTTTAATTACTCAATTTCATAACACTAAGTACAATGCTTGTAATTGTGTGCTGCACTGGGGGAGCGTGCTAGAGATATTTTGTACATTTAAACATTTTCACAGATTGCCTATGGTCATCACCTTACTCACTACAAAATTTATATGACATGTTAGGAATTCTGTTCCGGCTGGAACAGAATGGGGGTTGATATTAATTTCATTTTGGGTTTAACAGGTAAGGGCTGGGGCGTTTTTCGTTTTCTTTTTGGCTGTTTTCTGGGGTATAAAAGGGACATAGTTTTTGCCTGGCACATGTTGATACAGCTTAAGGCAGGTTTGCTTCCTGTCACATAAGGTTAAGCGCAAGCTGGCGCGCTCCCACAGCTGCTAGGGCACAACAGTCCTTATTATAAATTCATTTATATACAGCCATTCGGCTTTAACAGAAAAGAATTTTCACATTTTGTCTGGGCATATACTAATTAAATTTTGTACCTTATAAAGGTCTATACTGATTAATTTTTTTCTTGTAAAGCATCTACTGATATATTTTTTTACTTGTACAGCAGGTACTGCTTAATTTCTTTCAACTTGTAGAGCATCTACTGATGAATTTTTCTACTTGTAAGGTATATACTGATTAATTTTTTTTTAACTGGTAAAGCACATACTGATTAATTTTTCTACCCTGTAAAGCATATACTGATACATGAATCCTTCTGAATTTGTAAAACAAATTAACATTTTAGAACCGCATAACCATTGCTTAAAATCAGGTGCTGCAATTTTATTTTTATTTTATGCTATGGAAGAAACTTAAAGATTTCATATGCTCATGATGGGGCAATTATTAGTGGATATCTATGCATATGGGCGGTCCGGTCTCTCTTATGGGTTATGAGTGATTATCATTCTATCAGGGGTTTTTCGTATTTATGCAACTTAATGAAATTGATGAATGACGGTGACTGAAGGGCGACATTTATGACTGCTGGTTTTAGGGCATGGTGGTAACACCGCCTGCAAAGCAGGTGTATTCCAGGGGTATTCGTGTTTAGAATATTTGTGTATCATTATGAGTATGTGTGCCTTTATGTTTCTGTACGTGTTATGTTTCTGTCTATGTTAAGCTAGTCACAAAAAGGGGGAGAATTAAATATTTACTGAACGTTATTCTATATATATATATATATATATATATATATATATATATAAATACTTGTTACTGATATACAGAAATTGTCTTTGACACTATTATTAAAATGGCGCTTATTAATTTATTATGTATTTTGGGTGTTACTCCTTGTATTAGGGGACAACTGATGTGATAATTTTTCATTGCATGTAACGAATTATGGGTTACAATAAAAACTGTTATTGTTATATTACAGCCGAGTTTCATTGCAAGTCCCGTCATACTGGACCCAGCACAATTTTGGCTTCTCTAGGCTCCGGCCTAGTTCTAAATAACTTGTGGCTTCTCTTTCAAAAAAAAATTTTTAAATAAAAAGAAGTTTGCTTTATACATATAAAAGGACATAAAAGGAAAGAGGGGTTACAAGTATAATCTTGTTGAATAACGTGTTGATTACAAACTGTTAATTGTGATAATTAAAACTTCTTATTAGTGATTTCATTGGTAGCTTGTGTTTTGTTTTCCACTGTACCATACGACGATCAGTGCGACCGCCGTGACAATACGAAAAACGTGAAGTAAAGCTAATGATATATAATTATCTTGTTGGTACATCCTCTTCGTTCACTTTTATAAATTATATATATAAACTTTCACTATGAACTTACTTTATGGTTTTATTTCCCAAACGTTTCAACGTGGTATACGTCTTCTTCAGTGGGAGTAAATACTGAATGTCTTTACATAGTAACGGTTATGCACTGTAGGTGTGTGTGGTGGGGGGTGATGGTGGGAGGGAATTGGCGCTGGGGTTCAAATTGTGTGTTTGAATCAGTGTATCGAAAAGTATGTGTGATCTATAATGTAATTGTTCATTTAATATGTTGTTTGGTTGTAGTGCGTGATATCTGTATATTTCAAATTGTTCTGCTGTGTTTAGTTTTCTACTTTTAGGTAAGTAGTGTAGTATTTCCATGTTGTGCTATATGTTTGTGTAACTGTGGTTTTCATTTTGTAAATGTGTGGCAAATGTGGAATGTATGTAGTTTGTGGTAAGGGCTTTTAAATGTTCTGAAAATCTAGAGGAAAAAGATCTTCCCGTCTGGCCGATATAGAATTGGTGACAATCATTGCAGTTTAATTTATAAACCCCTGTTTTGCTGTATGTGTCTGTGTTTTTGTTAGTATTAATTATGTGTTTCCTAATGGTGTTGTTAGCTCTGTAGGCTACTTTATAATTGTGTTTCCTAAATGTGTTAGCAATTTTGTGTGTATTGGAATTGTAGTATGTAAGTGTGATGTATTTACTGGGTTGTGTGTTGTTGGTTTGATGTGTTTTACTTTTTGTGTTTAGGATGCGTTTGTGTAGTTTGTTTATTAAACACAATTAAATACATAGCAGTCAAAAATGGATACAATCCTGATTAATAAACAAATATAAACAAATATATCGATATAATGATATATATTACATTCTTCAGATCATTTTGAAACTCTTTTTAAAGTTTCTTACCCGAAATCTTCCTCGTAAACACACCAATCTTCTCTGTTGTCTCCTATGCATTGCCATCTTAGCGTAACCCCTCACATCCATCCTTCTTAAGTCTTCCAGCACACCATCCAACCATCTTTTCCTAAGTCGGCCCCTCTTTCTACTTGCTCTTCAATAATCTGTTATATCAACATATTGATCTATCAACAACTTACTTGAAATTTCTAGAACATCGTGTTTCATCCACATTTCCTTCTCAGTTAATTCCACATCTACATTTCCTTCTATAACGCCACAGTTATGTGCTACAATGTCTATCACGTATGCGAGGAGACTGCTCAAGAAAATTCGTTATAAATATAATTTGATAATTTTTTTAAAGACATACTTATTTATATCCGTTACGTTATATAAAAAGTTCCTAACGTAATAGTGAAACTCCTGAACTGCGTAACTCACAAATAGAAGAATACCAGTAGCGTGGCGTCCATGTAACCGCTGTTGCCGGCGGAAAAAGTACTGGAAAAGAGAAAATAATATTAATTATATCACAGAATAAATACTTTGGTTATTGCATAATTTAAAATCCAAAACATATTAGTAGGGTAACTAAAAGAAATGCTTTAGAACTGTTGGGCACTTGCACGGTCTTGTGGTGCCGGCTCAGACTTCGGCGATGTTTTACTGCGTACGGTTATTGACCTTGCAGTAGTTGTCACTGTACAAAGGGGAGGGGGAAACATTCGTCTACCCAATGTGTTGCCGCTGTATAAACCGGAAAACGCTCTGTTAGCAGCAATGTTCGTTTCTGAACCAACGTGCAGCATTTAATACCTACCTATTTGTGTTTTGTTCGTTTAGCCATGTGTTTCTCTGTTTGTCTTTATTGTTTTTAATTTTATTATTTGTGTCCTGATTTATTCTGTGTAAGTATAATGGATTCAGATCCAGTTCAGATAGGATTTTCTTCTTCTGCCAGCGAACGATAGAAAATACTATAAAAAAAATATTTTGGCTCTAAAAAGAACACTTGTTACTAGTAAAAATTCGAATTAATTTTTAGGCCTAACACAACCGGCAGCAGCTGTTATGTACCCACGCCACGCCACTGAAAAATACAGTATCCTCACTCGACAAGCAATTGATATCGTCAAGAGAAATAGTTTTTAGGTGTAACACGTACAAACTTCACGTAAAAGCTGACAAAGTAAAATGATGAAGAAGATGAATACCGAGTCTTCAATAATTTGGACAGCACAAATGACACATTTTCAAAGCAAACCATTACGATCGTTATGATAATTGCGAGGCCGTGGAACCGATGTAATTACGTAAATGTACTTCGCGATTAGAGAGCATAGGTTTACTTAACATCCCGTGGGTTGGTAAAACTGCTACTGATTACTTTGATTGCGGTTAACGAACCCTCTGAGCTTTGTACATCGCATATCAAAGGCAGAGATTTCAGAGGTACCTAAACTCCACGGATCAATAACTTCGCTGGATATGTTAAATACATTTGCTGATTAAACATTTATTGGATTAAACATTATTTATTTTGCAACGTGTGATATTCAATTTTCAAACATTTATTTTAATATTATATTTTTTTTTAGTTTTGAATTTGACCGTTTCTTAAAGAGTAACGAATATTTTTTGGGTCGCTTATGCCTTTTCTATTAAAACAGTTTGCATACTATATTAGATAGTCTACATGCAATCTTTCTCCATGACAGAATCAAGCAAGTCTTTGTCCTTCAATAAACGGTATCATGTCTTTATTTAATGTCAGTTGGCTCAATTTATCAATTTACTGTTCATCATCATTCTCCAGAACAATTCGTCTCTAGAACTGGCCCAAACCTTGTCTTTAGCATTTTGTTTTAAAATATCCACAACAGCTCTTCATCAAAAAACTTTCTATAATCAGTGGTCAAACAATAGGCTTATGTGTTATGATAACTTCGGCATGCCGGGCCGCAAGGTCGTGGTACAAGATTGTGTGGTGGAAACGTTTCAGCAGTGCCTTCGACCGCCATCTTCAGTGCAGATAGCTGCAAAACACTGACAAAGGTTTCGTAGTCAGTGACCACTGAACTGTGGTCAAGGCTAGTGGCTGTGAGTAGGACACCCATATTTATAAACTTTTGGTGTCCGCACGAAGATGTTGTGTGACACCACCAGCCAATCAGAAAAAAGGCAAATTTTTATTGGTTTGCCAAAACTCGCGACCAAAGTGTACTCAAATAGGCTTATCTATTTTCTGCTTTTGATTGTATGACAAAGTTATCTCCAAAGGAGCCGTTAGCCTCTCTCCAGCTAAGATCGTACTGCGTGATGAGGTGCCACATCTTATATGAGGTGATCCTGTTGATGCAGAACAGTACAGATATAGACCGGAAGTCGATAAATATTCCTGGTGGAGGGCAGCAGTACCCACCAGTACGAAGTTAGGTCGTAAGGAAAATGGTCATGTACTGGAGATTATCTTTGGGGTATTATAGACAGGAATCTAGTTGAATTTAGTCGGCTGTAATATTGCATCGTATTGTTATAGGATTATATTTTGTGTTGGCTTGCAGTTGGATGTTTGACATCAAAGGCTAGGGGAAGACAACCCTGAATAACAATGACCGGGAGTCATGGCCCGTAAGGGGACAGCTCCTCCACACGACTTATTAGCCATCTATAGACTGGTACCCTATAATGGGGAAATTAATTTAATTTACTCAAAACATTTCAAATAACACAGCCGGACGGAGATATACAATTAAAGTTCTACAAAATGATGGCGGTGCCTATGATATGATATGTACTGTACCCTATATTTTAGATAAGTAAAATAAATACTCAAAAAATATTTGCCAATCAAAGTGTTAGACACGCGTGCAGTATACCAACTACTTTTATAACATTTATAGGGTGATTCAATTAGAGGTTACAATTTTAATGTAAAATAAAACGCATTGGTTTTTGATAAACTCTTAATGTATTTATTTCTGTATGTTGTTTAGACATTGACATTAAACATGATAAATGATATCGGCCAAATGGCTGCCACGAGTGGCCCTGCAGACTTCCGCCCTTTTGATGAAATTTTCCATCACTTTCCGGCATAACTCCTGCGGCAGCTCATGAATAACATGGCGTATGTCGTCCTACAATTCTCGAATCGTTTTGGGGTCATTGGCATACACCTTCTGCTTCAAATTACCCCAAAGAAAATAATCCAACGGCGTGATATCACACGATCTTGGTGGCCAACGTTGATCGCCGAAACGAGAGATGACACAGCCGGGGAACTTTGTGTGCAACTACTGTATTGTTTCTCGCGCTGTGTGGCAAGTGGCACCGTCTCGTTGGAACCATATGTCTTCGACATCAATATCATCCAATTGGTGCTAAATATAATTTGGTGTCATCTTCCGATAACGTTCACCATTGACTGTTACTGCATTACCACGAGCATTTTTAAAAAGTACGGCCCAATCACACCACCAACCCAAAATCCGCACCAAACGGTGACTTTTTGTGGCTAAATTGGTTGTCCAAGAATGGCTCGTGGATTTTCAAGTCCTCAAATGCGGCAATTTTGTTTGTTTACATACCCATTCAGTTGGAAATGAGCTTCATCGCTGAATATGATTTTCTTCTCAAAATAGCCATCAACTTGGTGGTTATCTAACACCCAGTCAGCAACGTCACGACGTTGTCTATGATCTGCTGGCTTCAATTCCTGAGTCAATTGGATCTTGTAGGCACGGAAATGCATATCTTTAGTTAATATGCGCTGCGTGGTGCTGTAGGAAAGGTCCAACTGCTGGTAACGATGATGAATGGAGGTCGACGGATTGTCATGGACACTGGCATTCACTGCAGCGATATTTTGTGAGTGACCGGCCACTACGAGGACGTACTGGTCTTTGCACATCCAACACTGACCCGGTTCTATTGAATTTTTTGACTAATTTTTTAACCGCGGCACGAGATGGACGTTTATGGTTACCGAAGTCATTTAGCAGTGCGCGAATCGTGTTAGTTAAATTTTCTCCACTTCGAAAATAGGTTTTAACAATTAAAATACGTTCGTGAGTTGAATACCGCTCCATACCAACAAATGTCAATACTTAACAATGACTAATTTCAAATATCAGCTGTTCATCTTTCACAAGAAACAGTATTGCCAACTTAAAATTGTAACCTCCAACTGAATCACCCTATATATTGACGATCTGGTACTGAAATGGAAACATCTAGTGAACACTGGTATTAAATTATCACGAGACAGACATTTGAATTAACTGTTGTTTGCTGACGGCTTGCTCGTAATTCAAAATACAGAATCTGATTTGCAAACATCTGTTTTTAAGCTTCGCAAACAATACAAGATGAATATTTCCACTATAAAAACAAAGGTAATGGGATTTCGAGGCAAGTAACTAATAGGTCAAAACTAATTATTATTGATAAAATTTTAGAACAGGGAAACCATTTTAATTATTTTGAAACTTATATTGGCTATGATAGGAATTATGATATTGACGTTAAATTAGGTAAGTTCCAAACGATCTGTGGGACAATACACCAGTATTTTTAGAAACAAGTTACGTCGAAATACAAAATTAAAGTTCTATAAATTTATGGCAGTCCTTTTATTGTCCTGTAGGTGTAAATTATGGGCAACAGCCAAGAAACAAGGCAGTATAATACAGGCTTTGGAAGTAGCGTTAAGAGAAGCTAAAAGATGTTCTAAACTTGACTCTATAAGGAATGTGTCCATAAGAGTTACAAGTTTTTAACTTTAATGAAAAATTAAAGGGTTACAAACAACGGTGGAAAAACACTTTCCATGTCACGGTTCAGACTGGCTAAACAAGTCTGGAAGTGGTAATCTATAGTATACAGGCGTGTGGGTGGACCCAAGAAGAAATGGCTGGAGGATCTTTGAAGGTAGAACAGTCAGTCACCTTACCTATACCGTCTTGTGGAAGATGAAGATAATGATGATTTGTTTATGATTGGGCGGCAGGGGTCGACGAGCAACCGAGAAACGGGGTATCAGTCAGGTAGTCAGAATGGAGGCGATAGCGTATTAGAGCGGCTTGAATAGTTCATGTAACAGTATAATAACTGTTACAACCCCTACCCTGGGAACAGAGACGATGTCTCTAAGGTGGATGGAGCAACCCCTTAGCTACAATGGAAATACATAGCTAGGCACAGTGATAGGCCTTAGGAAAGCAGCCCTATCAACCACTGTAGTGTATAAGGCGCTGGTAATGCCTTTGGAGGAAGAAATATTTCACTCGAAAGCTCATGGAAATAACCCGATGGATGGTCACAGTAGACCTAAGAGGCCGCAGCAATCATTTTCAGCGTCTAATCCCTAAAGCAGACGGTGGCAATGACTTTTATGGTTTTTTTCCTCTTCGTCTTCTTCACCAACGTGAGTCCTGGCTTCGAACACCAATCTTCTCCAAAGTCTCCTGTCCGTTGCCATCTTAGTGTAATCCCTCACATCCATTCTTGTAAGATCTTCTAGCACATCACATAACCATCTTATCCTACGTCGGCCCCTCTTTCTGCTTTTATAAACTTGCGCCCTCAGGATTTTCTTTGATCACCATACGCTAATGGCTAGCCATTGTATTCGTTGAGCCTTTATGAATCGTACAATGTCTTCATAGTTTAGTAGCTCATCTATCTCCTGGCTCATCTATTCTTATTGTCTAGTCGTCAACTTTTTTGACCGGGCCATAAACACGTCTTTTAATCTTTCTGTCAAACCTTTTAAGTATTTTCATTCACTTTTTTTTATCAGCGTCCATGTATCACCTACGTAAGTAACAACCGGTCTGATAAGTATCTTATATATTTTTATTTTTGCATTACGACTAATTAGTTTGCTTTTCAGTATTCTGCTGTTGGCATAATATGATTCTTTTTTAGTTTATTATAAAATGTTTACTCGAAGCCTTAACATTACGATGGAAAAAAGTGTTTATTTTAAGTGGAGTAAGAATAAACAAGACAATCACGTTCTCATATATACCGGCACTAAATTTCTGCCATTACACTCTGTATGTCTATGCAAAGGCAGTAAAACAGAAATATCATAACGGCTGTGGCTAGTGGAGTTTATTATCTGTGCCAATACCAAAGCTTTTCTGTTGGTTTATTGCGAGATCTGATGCACTAGCTTGACCTGCTTAACGTTTGAGCACACGGATTGCTTTTTATGACGTCATCATCTCTTTCTAGGTCTAGTACCGTCTGTAGTACTTCAGTATCTAGGAATAGTGTTTAATCACACCAGGAAGATACAACAATATTACGACAGATAATAGAGAAAGGGCGGGAGTGTAACCAGGAAACACATATGGCTTTTGTTGATCTGGAAAAAGCATTTGATAATGTAGACCGTCAAATGTAATGGAAGGAATTATGGATGGAAGAGGATATCCACAGCATTTAATAAATTCAGTTAAGATCTTTTATAAAAGTACATCTGTACTCCTGGATCTGAATGGTAGGCTCTCAGGTGACATTCCAATGAATATGGGAGTTAGGCAGGGATGCTGTTTCCCCAACCTTATTTAATATATGTATTGACGACATGCTGAGAGCATGGAAATCCAGAGCGACTTCGGGAATACAGCTTAACAAATCAATTTGTATGGGTTGCCTGCTATATGCGGATGACATAGTTCTTATTCAAGAAAATGAGAATGATTTGCAAAGAGCTATGTTTCAATTACAACAAGTGGCAAGAGTGTACTGAAAATATCAGTAAGAAAGACCAAAACCATAGCCTTTAAAGGTATATATCTAGTGGGGACTAAAATAGTTATAAACAACAGCACTTTAGAACAAGTGAGCCGTTTCAAATATCTCTGCTGTGCAGTAAGCTATGAATCTGAATATAATATAAGAGAGAGGATAACTAAAGTTAGGAATATTTGTGGTGCGATTCGTAGAAATCTTAGAAATAAAACAACACAAGGATTAAATTTTCTAAGACCCACTTTGATTTATGCGAGTGAGGTGTGGGTCATGACAAAAATGGGATGCGGGAAATTTCAGAGTGCTGAAATGCGGTGTCTTCGAAATATTTTAAATTATACATTTGCAAGATAGAATAAGGGATTCTTAGAACAGAACTCGAAGTACAGGACATAAATGAAATTATTTTAATTTACAGAAGGCAATGGTGGGATCATCTCCAAAGAATGACAGAGGATCGATTGCCGAGAGCGGGACTGAACTATAAAGCGATTGGTAGAAGAGACGTGGGTCGTCCGAGGTGAGATGGGTGCTGGAACAGGTTTATATATCCTAATCCTTGAAGAGAAGAAGAAGAAGCAGGAGAAGAAAAAGAAGAAGAAGAAGAAGAAGAAGAAGATGAAGAAGAAGTAGAAGAAGAAGAAGAAGAAGAAGAAGAAGAAGAAGAAGAAGAAGAAGAAGAAGAAGAAGAAGAAGAAGAAGAAGAAGAAGAAGAAGAAGAAGAAGAAACAACAAATACTTGTTGTATATTAACGTTATTTGTTGATTAGTTTGTATGTAATAGTAGGTGCATAGGTTTGGCGAAGGTAAAAACTTAGGATGAAGCCATGCAGGACATGGGAATTCCTTTGAAACTTATAAAGTTAACGAAGATGACCATGAGATTTACCAAAAACCAAAATTAAGAATTTGAATATGCTGATTGAATCGTGAATCATTTCCATTCAGTAAGCGTGTTAAGGAAGGTGAGAGGTTATCAGCCAACCTCTTTATTATTGCGCTACACTATGCCATTAAAGACACATATCAGCGAGGAACAATACTAAATAAGACAAACTACATATGTGCTTACGCTGACGATGTTGTGATTAGAGCCACATCAAGATAACGACTGGTTGAGGTATACAAACAGCTGAATCAAAAATCCGCTGGAATGGGACTGAACGTAAATATCGGCTAGACTAAATACAAGCTGATTTCTGCATCATAAAGGAGAAGAAATTTATATAAGTTATGCATAGAGGATAATTCGTTTTATGCAGTTAATAAGTTCAGATACCCGGGTAACATGATAGATAATGAGGGGTCCATGAACACGACAACACACGTCAGGCTATAAATAGGAAATAGGGTATGTTGTGACAAAAACGTTACTGAGGAGCAAATTCGTTAGTCGTAACACAAAAATAAAAATATATAAGACACTTATCAGACCGGTGTTGGTTATAGAGGTGAGACATGGACGCTGACAAAAAAGGAACAAGTAACACAAAGAAGGTTTGAAAGAAAGATCGTGATGCGTGTTTATGGCCTGGTTAAAGAAGACGACGAAAGTAGAATAAGAAATAACCAGGAGGTAAATGAGCTACACCGAACCACGAAGATATTGTAAGCTTCATAGACGCTCAACGAATACAATGATTAGGTCACAGAGAGCAGATGGATGACCTTTCCTGTGAATAAAATTTCTAATGTCGTAATTATATGAAAGCAGAAAGAGGTAAAATGGTCGGATGATGTGCTAGAATATCTCAGACGAATGGATGTGAGACATTACACTGAGATGGCAATGAACAGGAGACTTTGGAGAAGATTGGTGTTGGAAGCCAGGGCTCACGTTTGGCTGTAGTACTGATGAAGAAGAAGAAAGGTGGATAGATTTATATAGCGGACATGTTTCCCAATAGTTATAGTCCTGAAGGAGAGAACTGTAGTTTGAGTTTTTATTGAAACAATAATTCAGTATTTGCGATTTGAATATATTCAGGCGGCAGCTGCTCACGAGAATAGAGCCAACACTGGGTTTTCAAACGAGAGTTTAATTAGTTACAAAGTTATAAACACGCAACCGTCTTATCAGCAGCCGTGATTAAGCTCGGGTTTCAGTGGCACGCAAGAAACGGTGTTTTTTGCTACATCACGGAACTGCGCAACGCTTGTGACTGCTCACCAAAAAGCTCAAATAAAGCGCGTGTTATCTGAAACTGATTGCAATATAGTAGATATTTTGCACCGTCTCTCTACATATGTACGTAAGTGTAGGCCTAAATGTAACAAATACGTGACATGTATTACTAAGTAAATCAATATGTACTTCGATAATTATCCATTAACAATTATTCGTCAACAATAGGCTTTCAACAATATCGCTCGGAAACTATTGTCAATAACAACAATGTGTGGTCGGTTTCACACGACTCGTCTGATTTTTCTTGAAACCAAACGTTTCGCCGACTGAATCTCAGCCTGCCCCTAAGGTTGCCTCATCGTACTCTGGCAAAACTATGGTTTTATGCGAAATAAAACCACGTGTGTTATTAATAGGATTTTGAGATTGTAAGCTACATGAATATCTCTTACGTCTGTCTATCGTACACCACCTACGGCATCATTCTTACCTGTGAGTGGCGGTTGAAAGACCTAACAGCAGCTGGACAGCTGTCTTCTTCCGTATTTGTACCCCCGCCGACCTGTTAAGACCACGCCCCTACCCCCTGCCTTTCATGTCTTTATAAAACAAAAACTGCATGAATAGTGGATTTATTATTTCCACTCGTCACACGTAATCAAGCTCGAAATATCGTTGATACAGCTGGGTATTTACTAATTTAAGCATCAAGTATTCTTACATATTTATACTTAACTTCATGTTTGTTATTAAAAATATTTTGTAATAAAATTATTATACAAAATTTTTATATACAAAATTTTAGCCTAATCACCATTGCCGTGGGGTGGGTACATAAAAGCTGTTGCCGGTTGTGGTAGCCCTAAAAATTAATTAGAAATTATTTCTAGTATGAAGTGTTATTACAGAGCCAAAATATTTTTATACAGTATTTCCCATCATTCGCTGTCCCAGCTCAACGGGATCTGACTCCATTGTACTTAGACTGAATAAATCAGAACAAAATAATCGAATTAAAAATAATAAATACAAACAGAGAAACATATGACTAAACGAACAAAACACAAATAGGTACGCACTAATAGTAATTGCTGCACGTCGGTTTCGAAAACGTGCAAACCTGCTATGTGATCGTTTTGCCGGTTTATACAGCGGCAACAATGGCACGAATTTGCCCCCCTCTTCACTAGTCTGTACATTGACAACTACTACGAGGTCAATGACCGTACACAGTAAAGCATTGCCGATGTCTGAGCCGGCAACACAAGACAGTGCAAGTTCCCAGTAGTTCGAAAGCAATGGTGTGCTTTTCTTTAAGTTTCCCTACTAATATTGTTCTAATTTCAGATAATTCAGTAAATAATGTATTTATTCTGTGATATAATTAATTTTATTTTCTTTCATTTCCTGTACTGTTGCCGCTGGCAACAGCGGTTATATGATCGCCTCGCTACTGGTAATCAAATATATTATTATTTAGACCTCTCCGCCTACTTTTCTGTTGTTAGTTTATTTTAGTTATGTAATATAACTGCAGTAAGCATTGCTCGTTTAATTTTTCCTCGAACAACGGTAAGAAGAATAGTAGTACAGTGCTTGACATTTCTGCCCTTTATAGCAAACACAGGAGCCAATAAAACTGAGAGATACGATCCCGTTATTGCCTTTATGACCTTTACGTTTAAATGTTTATGCCTGTCGTATGTCTGCTCCAGTTTATTGTAAACTGCCTCCAGGAAATATGATTCCGTAAATACTTACGTATGTAGATCTATTTTATATTGCCATATTGTGCAACGTTATAGCCTATAGTTGCCTAAAGGTGAGTAATATGGGACTGTTTATGTGTTACCATTACACAGCGACCACAATAGTTACACCAGTAACAATTCATACCAGTTGTTTGTAATGTAGACCGGAAACTTGACTGTGACCTCATGTCAGTATTAACCATAGAGGTATATTTTAACACTTGATTATATTCTATTAGGGGAAGGTACCCTATTATCGGGTACCATTTTAATTTTTTAAATGTTGACCAAGTAGAATGATCTAAAATTAAAAAAAAATACTTTTTACATATTTTGTACTGTTAATTTGCAATTTGCTATAACATTGGTTGACAGAAGTTCTGTAATAATATGTCAGAAAGTGCATTTTTTAACTTCGAATAAAAGGGTTCCTAATTCCGGGTTGAGTGTAAGTATGGAAACTGAAATAATTTTAGGCCTAATTAAGCTTGTTTTCCTCAAGTAATAAACATTTATTGCTACACAAACATTAATTACAGTCCTGATACAGTTTTATTTGTTCGTTGTGAAACACAAGTCACACTTAAAATTTTTCAGTCATTCTTTCCGATTCCAGCACACAGTTCATGTGCCCAGCGGAAGCACTTTATACACCTAATCTATGTGTCTTCAGAGATGTCAGTGGACCATTGTTGGCAGCAGTAGAGACAATCCTCATTTTCTCAAATTCAGAAGATGAATCATTAAGTATGACATCATCAATCAGGCTTGAATCGAATTCACTGTCACTATCCTCTTGCTTCTTTTCCTTAATATTCTTCTTCTGCAGCTTTCTGTTGTTTAAAAAAAAAGCTTTTGTTTGCAATTTAGGCCGATTTTCTGTACTCCAGACGTTGAAGCTTCCTGAAATGACATGTTTGAAGCAGAAGGTATATTATACGTCTATGGTATTAACCTTCTTCTCTAGTAACCTCAAAAGTTCAACAAACATTTTTCATTTTTTTAAGAGTCAAACAATAAAAATCAAAAGAGGTTTCTTAATTTCACTTAAACTGCACTGTAAGTGATTTAATACACAAACGCGCGTGCGCGCTCACGTATGTGGTCATGAATGCGATTCTTTTTCAATGTTCAAATTTTTTGCTCTACTTCATAAGAAATTATGTCTTACCAAATAATTTCTCTTTGATTACTTTTGAGCGCGCGCGCGCGCGCACACACACACACACACACACACACACACACTCAAAACTCAGTAGTGGTGTTTCTAATTTATCTCACCCTAGTTGCCAATTCTGCTTGGTTCCGCAGTCTTACTATTGTCTTCTTCTTCTTCTTCTTCTTCTTCTTCTTCTTCTTCTTCTTCTTCTTCTTCTTCTTCTTCTTCTTCTTCTTCTTCTTCTTCACAGTTTCCTTGTTACTCTTATTCTCCTCCCAATTATCTATTTTCCTCCTCTTCCTACTATCCTCCTTCTCCTGCTTTTCCTTCTTTACCTCTTTTTCCTCTTACTTTCCTCCTTATTCTTATTCTCCTTCCTCCTACTTTTCTTCTCCTTCTTCACCTTCTGCCTTTAATTTGTAGCTCTTCATTTTCTTGCCTTTATATCTCATAAAAATTTCAGTTGTTTACTATACTTGTTGCTTTTTACTACCTGTTGTATATCGTTAGTCTTCTTTCCTTTCGATATTCTTACGTGCATTATCGATTATAACGTCTTATACGTATCGTTTTGCAATACAGCTCCTCTGTCTCTATAATTTCTTATTCCTTACTTTACCCATTCTTGTAAAGCAACCATCATATTTCACAGTTAACATCAGCATTCTTATTTTCTACTTTTGTTACAAAAACGTTTATAATTTACATAAAGTAACTTTCATCAAGCGAATGGTTTACTTGCTTATACTATAGCCTATTGTTACGACTGTCTCACGGATCTTCGTGTTGTCCAGTAGAAACAGAATAACTAACACCACACGAAGTCACTAATTAGCAGCCTTGTAATTACTCACAAAAACAACTGGAAATCAATAAAAACAATCTTATACAATAATTAAAGTTAAATTTATCCAACACACAACAATAAATGTCGCCTTTTCACAGTTTGTACTAATTAAAAGACTAATCACTTTTCACCACTAGTCACAATACTAAACACTCCCAATCTCACTCTAATGTTACAGGTGTAAAATTAAACTAATAAGCCGGCCGCTGACGTTTATATATATCCCGCAGAGGTTCCAGAGATATCTATCACTTTCTGGACGTCGATTGGAGACCCGTTGGGTGAGCGCTCAGAATTCGCTAGTAACTAAATTTATTAGTTTATTAGGAATCTAATTAATGGGCTTAAGTTCTGGACCGCGTTGTAAATGTTACTCTGACATTGGCAGTTTCAAATTTAGTATTTAAAGCCCTTAAAGGGAAGACGGGCAGATACGTTGGGAATTGACCGATAACGGTAGTAGTCCGCATTATCGAAACTACTACCCACCGTATCGGACGTTCCTTTTATCAGTATTTACATTTCCGTATATCTGTCCTTTCCCAACTGGCGATTGTCCATAGCCTTTAAACTCCATCCTCCATCCCAGCAATTAAAGATGTTTCAACCGTTTTCCTGTCGATTTCAATTATTTTAGAGTAAATTTTTCTTTTGCCGCTTGCGAACTACTACTAGACTGTTTTAGAGTGACTGGGTGAGAGAAAGGATAAAGTATAGGAAGAAGTAGAGGAATGTTGGGAGGCACTGAGAATTAAGAAGAAAAGAGAAATGGTGGATGTGCTTAGATTCGTCACTGTTCTGTTAGAAAGGATAAAAATTGTGGCTATAATGACCCGACGGAAGATGATGATTGGGATGATTTTCTTGATGATAATGATGATGATGGTGGTTGTGGTGGTGTTTGTAGCTACGATGATGGTAATGACAACGATGATGATGATGTGTTTGATTGTGTGTTGGGAGCGCGCGCGGGTTTGCATAAATCTAGTCAGTTTTCATTGGATACAAACTGGACATAATAATTAAAGCGTACAGCCGGTGCTGAATGTTACAAATAGTGTAAAAATTAAATTAGTACACTGACTGTATTGTTTTGTGGTATTAAAATTTTAATTAATTTAAACCCATTTGCATACTGTATTGTATTGTTCCATAAAATAAACTGCTGTGTATTATTACGTAATATTCTGGATTATGGATTTCAATTATGTAGAACGCCGAATAATTAAATTAAATATTTATTTAAAATTCACTGCGTGCTCTACTCTGTGGGCTGTTTAATAATAATATAATCGGATTAAAGTAGTGCACTATACGAATGACGCTCAGTAAGGAGAATCTCATGACGCAATGCCAGAGGCCACTGACTGTACAAACATTCGTACCATACACATATAGCCTACACACATACATGCTGTGAAGAGCGGCTGTATAGAAAGCTTTCAAGTCTTATTGAGTGTACTAGCAATGAGGCTTGATACCCAATATTGATGGTCGAAACGAACTTCCCCGGTGTTTACCAACCAACTGTTAGTACGGATATCTCTTTATTCTTTCTCCATTTACTGCTAATAAAATTGAAAAAATTGTTTTAAGTATTAAACCTTGAAAATTTTTTTGTTAGGATAATAATAATTCGCATGTACTGAAATAGTTTCCGAGGCTACTGCTGGAATTGTGAGTTGTTGATTGAGACCACCGGATAGGGCAACCAACCTTACGCCGGCTAGATTTTTTATCGACCTTCTCTAGTCTAGATCCGTCGTGTTCTGTTAGAGGACCACCTCGAAAAGGGTCTTCACCATGCACGAAGGTTTTCAGTAGGTAGAAGGTCTTGTCCAAACTGCTCTATATTCCGCATATCCTACTCCTGGATGTGAGAACATCCTAAGGTCCCCTATAGAACTTCCTATGACCAAGATAGAGATATAGAAAATAAAGTGACGAATTTTCACAAGAACGATTCAGAGAACGTTGAGAAATAAATGTAGTAAAGAAACACAAATAAAAGTTTATAAAACAATAGCAATACCTACACTACTGTATGGTTCTGAAACTTGGAGCATAAAGAAAAAAGATAAACAGATGATACAAACAGCAGAAATTAAATTTCTGAGATCAGTTAAAAGGTGTAATAGACGAGATCATATAAGAAACGATGAGATAAAAAGTAATTTAGATAATTTTGCAGTTAATGAAACGATTAAAGAATACAGATGAAAATAGATTCAACACGTCAAGTGGAATACCGAAGATGGCGAAAGATTACAACCCTAGAGGCAGAAGAAAAGTTGGTAGGCCTAAAAAAGGTGGACTGTCGAATAAAAACAGGCCGCTAAAGCCTAAACCCGTTAAGAAGATGATGGTGGTGAGTAATTTGCACCACAACAGGCGAAACGTTATGAGGCAGAACTGACAGGATAGTGACATTCTAACGGAAAGGGGAGTACGCATATGTCTGACTTTGTATATACTGTAGCTGTTCAACATATAGGTAGGAATTTAGTTTCTTAGCATTTCCAATAGTTAAAAAAAAATATTACAATATCATGGTAGAGAGAAGAGAGAGAGGGGAGAGTATCAGAGGGAGAGGGAGGGAAGGAGTGGTAGTAATAGGGGGAGAGGGAGATCGAAATTAAAGTCTGATTAAAGTAGTGCAGCTAAACTTGCCAAAGACTGTAGAATATTTTCTTTAATAGATGCGCGGTGTACAAGTAATGTGCTCGCTCGCGGGTGATTATATACTACGCGTGCATGTGCACTACAAGTGAGTATGCTACACTCTACACATAAATATGCTCATACATGAAAGTGTATTTATTCATCTCTCAAAACCTATGAATTTGTATAAACATTTACGCTAGGCGCGGCATATGCAATCCGGGTACACAGAAGGGTTTGAAATAGTATGCAGGCGGCGTTCATGCGTTGTAAGAGAATTCCTTCGCAATGACGTTACGCGTAAATTACTACTAACATTTCTTAATTATTGTTGTCGATTAAAACCGATTCTTCAACACGTTAAAAACATACGTTTATCTCATTCATCCGGCCCCCCGAAGGTCAGAGGCGCTGCAGTGTCTCTATATGGAGAGGGAGAAAAGACAGGTCAAATACTCGTGTAGCGTCAATAACCATTAATCTTCACTCCGGTAATATGAGTTGTAGTCTTCATCACAAATTGTGTTACAGTTTCTGTGACAGTTAAGGGTCTCCGCACACGGCGCGACTACTCTGCAACACGAGTTGAGCAACTGGTTTTAGACGCGATTGTTTTGAAACTTTAGTAGCTAACGAGTTGGTGCTGCCCGTAGACGGAGCAACTGGAGTTTGACCAAAATGAAATCAGTATCGGACAACATGTCTAGTAAAGATGTGAACAGAACTGTAGTAAGATGTTTTGTTGAGATTCTTCATCAAATTATTGTTTTTATTATTATTATTATTATTATTATTATTATTATGTGTAGCAGTAGCAATGAAGAAGACGTTGTTGTTTATAAACAATATTCAAGACTTCAAAAATTCAATATGGAATGCCCACTGTATTCGTTGAGCATTTATGAATCTTACACTGTCCTCCTGGTTCAGTCGCTCATCTATCTCATGGTTATTTCTTATTCACCTTCCGACATCTTCTTTGACCGTCACATAAACAAGTCTTACAGTCTTTCTTTCAAACCTTGTTAGTGTTACTTGTTCCTTTTTTGTAAATTTCCGTGTCTTCCCTCCATAAGCAACAACTGTCTGATAAGTGTCGTATATTATTTTACTTTTGTGTTGTGACTAATGAGTTTGCTTGTCAATAGTCCGCTGTTGGTATAATATACTCCGCTGTTGCTATTTCCTATTTGTATCCTGTCATATACGTATTGTCTTGTTCATGGACCGTTTATTATCTATCATGTTACCCAGGTATCTAAACTTCTAGACTGCATCAAATTCTCTGTGCATAAATTTTATAGATCTTTTCTCCTTTCTGGTCAAAAATTCAGCATCTTCGGTCTGAGGACAATAGAAGAAAAACTGACTTCGGACAAATATAAGCCGATGGTTCTATTCATAAATCTCGCTCCACCATTAAGTCGCCCTTTATACGCCCTTTTTCATTTAATTGCCTGGGAAATTTATAATGACCATGTTACATAGTGATGTTAGACCTTCGATAATCATTCTATACATAATTATTCTGTTCGGCTAATTTTTTGCTGTTTTTCACAGTGCCCAGGCATGTTTGTTTTTAATATATATAACAGAAGAAATTAATATTTGGAACCGAGTAGGTCTTTTGTTTTTAAGGACTCTTTACGTTTAGTTCATGTGTGGGTTAGGATTACAATTATACAGTAATATACAGTTTACAGAACAGTATGACGCTGTAAGGCTGTAACCTACATACATATACTAGTGCTTATGTCAAGTAATTAAATGTAACGACAGCAGTGTCTCCAACTGCAATAGTTTACAACTTAAATGAATAAAGTTTACATGTATACGAGGAACATTGCGTGAGGTAGGAGTACCAACTGTTCCGCTGAGGTGACACTGAGGGACTTTACACTTTGATGCCATCGTCGTCATAGTCATACACGTAATGTTACTTACGGTCGCAGTTTAACGACATAACTTCTTGTCTAGCGGTACACTTAACAACTGATGTGGGTGTTTGTTCGAAACAACACTGCTCTAATTAATTTTGTTTGGATAAACTTTAACGGCACCACGACATCGGCGAGGCGCTCCTGTCGTTATGTAGAGAAGAGATTTCATTATTACCTCCGAATGCAGAAAGAAACCGAACATGTATACAAGTGTATAGTACTAGTGGTTTTTCATTCCCGAACCACATAGCCGAAAAGAACCACTCCGTTAACTGAACTAATGAACTACAGTTGGTCGCACCGCAGAACAGTAATTCGTGTTAGCCACGATCCTATTAGCCACACATAAAACTAAGCGACAGTAGTTCAGTCGTTCGCTTTTAGTAGATCGCTCGTTTGCAGTAAGCAGTTCGCTTTCAGTAGGTCGTTCCTTTGCAGTAAGTAGTTCGCTTTCAGTAGGTCGCTCGTTTGCAGTAGGTTGTTCTCTTTCAGTAGGTCGTTTCGTTTGCATGCAGTAGGTCGTTCGCGTCCTGTAGGTCGCTCGTTTGCAGTAGGTTGTTCTCTTTCAATAGGTCGTTTCGTTTGCATGCAGTAGGTCGTTCGCTTCCTGTAGGTCGTTCCTTTGCAGTAGGTTGTTCTCTTTCAGTAGGTCGCTCGTTTGCAGTAGGTTGTTCTCTTTCAGTAGGTCGCTCGTTTGCAGTAGGTTGTTCTCTTTCAGTAGGTCGCTCGTTTGCAGTAGGTTGTTCTCTTTCAATAGGTCGTTTGCATGCAGTAGGTCGTTCGCTTCCTGTAGGTCGCTCGTTTGCAGTAAGTAGTTCGCTTTCAGTAGGTCGCCCCTACTACTACAACACCGTTGAGGCATTCCATTTGTTATGTAGAGAAGACATTTCATTATTATCAAAGAAACCAAGCGTATACGCATACACGCTAATTAGTCCACTTGCCCCTTAACAGTTGTTTCACACTAAACACGTTTACTAAGTGTCACATTGTTTTTCGTGTTGGTCATCATTATCAACACAGAATGCAAACCTAACAAACAAAACCATAAGCTGGTGACATTAAATCATACTTTTACAATCAAATGTTAATACCAACACGTAAGAAGGTTTCAGCGAATAATCAGGGTTAGTTTTGTGATAACAATGTAACCACTGTATCCAGGTAAAACTAAAAATAACGAACCTGTTTCATCATATGTGACCAGTGACTAACTAATAATCCTCAGTGCTACGAAAATAATCACTGAGTAGAACGCAGCTTACGGCCAGTATTAAGTGACAGCAACGTGGGATTGAAGCGACATCTAGTGGAAGCTATGTACAGTTACAACACAGCCCCCGTAACCGACAATTGAGTTTACTAAAATAATAATATTGTTTTGATTAACTTTTTTTTTTAATTGTGTCACTTGCTGATATTGTTAGAACGCATGATACATGGCGATGAAATAAAACTTAAAAATAAGACTAAAATATTTACCGAAATAATACTTACTAAAGTGCTTACAGCACTAAAATACTTAATCAAAAACATAGTAAAATACTTAAGGATTATCATCTTCATCATTATCATCATCATCATCATCATCTTCATCTACAAGCGTTAAACCAAAAATGGTTTGTTCTGAGTCCAAGAAGGCAGACTACAGCTGGTCACTTCAACGCGTCTTCGGACGGCCCATACCTCTCCGTCCTTTCGGCTTATAATTCCATAGTTGTTTGAATTTGCGGGAGTCATCCGCATATTAAGCACCTTGACATAATTCTCACAATCCAAGTCGGTTATCCTGTTATGATTGTTCAGCAAAAACTTGATATATATAAGAAAATGATATGGAAGATTGTCTGCAGTGTGCGAACAAGATGTCTTGTACCGTAACAGAATATTCAGTACGCAGCAATAAACAACAAAGCTCATATAAACACAGTTTCAGCTTCAAAAATTTGATTAATAAAAATAGTAATTGCCATGTGATCGGTAGCTAAGGCTTCCGTCAACTGTAATGAAATATAATTGACTCATCTGCAGGATATTTGACCATGGTCTACTGTGACGATTTAAAATGCCTAAATCCCACAATAAATAAAAAAAAAAATAAAATAAAAATTATAATACTAAAATAATTTAATAAGGTACTGATGAACCCTTTCTCCATGCCCCAAACCGGTAGTAACATGCCGATTTGCGAATGTATCAGTTAATAAAATTAGATTTTGAAACCCAATAAATCCCTAACGACCTCGTGTTCCATTAAATTGTAAACAAATTAAAGGAAAATAATTAATAATAATTGAGAACTACTTTTCGCGCTGAGAAACTACCAGCGCGCGGACAGCCCCATTACCCCTATAGTTAGTTAGTTCAGTTGACTCAGAGACTCCGCTGCTGATACAGCGTACAGAAAGTTATGTTGACAATATAAAACATGTAGACTAGGTAAAGCTTGTGTAATCGCAGAATGATGTGCATGTTGTAAATGACTTGAGTGTGCGACGATGACATCTCTATAATTAAATAACATCACCTAAATGTGATGTTAAACTTTTAAAATGTAACTGTTAACCATAAGCAGTATGTGCGGTACGACAATGAGAACACCAGTGAAGGTTTACCACCAAAAAACAGACCACAAGAATCTACAGAAGAGACAGTCTACTCATCTTTAATAATGACACCATACTTCACCAACACACGATAGACAGAAGATCTCCCAGACACCCTGCACAACAGACAGAAGCGCCATTCGCCGAGGATATGTTACACACAGGTGACACGGAAGTTCTACTTTCGTGGTTCAGAACTTAACTTAAACTAATATATATAAAAGACACTTAAATAACAAAATAAGAGTAGAATAAAACACAAAAGACTGACCTAATTACTATAAAATTGTAATTTCATAATATGTATTAAGATGTGTTAAATTTAATGAATTTAATGAGTAGAACACTCTAAAGTTAAATAACCTCATTCTTCAGATGGCACAAGATAAAGATTATTATTTGTAATATCATATACAGGAGCAAACAACTCGGATCCGAGGGTAGTACAAGTTATGTTCACCCATGACTTACACTAATTTCAATTGTACGAAATGTGCAAATATTTTTGTCTTTAGAATACACATTACTAATTTTTTTTAATGATGTTAAAACAGTATGTAATAAAGAGATGTCATGGTCCAAAAAGGTGAGTGAATAAATCTACAAACCCCTGTCTAAATTCCTGAATTCATGGGATCCTATTTAGCGTTTCTTTATATTTCAGTTAATTATGAGTTTGTGAATATCATGGCAGCCTGTTTAATTGACCTGAGCCAATTAACCAGGTTCCCGATATTATAATGTTGAGACGTTATACTACTATAGGTAGACCACGCACATAAGAACCTTCGGTCAGAAAGCTTCGCGCATCTTCCCCTCCGTCCGTTCAAACACTCAGTCCCCCACCACCTGACTGACAGTTGTAGACTCACTCACTCACTTGCTCGCTATATCGCGTATTCAGTCACACACTGCTGTGGAGAGGTACCCCTCCACTGTACAGTGTTATGAGCCAAGTACGATGCTCAGAACACTTGACTCCTCTGCGGGATATTTGACCTTGGTCTACTACTGCCGCTATGAGCATACGTTTCAGCCTCACCGCTGGAGGCCATCCTCAGTGGAGTGGCAAAAGATACAGCACAGTACTTCCGGCTTATAATTCCATAGTTTTTTGGGGATGCGGAAGTCATCAATTTTGTTAATATTTTCCAATAACTTTAACCAATACTGGCCAATTCTATAGAGTACGGTAGAAACATATAGTTCCTGCCGTATATCTACATTTCTTTTGCAACGTTGAAGAGTATACCCTGCCGCATGTCTGAGAAATCTCATTTATGCCGTTTGAATACGTCCGGCCTGAAATGTCTTTAATGTCCAATACTCATAGAAAAGTGTGGTGAGGACCATTAATCTGTATGTGTTTTCTTAGTTATTGATTTTAAAGTTGTCCTGATGGACTCACACGTATGGTTGAACGTACGAAGGTGATTGGAAAAGTTCACGGCCTACCATAGAAACGAATATGTGGCGTTTCTGTTTTATTACCGCATCATGGCGCCACGTTCGCCCCACGAACAGTAGTGAAGCTTCAACTCATTACCCCGTCACTTACCCCGTTGAGGAAGTCCGATTCTTCTAGGTTCTCAAAATAACCGTTTACTGCCGCTTTCAGCTCGTCATCTGAGGAAAATCGCTTCCCCCCCTCGAAATTTTTTTGAGGTTTAGGAATAGTTGAGAGTCAGATGGCACTAAATCAGGCGAATAAGGCGGATGGTGCAATAGATCGTACTTCAACTCGGTGATTTTTGCCATGGACACAACGGATACGAGAGGGCGTGCACGATCTTGATGGAAAATGATCTTCTTCCTATTTGCTAAAACTGGTCTTTTTTTCTCAAATTTTTATATTCAGTTGGCTCAAAAGGTTAGCATAATACTCTCTATTTATCGTTTGACCCGTTTCAAGGCAATATAGTAACAATATCCCCTTAGAATCCCAGAAAAATGGATCCATACACTTTCCATCCGACAAAATTGATTTTACCGATTTTGGAGGTGGCGAATCACTATGCATCTATTGTTTCGACTGTTGTCTTGTTTCTAGAGTAAAGTACAGGATCCAAGGCCCATCACTTGTTACAAATCTACGAATAAAATCATTCGGATTTTTCTTAAAACGGTCAAAACCTTCCTGAGAAGCTTGTATTCCCATGAGTTTTTGGTCACTTGTTAACAAAAGCGGCACCCATCTTGCAGACAACTTTTTCATACCTACTTCCTCAGTAAGAATGTGATGTACCCTTTCATCTGAGATGCCCACAGGCTTAACAATTTCAGACATCTTCAAACGGCGATCTTCCAAAACAATATCATGCACTTTATTGATGATTTCTGGTGTAGTGGCACTTTTCGGATGCCCAGTACGCGGGTCACCTTTCAAACTTTCAAAATTTAAACCTTGTTTAAATTCAGTAGCCCACTTTTTCACTGTAGTAAATAAAGGTCCAGCATCACTCAACACATTCTTCATCTCATTGAATATTTCTGTTGGCGTTAAACCTTTCTTAAGGAAAAATTTGATCTCTGCAGGATGTTCAATTTTCTCCATTTTTAGCATTGCTGTGAGATAACCTTATTTATACAGATGCTTCTCCGCAACAATAACTTCACCCGACTTGACGCTTACCCCATGATGCGGTAAAAAACAGAAACGCCACACATTCGTTTATATAGTAGGCCGCGAACTTTGCAAACGCCCTCGTACATAGTATGATAACCATGTGACTGTTTGTAATATGGGGCAAACTACAGCCTAGATATTTAAAATGGCTGACCTGCGCCAGAACAGTACCGTTATTCAATAATTTTTGATTGCATGTGATCTGCTACATGTAAAGCCATGAAATCTTCAATCCGGAAATCTGTAATCCGAAATCCTGGTAGATTCGATATAAATTTGTAGTTGTTTTATAATAATTTTTGTAAGTTAATATTTGGATTAAATTTGTTTTTCCCCATTTAAATTTAAATGGTTGGGTGGGTGTGAGCGAGCCTACAAAGGTGCGCTCCCATAGTGTGCGTGTATGATAACTGAACATTGAAAGCGACCAGAGTTAATAATTTATACCAATCTGGACACAAAAGAGACATTATGATGTACAGTACGGGGGGCTGGCTTACTAACGAAGAATAAAACGATGGAGGCAGCAAACGTTGGTGGGCTTTTGTGTTCCGATTTAATTTGTTTGGAACGTGACGTGAATTTTACAATGGGAACAACCGCGTGAACTTTACGTTTCAAACTTCTAAAGTTAATTCAAAATTAAGTGGCGCGCTTGCTTGATTTTATATCACTAAGCGGTTAATTACAATAGTAAATCTCTCCGATTGCGCTCGAGACGTTTCTACCAACTGTTACGACAATACAGAGTCGTCTACTTATATAAATTGTATCAGCCTTTATAACCGTTCTTCTTCTTCTTCTTCTTCTTCTTCTTCTTCTTCTTCTTCTTCTTCTTCTTCTTCTTCTTCTTCTTCTTCTTCTTCTTCTTCTTCTTCTTCTTCTTCTTCTTCTTCTTCACGACTTAGACTGGTTAATCTGCCCCACCTCCAAACTGGTCGGACCATCTCTTCTTGGGGTTTCTCCAAGAACGGTACTTAACACCGTATCCTTTGTAAAGGTATTAAATAAAAAATACGAGGCTTGATCACTACGATCATGCAATTTTGGTCTATATGAGAAAGTGCGTGTTTCTGTTGTTGTACACTTTCAATCTATTATTCCTTTTTAAGTAACTCGTTTAGTTTCCTGCCCCCAGGTCTCCCATGTAAAATCATCACATAAATACACTCTAAATAGGTTTATTTTCACATTTCACAGAAATTATTCTGTATCTTCAGATGTTTGTTTGAAGATACAGAATAATTTCTATGAAATGTGCATCAGGTGAAAATAAACCTACTTGCAGTGTTTTTATTTGAAGATACTTCATTTAAACTATTAAATTCAAAATCATATCTGTAGGTTATAATGCCAACTTTTTCCCAGTCAAATAAATAAATAAACCTCCGCTCCACAGTCCGTTAAGGACCAAGGCGTACCGCGCAGCTTTTTGTGTTAGTGTGACGGTGTATGGCTAGTACTACGCGCCACCAGCCGCTAGTTGCGGTATTCACGGCCAGGAGGCGGCGCTGTTATCTCAGCGCCTACTCAGTTTGCCTCACGACGCTGAGTGCACGCCGTTTGGAGCCTCCGCCGGGAATTGAACCCGGGACCACGAGCGCATCAATCGCCCGCGTTAGCCACTAGACCACCTGGAGGCTCTTTTCCCAGTCAAAACAATTCTGAAATGCATTTCCCGGTGTACGTTTGCTGAGCGACTGTAGTTTTTTATCCCCAACATGCTGAAATATCATAAAATTTTCTTTTTTTTTAATAAGTATATGTATTTAAAAAAATTATTAATTTGTTTTAAGGTACTATTTATTCTTAACAGTGGTTAATGGGGTATAGTAGTAGATAAAAGTTTTATCTAACCAGTGTAATTTGTAATATGATATTTAAAATACCTTGTAATTGTTTTTGTTTCTCTTGTGGCAAGTAATTCCATCACACTGAAGAACGCTAACCTCATAACAGATTTTAATTTGTTGTTAAAATTCCTTCCCGGGCTGTTTGGCCGTGGTCCAACTTTGTCTGTAAAAGCAGACGTTTCGGCAGTGCCATCGACTGCCATCATCTGCCATCATCAGTAAAAATTGAGTGCGCTAACGTAACCACGTTACTGTGGTTTAGCCTTAACAACCTCACCTCAGAGCCTAAACCTCTGAAGATAGAGAATAATTTCTGTGAAACGTGCGTCAGGTGAAAATAAACCTACTTTCAGTGTATTTATTTGAAGATATTACATGGGAGACCTGCAGGAAACTGAATGAGTTAGTTACAAAGGAATATGTGTGTGTGTGTGTGTGTGTGTGTGTGTGTGTGTGTGTGTGTGTGTGTGTGTGTGTGTGTGTGTGTGTGTTCAAAGAATGCACAGTACCTTCGACTAATAGTGCAAATAAAAGATATGTAATCCATAATTATATATACAAAGGAATGTTTACGCATATTGCACTTAAAGATAAAGAGGCAAAAGTTTGTCACTTGGTCGTTGTATAATACGATGTCAACCCACTATAAGCAGGAGAAGACGATGTGAAACGAGTAGAAGAAGTAATGGGAATAAAAGAAATAGGAAAAATATGAGACGTACATGAACTGGTATCTGTACTCAACATTGAAGGAATCATTCATCTTGGACAGCTGTTATATAGTTAGCAAAATATTAGGAAACGAATTTTGTTGTTAACCTGGTTATCTCAATTACGCAATCCCCATGAAATAAAGCATCCAATCCATTATATGGATGCATGGGAAGAATTTGAAATATATAGTGGACATAATAACCCAGTTACTCATGATGGCATACTTAACGATAAATTAAATTTCAAATCAAACCAAACCCGCTGTATGACACCGCGCTACAATCGATTATGAGATAACACACGGCGTGACACGCGTTTGCTCAGTGTCCAGTGGGCCACACGCAGTGCACTGTGTCGGACGCTTGTATAGGTTTTAGAATTGTACATATGTGTGTTTTATGTGTTTTTGTGAATTTTAATATTTGATGGTCTCCTTGTGAGTGATAACTATCTGATGAAGGGTCATATGACTGGAAACGCGTCATAAATATATAATTTGAAGTCACTGGACGGTTTCAATAAGGTAAATCATTACTATATAAAGTGACTTGGACCGTATAAAATAATGTTTAAAAAACATCAAATGGTTGTGAAAATTGTTATAATAATAATATTAGTGGCAATATTTTTTTTAACGAGAGCAGGTGGAAACATTTGCTATACAAACGTCCGGAAGAGTGTACACTTCCTGGGTCCGCCGGTTTGAATATTATACCCGACCCACTAAAAGACCACTTCCCTTTCCTCGTGTAGGACACTAACCTCGAACTGTTTGACACACTACTTTGGGCTGGGCCTATTGCTCTTCATCCCTATGGCTTACATCTGACTTGCTAGCCTTCTTTGTTGTATTATCCAAATCTATCTTCTTCGCCCAAGGAATCTCTTCTGCAAAGCGTGGCACACAGTTCCAGGTGTACTCCCTTTGAAGCATCGCTTCAGCTATGTTAGCCGGAGAGATTTCCTGCCTAATATTATCTTGCAGCAATCTCCTGTGTTGCTGCCATCTGCCGCAGACGAAGAATGTATGGCTGGTATCGGCCGTAGCTCCCGGGCAGTACAGGCACCCTCCAGGTACCTGCTGAAGAAGTGATGGGAATAAACGAAATAAGGACAGATATAAGATGTATACGAACTGGTATAAGTACGTACAACTAAAGGACTTGAAGAAGTAGGAATAAAAGTTACATAAGTAGAAGAACGTGAGAAAATAAAAGAAGAATGACGATAGAAGAAATAAATAAATTAACGTAAATGTTAGTAAAACTGACTACTGAATAACGCAATAACCAAAACCAATAATATTTTAATTAGTAATAATTGCACGTGAATATGAATTAACTAGTCCGAATATTGCTACGAAATTAAGTGACGCTCTCGAAAAACTCGGCAGATGCAACGTTCTACACGTTTCTCGGCTATCCGACCAGATGCAGTGTCTGTGCCAAGTAGCCTCTAGACTGTTCGAATACTTGTAACTACGAACATTATGCTGTCACGCGGGCAAAAGAATGGAAAAATTATTCTGCAACATCTGTGTGACTATATAAGCAACAGCCATATAGGGCTTGTAAGTCACGAACACTTGGCAATATTATAGAGTGCGGATCAAGCGATTGTTGAGGATTTGTGGAAAGTGATTATTGTGTTAGAATAGTGCGGAACTCTAATTGTTGACATTATTATTGTGTGTGGTCAAATTTAACTTGAATTATTGTATGACTGTCATACTATCTGTGTATCATATTTTATGTACTGTATACTATCTCCGTTTTTATTCAACATCTACTCGGAAGGTGTGTTTAGAGAAGGTTTAGATGAAAGTGATGTGGAAATCTCTCTGAACGGGGAAAGAATAAATAACATACGTTATGCCGATGGTACCGTCATATTCGCAGATAGCATAGAGGGGCTGCAACAACTAATGAATAGAGTAACAGAAAGCAGCCGTAAATGTGGTCTAGACATCAATGTTAATAAAACGTAGCTAATGATTGTATCTAAGAACAAGTTCACCAACTGCACCCTTAATATAAGCCTAAGGCCAGTTGAACTTGTAAGCTAATTTACGTATCTTGGTACTATAGTCAATGCACAATGGGGCCACTCTCAAGAAATAAAGAGCAGAATTGAAAATGCAAGAACAATGTACACTATAATTTTTTTTTTATTTATTATAATGCAGTTTTACAATCTACTCATTTTACAGAGTAATAAGTAAAAGTGATGTATACGTCGTCACTTGAGGTGGGAACCATCCAGCGATGATTACCACGTTCACCGGGTCAGGTCATCTGGCCACGGTCTCTTCAGCCTTCTTACATCCAGTGATGGATTGAGGAGCTCGTTGATCAGGTTATTGCTGTGTCCTATGTTGCGGTTCCTGTACTTAGTGGCGTGCATCTTGATGACATCAGAAATGTATGGAATGTTGAGGTCTTTGTGAAAAGCATAATTAGAGCCGTTATGCAACGCAAGATTTTTGACTGAACTGTCTGCAAAATCTTTGTGTTGGAAGGTTTAAAGCAGCCCCACAATTCTATACCGTAAGTCCAGATTGGTCTGAGCACAGCTTTATATATGATAACTTTGTTTGCGAGAGATAGCTGAGATTTTATACCTATGAGCCAGTACATTTGCCTAGCTTTTAAGTTGAGTTGTTGTTTCTTAGCCTGAATGTGGGCTTTCCATGTTAATTTGTCGTCCAAATGCAGCCCCAGGTATTTAACTTCTGATTTTAGGTATGGGGGCATCGTTTATGGTGACTTGTGGACAAGAGCTACGTTTCATGGTGAAGGTTATTTGAGTGGATTTTGCAGAATTAACTCGGAATGTACACTATAATGATCAGTTTATTCAAAAGCCACGATTTAACAATAAACACAACGATGAGACTTTTACGCTGCTACGTATTCTTGGTCCTCTTCTACGGTGTACACTCTTGGACTTTGACTGAAGCCACAACTAAAAAGTGGAGTCTTTCGAAATGTGGCTTTACCGTAGAATACTGAGCATTTCATGGACAGCACGTATAGCTAATGTTGAAGTTCTTAGAAAGATGAAGAAAGAAAGGGAAGTTAATAACACAGTAAAGATAAGATAGCTTCAGTATCTGGGACATCTCATGAGAAATGAACAGAGGTTTTACTTATAGCAGTCTATACTACAGTGAAAAGTACTTGGAATGAGAAGAGTTGGGGGACCGAGGATCTCATGGCTGAGAATTTTAACTGACTTATTCCGTGCAGCAGTATAGAAAGTTAAAATAGTCTGTATGGTTGTCAACATCCGAAACGCTTAGGAACTATCAGAAGAAGACTGTATGACAGTTCCTTGTTGCTTACAAATTGTTATTTGTGAATAAAAAAGCGGGTAATTAGTGACTTCACTGGTGTTTGTATTTTGTTTCGAATGTACAACACGACAATCCTTGCTGCAATATTAGCAATATTTATAATGACATCGTAACACTTTTGTCTGATTGTCAGCAACATAAAACCAAAAATACGAGTGCAGTATGTATTCTGTATCTAGTATTAGTTATGATAATGTGTTACAATAGTCACACTTTGAGGGCCGGTTACTTTTTAGGACTGATTTAGCAGATCTGCTATCGGAATAAAAACGTCTATTTTTCTTTACCCTAGATTTAGCTCCCGACGATGTAGTGGAAGAAGCATGATGGGGGGCGGAGTGAAATGTGTGTCAGTAACCGGAGACAAACCGCCCACAACACTTGACAACCCTACCTAAGACGACACTTACTGAACAAGGCTGCCACTTACAGTAAGATGAGATTTATGGACTCATTTACGCAGCGGATGTCTGTCGCTAACGCACATTACCAGTAGTATCACTACATACACCGTCATTATGTACTTGCCGACAATATTAAGATGGGACAATATTTTATACAGGTTTTGTGTACTTTAATGCAAGTAACACACACTGACCACTTGCGGCGGTACAGACCACGAAATGTGACAAACTATTGTCACGCCATTGCAGAAAGTTCTACATGTTTGTCGGTTATCCCAGCAGATCCCAGCTGTAATGTTTGTATGCGTACGTATTGCTGCTGCTTTGAGAAGAAAGACAATTGCGTGACACTTAACATGCGCCAACCATCAGGACTGTTCCAGACTTCACCGGTCACGCACTGCGTTCAAGGCCGCAATCAATTACGCTCTAGTGTTTTCGAGTAGTTTTGACTCGTATTATGCATTATTTTACAACACTTGTGCTATCTATTTAATGCCGCTTAGGCTCTGTTTAAGTGGCGATTTACTCAAGAGAAATTCGAAGTATCGTGGTGAAGTGTTATTGTTTTATAATTGTGTGGGACTGTATTAGTTGACATTACTATTGCGTGTGGACAAATGTTGCTCCGATTATTGTACAAGTTGATTATAAACTGTATTTGTGATTAATTAAAGCTGGCTTGTAGCGGTTTAATTGGTGTCTGTATTTTGTTTCCACTGTACCATTCGACGATCAGTGAGACCATCGTAACGGTATGTAAACGCATTAAGGTATATTATGACAACGATTCCCTGAATTATGATAGTAAAACAGTAAGATAAATAACGGGCAGAAAATCATTACAACCTAAATGAGAGTTCTAGGTCAAAATTACTCTCAAATTACAACACGTCTGTTACTTACAAACGTAAACCAATATTGATAGATAAACGCAAGCTCTCACGGCCCGAATTTTAATTATCACATTTTTTTGGGAGGATGAGTAATGTCTTATAGTCTCATTCCTTGATGAAGGGAAATATCCAGCCGCACCTTCAACGGCTTGGGAACGAGCAACACCTACAGGTGGTTAACGCGGATCTGGAGACCGAGTGATAGCCGGTATAAGCTTTCCCTCCTCTACTTGTCATTTTCAAGTAGAGGTTAGATCTCCCTCTTGCCCTTGGGGTGAGGAATTGCCCCTAATGACGGAAAACCTTCAATTGGTCAACGACGTAGGATAGGAAAGGCAAGGAGAAACCAACACATTAAAGATCCTTACACATATCTTAACAGGGAAAATTGGCCTCTTTAATCTGGTAAGACAACCATTTTATGGGAGAACACCTAGACAGAAAATCGGGGTGGACGTTAAGCCTGAAGGTGACAGCCCCACCATACGTCTTACCCTGCGAAATGCTACTAACATAATGATATTCATTACTAAATTGTCTCAAATAAATAAGAACTAGGCCGATGGATCAAAGGTTGCTGACCTCAGCTGTCAATAAAGGGAAATAGCGACTTATAAGCGGAAGGGACGGAGAGAGAGATGTGGGATGTCTGAGGAAGCGCTGGAGTGACCAGCTCTAGACTCTTTGAGACCGGAACAAACCATCCTTGGTTTAATCCTTGCAGATGATGATGATGATGACAATTTTCCGAGCTGTTGGGCCGTAGTCCACACTGTCTATGTATATTTCCAGAAGTTTCGTCCATCTTTTACAATTAAACCAATATTGTATAGCGTGTAACAATGTGTTTATAATTTTTGTGTATACATTACATTTTAGCGTGTATTATGCATTCATTTTACATTGCCATTTATCTTGATATTAAAAAGATAGATGGTAGATTTTTCTCAGTTGTCCTTCTGTTTTATCCACGACAGATTACATGTTAAACGTAGGCCTATATGCAATATTAAATACGTAAATAAAAAACGGTATGGAGAACCGTATTTGACTTCCATGGTTTAAGATTTGTATTTAACATTTTCAGTTATAAATTTAAAAATTTGACAAGTTTGACAAATTGAAATATAATATTTTCATAGAAACTACTTCGTTGTTGCTGATAACGTAGTACACATATACAAAAATTACACCGCTCCCCTTCACATGCCCTTTTTATTTATAGATATTTCATTTACCTTTCTACAGAGGATTATTATGACCTTCTTTTCAGGATACTTTATTTATCAAAATTAACTAATTTATTCTTGTTAAAACGTAATATTTTGCGTGTAAACTACCCCTTCCTCTTAACCGATCTTCACCAAAATCAATAGGCCTTGAATCATCTACAACGTAGGCACGTATGCAAGAAGTTATTTGATTCTGTTTGAATTTGCGACAGTTATCGTTTGCCATTGAAAACATTCTGCACACAGATACAGACACTTTTCAGAAAATTACTTTTCTTTATGCTTTGAGGGTAGTACAACCAGAATCAGTCCTTATGTAGAACACGATTTTTTCTCGATCACGATACTTCCATTTCCTTAGCGAACATGGAAGTAAAAACAATGTGACACTTATTAAAAGTATTTAGTATGAAACAACTGTTGAGTACGCAAGTGGACAGATTGTAAGTCTACACGTGTACGCTTGATTTCTTTACTGAAAGCGAACGACCTACTGAAAGCAAACGACTTCCTGAAAGCGAACGACTTACTGAAACCGAACGACCTCCTCCATGCAAACGAACGATCTTCTGAAAGCGAACGACCTACTGCAAACGAGCGACCTACTGGAAGCAAACGACTGAACTACGGTCGCTTAGTTCTATATGAGGCTGATAGGCTCATAAAAATGAAAATGCCTTTTCTTCATGTTTTGACGGTAGTATAATCAGAATCCAGGGTTGCATGATGTAATGGTAGCTCCCAATGGAGCCATGAGCCTCTCTCCAGCCAAGACCGTACTGCGTGGTGAAGAGCCGGATCCTACTAGAGGTGACCCCGTTGGCGCAGAACAGTACGGATCTACACCGGAAGGTCGATAAACATTCTTGGTAGAGGGCAGCAGTAGCCACCAGTACCAAGGTAGGGAGTATAGGAAATGATCCTGGACCGGCCTATGTCATGGATTATTGCAGGCGGCAGTCAAAATTTGACCCATCTGGGTGTGGTCTGTGACTGAATGGGTTGGTGGGACACCATAGCTGTAGTGAAAGCAACCTACCTAGAGGAGAAAACCTCGATCACAATCCTGGCCCTCCAGGTTGGAGGTTGGGCTATGGGCTAACAACCCATTCCCGGTAAATCTGATGTTACGAAACCATAAAATAAGCTTCGGAAAGGACAGTGTTATCGGAAACGACTCAGGCAACGGAATATGAACTTGTCTTTCGGAAAGTTATAGTAGACACCTTTGAAAGGAAAATCCTCAGACGCATTATAGGCCCAATTCAAAAAAATGGCACATGGAGACTGAGATACAACAATGAACTGTATCAAATTTATAAAGAAATACCAGTCTCAAAATTTATAAGAATGCAAAGATTGCGTTTGGCTGGACATGTTATGAGAATGGAGGATGGCAGGAACCCTAAAAGGGCTCTGCTGAGTACATGGTAGAGAACGAGACCTAGAGGTAGACCGAGGAAGAGGTGGGAAGATGGCGTTGCAGAGGACACGAGGGACATGGGGATAAGAATCTGGAGGAGGACTGCAATGGATAGAGTACATTGGAGGCGGAGATTGGTGGAGGCCAAAGCCCGACTTGGGCTGTAGCGCCATAGGAGGAGACAATCAGAATCAGCCCTTATCTCGAATTCGATTTTTTTCGTGATCACCATACTTCCGTTTCCTTATGAAACATGGAAGTAAAAAAAGTAAGTAATTTGTCAAGCTACGTGTTGGGAAGTGAACGTGAATCTGGTGTACCTCTAGTATACATCGACAATTGAGTCTGTACACAAAAAATTAAAACAACCACAAAAGAAACTACACTTTGTACGTAATTGAAACAACACTACGTGCAACTCGTAGACATAACATTCTTAAGCATCATAAACAACAGAGACAAAAACTTCATTAAAAATACTGTACTGAGTCAGTTATTTAGTGCGAATTGAGTCGTTTTTATGGATTAGTGAAATAATTATTTTGTTATAATTAATGTGGTACTCTAATACTTGACATTATTATTGTTTGTGGATAAATTTACCTTTAACTACTCATTTCTTGTTGATTCCAAATCGTTATTTGTCACTCATTAAAGCTGGTAATTGTGGTTCTATCGGTGTCTGTATTTGGTTTTCCACTGTACCATACGACAATCGGCTAGACCGTCGTTACAGTATTATTATTATCATTATTCTTCTTATTTTATTTTATTTTTTTGGCCATCTAAGGACCACATGGCAATCTCAATTCTTTACTCTTTGTTCTTTTCTTTTTCCAATATTCTTTCATCTTCTCACTGTGTCTCTCCTTCCTGTCTTCAGTCTACTTTGAACCTGCGTTTTTCCTTCTGCTACCCTGGACTTCCTCCATTTTTAACACTTTTGCACGAAAAACTTCTCTTTCAATTGCCTCTTCTGCGTGTATATTATTATTTTTCTAAATCCTTTTGGACTTCTTTAATCCTACTTGATGTTGAATTCTTCCCTCACAGATATTTGAAGATTTGCTTTGTTAACCTATTGTGGTCCATTCTATATAAATGTCCAAAAAATAATAGTCTTCTTTTTCTCATTGTTTCTGTTATATTTTCTGTACTTTGATATATTTCATCATTACTTCTTAATTAACAACCTGAAGTTTTTCGTGGGCCTAATATTTTCCTAATAGTTCGTCTTTCCAATATTTCTACTTTGTCTAAATTATAATTCAATGCTAGATATTCACTTGCATATAGGCATTCTGGCTTCACTACTGTACTGCATTGCCTTATTTTCGCATTTTTAGATATGCACTTTTATTGTAATTTTCTTTAGATATACCATACGCCCTTTCCAGTTTATGAATCCTTTCTTCTATAGCAGTTTTTTCCAAGCCATTCTCTTGAATTATCTCTCCCAGATACTTAAATTTTCGAACCCTGACTATTCGACCAATATCTGTTACCAGGAATTTTGGAGCGTTTTAATGTTTGTGAGAAATTTGGGCTTTCCTTATTATTATTATTAATAATAATAATGTTGTCACTAATATTATTGTTATAACAATTTTTACAACAATTGGGTGGTTTCCCTCACGGAGATCGGGTAATTGGGAAACCATGTTAACCACACAACTCCTTCCCTAATATTTTGCCAACTATATGACGACTGTTTAAGATGAATGATTCCTGTATTTTCCAAATGAAATATTTGATATTGAATGTTTCCGGCACTGTGTTTACTGCTGCCTTGTATTCACTGTTACCTCATCTTTTTAATTCCTAAACATAAATATTTGTTGATTTTCTAGTATAATACGCTTTTAAAGTTGTGGAAAAGAGCAACTGAAATGTCAACAAGTTGCTGTTTACTCCTTTTATCTAAACGGTGATAACTGTCTGCTTGCTAGAATTGTAATGTCAATGAGTGTTCTCCATCCTACAATAAATTTGTTATTATTATTATTGTGGCAAACTAAGACCATGGCATTCCTAGGAAAAGATTCGATTCGGACAAAAATTGTAATTGAAAGTACAATTTCAGAACAAGTATCACATTTTAATTACCTACGATGTAATATTACATATGAAGAAACAAAGATATTATTAATAAAACAAACAACTTCCAAAGAATATGTGGGACATTACGGAGAACACTCAAAGGAAAGACCACGAAAGAAATACAAATAAATTTCTATAAGGTGAAGGCAGTACCCATGCTATTATATGGGTCCGAATCATGGGCACCAAGAAAGAAAGATTATAGACAGATGGAAACGTCTGAAATGAAATATCTTAGATCTGTGAAAGGTTGTACAAGATTAGATCACATAAAGAACGAATATATGAGACAGTAATTAAAAGTACAACCAGTAATGAAACTAGTGAAAAACTATAAAAAAATGGAAAGAGAATGTTATGCGCATGTCTCCAGAAAGAATTCCAAAAAAAATCCTGTATTATAAGCTAACTGGAAGAAGAAATGTTGGCAGACCGAGACGGAGATGGTGAAGCCGGAACAGGCAACCTGCCTAATCCTAGACAGATAGATGATGATGATGATGATGATTATTATTGTGGCAAGAGGAAGTTGGATGTATTATTATTTATTCCGGTTGTACAATGTTTACACATTTCCCAAAACCAAAGATTACAGAATTGCTTAAATTCTCATCTTTCGCTGTTGCTTGTCCATCCAAAGATCTTCTTCAATTTCTTTTCCCTCAACATAATCTGAATTTCTTCTTTCTCATTTGCTTCTTCCTGGTGGGGTCCATTCCATAACTCTCCTTGACATCTTTCCTGTGCCATTCTTTTGTGTGTCCATACCATTGTAATTTTTTTGTTTGGATAAAATCAAAAATTGAATTTTTCACATTAATTCTGTCCTTACTAAGTTTGTTTCTAATTTTCTTACGTCTGGATACTCTTGCCGAACGTCTCCAAAAGTCCATCTCTGCTGTCATTAATTTTGTTCTTGTGTGTTTATTAGTAGTCCAAACTTCTGAGCCGTAAGTCGTGATACGTTTTACAATGGTTTTAAATATATTGCTTTTAGTTTCTGCTGTAATTTGCTTATCCCACAGGATTCCATGGAATCTAGATGTAGCCATCTTTCCCAAATTAATTCTAAATTGGATCTCATTTCTACATTTATGCACTCGGTTCTAAGAGAAAAGTAAAGACAGCCCTAACTTTCACCCAACGCGCAAGTAGCACATAAGGGACAACTAGAAAAAGCTCCCGATAAGGCCACAATAGGCTCCTTCTGAAGTAATACGGTTTTAGGGTTTATCTGATTGCCTGTGGATTTTTAGTGGATGAAAGTCCCACACACCAGGAGACAGACGGTTTCCACTCACAGTATATAAAACATTTTCCCCTCTTAAAATAAATTATTATTATTATTATTATTATAAATATGTGTGAGACAACTTGCACCCAGCGGGCAGTAGAAGATTTGGAACAATTAGGAGCCCGATAAGGGCTCAATAGGATCCATCCTGAAGTAATACGCTAAGTCGTTCCAGGATGGATGTAAATGCCTGAATTAAAGGTGGGTTTTTTAGTGGGTGAGAGCCCCACTCACCAGAGGAAACGAAACCCCCTCTGACGGTGCATAAAGCATTTTTCCCCCGTATAAAAAAAAACAATTACTATATGCATTATAGTGTTTTAATATTCCAGACACAAATGTATATTGTCAGTTTAAATATTGTGGTGTGTGAGTGTGTGCGCGCGCCCCCCCGCAACTGTTTGTACAAATATACAGTCGTGTGTGTTACTCTTTTTAATTAATTAATGTGTGAAAATTTAATTGAATTTGACGGATGTCGTTTGAAACGTATATTATACAGGAATCATATTAGTACTGTGCAATTTTTGTTGTTGTATATATTCAAAGAACTTACGGTAATTAACTTAAAACATTTTGTGTGTATTCCACTCTATTATTGTGAAACAGTTTTAGATAGGATTTTTGAAAATATAGAACACAATGTATTTAAACTAAAAGCATTCCAGTCCGTCCATTTTAATAATTGAATCCGACGGTGTCATTTATAACACGTGCGAACTTAAGTATAACCGGATTAAAGTGTGTTGCATTGTGGCGTTGAGCGTTCGAGAGTAATGGTAGGGAATTTAGAGTGGCAGTGAACATAGATTGTAGCTCTAACGTTTTTGTTCAGTTAATAACGTCTTAATTATTTTGCAACAATTAAATGTTTATTACAAGCCAATGCCCAAAGAAAAATTATGGAATAGGAGAGGATATCCATAGCATTTAATAAATTAAGTTAAGATCATTTACAAAAGTACATCTGTAGTCCAGGATCTGAATGGTAGTCACTCAGGTGACATTCCAATAAATGAGGAGTTAGGCAGGGATGCTGTGTTGCCCCAAACTTGTTGAATATTGACGACACGTTGACAGCATGGAAAGCCAGAGTGACTTTGTGAATACAGCTTAACAAATCAATGTGTATGGGTTCCCTGCTATATGCAGATGACATGCTTCTTATTCAAGAAAATGAGGATGATTTACAAAGAGCTATGTTTTAATTACAAGAAGTAGCAAGAGGCAATGACAATTTTAGTGTTATATTAATTGATAACTCATTGGGCACTTGCTAAAACATATTAATACAAAAGTTTTTTAAAAATATATAAACACTTGGTACGTTTCACAGATTTTATTTAACTCTGACAGCTGTTTCGACTTCCTAAGCCATTGTCAAAGAGACGAATGAATTAAAATCCTAAACACAGGATGTAAGTAAGGGTAGTGGTGGCCACATGTTTAGGGCGTGTATTGGAACATCTGTGAGGGTGTTAAGATGGAGAGAGGGGGTTCAGGAGCTAAGGGAAGGTCAGGTGTCTATAAAAACTAAATACATTCTGAATGCAAAATATAAAATTAACTAAATTAAATATAATCAAAATGAAAAATATAAAATAACTAAACTAAATATACTCTGAATGCAAAATATAAAATTAACTGAACTAAATAAAATCTCAATGCAAAATATAAAATAAACTCAACTAAATAACAGCTTTTAATAAAAGGGATACACAGAATTTAGTTTGTTCATTTGTTACATTTTTTTTAAATCGAAACAGCTGTCAGAGTTAAATAACACCTGTGAAACGTACCAAGTGTTTATATATATTTAAAAAACAATTTTAGTGGTATAGACCAAACCCATGGCCTTCAAAGGTATCCAGTGAGGGCTAAGACAGTTATAAGCAACAGCACTTTAGAACAAGTGAGCCGTTGTAAATATCTCGGCTGTGCTGTAATATAATCTATGAATCTGAATAAGATATAAAAGAGAAGATAAATAAATTTAGGAATAATTGTGGTACGATTCACAGAAATTTTAGAAATAAAACAAGACACAGTACAAGCATTAAATTTTATAAGACAATTGCAATACCTACGTTGGCATATGCAAGTGAGGCGTGGGTCATGACAAAAACAGAATACGGCAATTCAGACAGCTGAAATGTAACTCAAGTACTTTAAACTATACATTGTAAGATAGAATAAGGAATGAGGATATCAGAGCAGACCTCAAAGTAGAGGACATAAGTGAATTTCATTCAGCTTACAGGAGACAGCGGTGGGATCATTTGCAAAGGATGACAGAGTATCGATTGGAGAAAGTGGCACTGAACTATAAAGCTATTGATAGAAGGGACGTGGGTCGTCCGAGGATGAGATGGGTGCCGGAACAGGTTTACATAACCTAATCCTTTACAAGAAGAAGAAGAAGAAGGAGAAGATGTTTTGGTTCATTTAAAAACATTGTAATTATTTTGCAACAATTAAATGCGTATTAAAAAGCCGGTTGTGTGCTAAAATCATCGTGATTCGACTTGAAAAGTCAAGCCTCACAAGTAACAGTACAGAAACCTGGATAGATGATCAGACAGCGGGCGGGGGTCGGTGACCTCTACACTTGCCAACGTCGACAGATCTAGACGACTGCAGATAAAATATTATAAAGTCAGTTTAATGTTTATGTTTTCTTACAATATTGTTTGCCTTAAGTTAGTTTTTAAGTTATTTGTTGATTTCATTGTAACAACTTCTTTATCTAAACTTTTCGTTGGTGCTAGCTGTCCTTGAGATATACACTTAAGAATATTTAATGAAAAGAGATATTTAATTCCTGTTGCTTTCTTCATTTAAGGATAGAAACGGAAGGAATGAAAATTTTCCGGTTAGAGTCATTTTCTAGACGAGTTTACTAATCTGTACAATGTATATTCGTTTATTTTACATTTTTTATGAGGCTCTCCATTGAATCTACAGAACCCATTGTAACCAAACTAAAAAATAAAATATTTTTTCTGAAAAAATTAATTTGGGAAGTACTGTAAATTCTTTTTTTCATCCTTTAAAAAATTATATGAAGAAAAATATATATGGAATAGATTGAGAAGCAAATAAAATAAAAGTTATTACCAATGAATAGGAAAAGGGAATAATTAAAAAAAAAAAAAAATTCATACACAGCATACCATGGAGTATGAAGCATGTTTGGTATAAAGTTATATTCTATAAACACCTTCATCATGATCACTTCATGGGTAGGATTTCTCCTGTTCCAGCCTCATGACTTCCGCTATCTTGTGACTGGCCTTGCGTACAGATGTTCTTCCAACCGGCTCATACTCATAAGCCAACTTCGAAAAGCGGGTATTGTCCATTCCTTCTAGATGTTGTTTCCAGTACTTTCTATAATACTGAATGAGTTCATTTACTGACACATTATCAAGTTCTTATCTAACATCTCGTTTCTGATATGATCGAGTGGCGTACATCCCTTTACCGATCACAAATAGCTCATTTCTGCAGTCTGTAATTGGCACCAGTCCTTCTTCTTTATAGTCCAGGTCTCGCATCCATACAGCATTGCCGGTTCTGCCATTGTTTTATAGAATTTGATACACGTCTCTTGTCTATCTATCCTTTTCAGTGTCCTTGTCAGTATTCCATAAACAGTTTGGAACCTTCCTAGTTTATTGCTGAGATCATACGAAAATAGAGATATTGGTACATCTATAAGAAATACTCCAGCCAAGGTAATTGAATGTAGGGATCTGTTCTAAGAGCTGGTCATTGAATGTAGGGATCTGTTCTATGAGCCGGTCATTGAGTGTAGGGATCTGTTCTATGAGCTGGTCATTTAGGATCTGTTCTATGAGCTGGTCATTGAATGTAGGGATCTGTTCTATGAGCTGGTCATTGAATGTAGGGATCTGTTCTATGAGCTGGTCATTTAGGATCTGTTCTATGAGCCGGTCATTTAGCATACTTTTAGATCGAATGGAGTATTTTACACAAAAGACCATAACCTTTGTTTTTGCAGATGAATTTTTAAAATTATAATCCTTACTTGTCTGTTAGAGGCAATATAAACTTTTCCACAGTGCTTTCTCCTTAGCCTGGATTACAGGTATATCATCTGCAAAAGAAGCATATTTAGTGCAATTCAGTTATTTAACTTGATTCCAGAAGGGGTTCCATTTGGCATTGTCTTGTAAAAACAATGGTGGGCATTTTTTCTACTGACAACATTTAAATCAAACCAACACACAAAGCTGTAGACTGTTTTTTCTGTTTCAAAAAAAAAAAAAAAAAAAAAATAGGATTCCACGTAGTTACCCCATTTTCCACTGATGGGTTCAGTTAAATTTAGGCAATCCGCCTGGTCGTGGTCCAAAGGGGGTGTGACGCGAACATATGCTTTTATAGAAGAGAAATGCACCAGCCTCTCCCACCCCAAGTCCACTCTCACCTACACGTCGGTGGACCCTTTTACGATTAGCAATCCACTCCAAGGTTGTGGTAACCAATCCCTTCGGCGGAGTGGATCGGCAAACGAGAGACGGGGGTTCTGTCAGTACAGTCTGGGGGTTCCTGGTCCTGGCTTGGCAGGCTGCTGCATATCGGCAGCAGGATGTGCACCTAGTGTGGAGGCGGAGGAGGGTATAGTGGCCCAACGGCTGCACTCATGGGCTGAGGCAGTTAGCCTACTGTGACCGGGCAGGGAGAGCTCGTCAGCTGAGGTGAAAGCAATTCTCTAGGGGAAGAGCACCCCAAAATAAAAGTTCCTGGTCCTCCAGGTTGGGGGTTGGATCGGATAATTCACATATTCCACCTGTCAAACTCTTTTCTGTGCAGAAACCTACCAGTTTCTCAGCCGATCAGTTCTGCACTTGACCAGGACAACTGGCGGAGTCTGTTTAAGAAGGCCTTGATTCAGAAATGGGTTGTCGCGCTGCTGAAGAAGAAGAAGAATACGCCTGGTCACAATGTTTGGATGATGGGAAGAGGTAAAAGGTATGATGACGTCAAAGAAATGATACAGAGGAAAGAAAACAAAAAGATTTAGTGTTTGATGAAGAAAAACAAGTATCAGAGTTGCAAACAGTTTAATAGCTACATAATCATTACGGAAGACTGTTTGGTAAGTGCAGTTGTCTGTTTGCAATGCTATAGAATACTATCTGCTCTGCTTTCTGTCAAAGTTTATAGGGTGCCTCGTAGCTACTGTACTTCCCGTATGCCATTAACCTGCTGACACCCGTATTTCACGATTAGACAATGTCAACTCAATTGTAAATTATGGTAAGTGTTGCATACTGGTCTACGTTAAGTGAACATTACAGTCAAACCGACACATATGTGAGTTAATGTATGATCCTTACATTATCAAATACATGTTACATACGCCCTTATTGAATTGTGGTTAGGCTTACAGCGTCATATATGAAGGTAATCCATTAACATCAAACAGTTATGGCAAACCACCACCATCATCATCATCTTCATATCACAGCATATGCAAGATGCTGCCTATTGCGCCTTCAAAGATGCCCTCCAACAATTTCTTCCTGCGTCTACCCACACACCCGAGTTTTATAGGTTTATGTTTTCAGAGTTGTTTGGCTAGACTTAAATCTGGCATTATTTATAAATGTTATTTCCACCGTCGTTTATAACCTTCCGATCTGTCACTGAAGTCGAAAACAAATTTGTAATTCTCTTCTAAGGACTTAATTCTTTACATGATCAAGTTTAGAACATTTTTTAACTACTTTTAAGGATATCGTTTGAGAGGCCTGTATTTGACTTTTCGTTTCGTGTTTGTAAGATTTCTGTACAATGCGAATCGTTTGCGTAGTAAGGACATTAGGAAAAAACTACGGGTACTGTCCAAACGATATAATATTCCAGAAAAATGTCGCCTACAATGGTACAACATCTGGACAGCTGGAGAGGGAGGAGGAGGAGGGGAAGAAGCAGAAAAAATGAAAGACAAGGTTTATTCCCATTGGCCTTTTGACTTCCTCGTCGTCGAGTCTGTCTGCCTTTTCTAGCTTTACAAAAAATCTTTCCAGAAGGTTTACTGTTGATCCCTTGATTTTGTTCACGTTTTTCATGTGGTTATTTTAATTTAACAGACAACGTTTCGTTCGTCTTGTCATAACGTAATGCTAATACCTATGTTAATCATAATGCTATAATAGCTATGTTACTATGTCATATATTTTTTGCGCACAGAATAGAATTTATATTTTCAATACGTTTTCTGAGATGCAATCAGATTACTGAACGAGACGGTACAGTAACAGATCGACTGAGTAAAAGCCTTGCAGTTACGAAGGAGAAGAAGGGGAGGGGGAGAATCAAAAGAAGTGGAAGACAATCTTTATTCCCATTTGCCTTTTGACTTTCTCGTCTGCCCCTGCCCTGTCTAGCTTTACAAAGTCTTTCCAAAACGTTTACTTCTGCTAAACTTGTGTTGCTACCACTAATACGCACTCACACTTCCATGAGCACTTTCAAGTCTCTCGGCTCATCTTCAGATGATTGTTTCCATCTGAAGACGAGCCGAGAGGCTTGAAAGCGCTCATGGCTTGAAAGTGTAAGTGAGTAGGCCTATTAGTGGTAGCAACACAAGTTTAGCATAAGTTAGACTTAACCACTAAATTGTATTTATCGTTTAGAAGGTTTACTGTTGATCCCTTGATTTTTTCACGTTCTTCATATGGTTATTTCAATTTAACAGACAACTTTCCGTCCATGTTGTCATAACGCAACACAGGATAATGCTATCATTGTTGTGTTACTGTGTTTGTTGCTCATTGTTACGTCATTACAGAAGGTTGTACATGTTTCTCGGCAGAACCAGCTGTAATGTTGTGTGCGTACGTGCGTCAACGAGGCTATTCCTGTCGGCGCACTGTGTTCAAGCCCGCATTCAATTACGCTCTAGTGTTGTCGAGTAATGTTGACGCATATTATGGATTATTCTGGAACACTTGTGCTATCTATCGACAGCTGCCGCTTAGAGTCGGTTTTACATCGGCAATTACTCAGTTGAGATATTGTTGGGAGATTTATACAGAATATCTCAAGTGGTGTATTATAATGATTATAGTCCGGAATGCTTTATAGTTGACATTATTATTGCGTGTGGACAAATTAACTTGAATTATTGTACGAGTTGAATAATCTTGTAGAATATCTTGTTGATTACAAACTGTTAATTGTGATAATCACTAAAGCTGGTTTTTAGTGACTTCATTGGTGTCTTGTATTTGGTTTTCCACTGTACCATACGACGATCAGTGAGACCGTCGTAAAAGTATGTTCAATAATACTTTGCTGAGATGCGATAAGATTTTTTAATAGATAAACTGAACATAAAAGTACTAATAAAAGCGACACATGCGTTAAACTTTAGTTGTGGACAAATAAAAGCTTCTAAACCCGTTTCTGTTATACGTAGTTTTACATTATTTGTTCTTCAGCAACATACAGACAGACACATACGTAGTAGAGTGAAACATCGCAACAACTAAAGGGTGAAGAGGTGCAGAGGAGCATCCAGTGACACGGCAAAACAAGGGAATTACCACGCCATGCATAAATCACTGTCACTGTAACAGTCCGAGTGGTTGTCACTGTCACTGTCCTGTCCGGCAAAAACCCGCCTTCGTGTTTTCTGTTCTGTCTCTTGATTTGAACATTTACTGCCGCCACTGTTAACAATGCTATTCCATGCAATGTGTTGAAGCAAAAAAAAAAAAATCGGCTTAATGGTAACGTTAGTTTTTGTTAGTCTAATATTTATGTAACCGCGCGCGTGTGTGTGTGTGTGTGTATGCCAAATAACTCCGTTATCCATCTATTGAAAATGAAGAGGGTTTAATAAGACAAACTAACGGGAAAGGGATAAAAGTTCTTCTTCTTCTTCTTCTTCTTCTTCTTCTTCTTCTTCTTCTTCTTCTTCTTCTTCTTCTTCTTCTTCTTCTTCTTCTTCTTCTTCTTCTTCTTCTTCTTCTTCTTCTTCTTCTTCTTCTTCTCCTCCTCCTCCTCCTCCTCCTCCTCCTCCTCCTCCTCCTCCTCCTCCTCCTCCTCCTCCTCCTCCTCCTCCTCCTCCTCCTCCTCCTCCTCCTCCTCCTCCTTCTTTTTTCTACTTCTTCTTCTGTTTCTTCTTGTTATTCTCCTTCAATTCCAAGAATTAGGCCCACTGCTTCCTCGGGCCTATTTCCATAAGCTGTTTTGTTTACTGATCTGCATTCTACTGATGGTGTATTATGTACATTCTTTACACATGGCTACACCAATTCACTGTGTTTACTTTCAATGTTTCGTTCGCCTACTGTCTTCAATTCTTTTTTTAATATCAATGTTCCTTTGTCCTGTCTGAGAGTGTGTTCAGCCCAAGTAATCGCTTAATGAGTCTACCTCTGCTAGCGACTGTATCTCTTTATATCCCTCAACACAGCCCACCACAGGTCACCGATCTTATATTACTATCGGGAATAGTCATCGCTTTGTAGAACTTCAAACGTGTTTTATTCCTAAGTTTTGTGTTTATCGTTTTATAAATTATTACAAATTTTCTTTGCTTTAAAGTTTGGTTATAAAACAAGGCACAATAATTTACTTATTGCTATTAACTAATGTATTTATTTATTAATAAAACATTACGTCAGGGTAGTTCATTTTCATCAGAGAGTGTTTTTCATTTCAAGATACGCCAGGTAGCCTTAAGTATGAGTATTGTACAAGCCATCACATTGCAAGCCCAGACGCGAATCGGATAATCACAAGACCACCGTACTGCCATCAAATTACTATATTCTACCAAATTTTGAAGTTTTTTATAAATTCTCCATTAACTCTTAAATTTCCTTATGGTTGTTGTGTCGTTGAAGATGTCAGAAAGTTGTTTTGTTAACGTTCAATGTCGCTTGCAGCCATAACCATATCACCCAATCTCTGTAGATCTTCCACGTATCCGGCAATCAGTACAGTATCATCTGCAAACGTAAATAGTTAATAGGTCTTAAGTTATTGTCTCTCCTGCTGATGGTTACTTCACCATTTCTTATAAGTACAGATTGAAGGCTATAGGCGGCGAAACCACACAATGCTGTCTAAACTTATTTATATTTCTCCGAAGTCACGTTCCCTCTTTTAGACAGATGTTATCATGCCTTTCGTAAGTTTTATTGTTAACTAGTAGGATGAGACTATTATGGCAAACACTATTGAAAGCCTTATTGTATTCTAGGAAAAATGCGTATAATATCTGCTTTACGTCTAATCATCATTATAGTAGTACGTTTAAACAGGAAAAGCTACTAATAGGTTTAGTTCTCTAGATCCTGTGTGGTTTCCAAACAACTGTAATCAAGAGATCTTCTTCTTCTTCTTCTTCTTCTTCTTCTTCTTCTTCTTCTTCTTCTTCTTCTTCTTCTTCTTCTTCTTCTTCTCGTCAAGGATTAGGTTATATAAACCTGTTACGGCACCCATCAGACGACCCACGTCTCTTCTACCAATGGCTTTATAGTTCAGTGCCGCATTCGGCAATCGATCTTCTGTCATCCTTTGCAGATGATCCCACTTTTATCTTCTGTATATTGAAATAATTTCATTTATGTCCTTTACTTCGAGTTCTGCTCTGATATCTTCATTCCTTATTCTGTCTTGCAATGTATAATTTAAAGTATTTCGAAGAAACTACACTTCAGCACTCTGAGTCTTGCTGCATTCCTTTTTAACATGATAATGTTTTTAGGCTGGGGGTCATTCCACAAAATGCGTGATGCAAAATGTGTGACGTCATCGAAAAATGTAACGCTCCAGGTGATGTTAACACTATATTTTTTCCACACTTTCGATTCCCCACAGTCTAGAAATCTTCGATCTCTGTCGTCTTAACAGAACCGACGTTCGGGTCTCTGTATATCTTGTTGGAAGTTAATGCTTCAGGCACTAGCACAGGATCTACAACAATGTGTCCGGTCTGTAGTCGTGAATCGGTCAGAAATCCGTACGAACATCGCTAAACAGGAGAGTCTGCAGTTTATGCACATTATACGTTTCAAAAGCCTAAAAACTTTATCATGCTTCGACGTTTCGGTTTCGTCTAAATTCTTTTTGTCATGACCCATGCCTCACTTGCATAAATCAACGTGGGTATTGCAATATTGTCTTAGAAAATTTAATCCTTGTGCTATGTCTTGTTTTATGTCTAAGATTTCTATGAATCGTATCACAAATATTTCTAAATTTATTTATCTTCTCTCTTATATCATATACAGATTCATAGCTTACTTCACAGCCGAGATATTTAAAACGGCCCACTTGTTCTAAAGTGCTGTTGTTTATAACTATCTTAGTATTCACTGGATATTTACCTTTAAAGGCCATGGTTTTGGTCTATACAGCTTAATCGAAAGATTTAACACCAAAATGATATGCATTTCAATTTGTCCTTTTTCTACAAATAGTATCCTTACGAAACCACCCACACGCGCGTGGGAGAACACAAGCGCCCAGAGAGGCAGTGACCGTTACAGAAAAGCACGGGCAGTATAAATCACTGTCAGCCGGTGACACAAGTCACTGGGACAGCAGCAACAAGCAGTCCGTTTCACGGGGTTCGGCAAAAACTAGCTTTTGTGCTGTCCTAGTTGAAACATTTACTGCTATTAAACAGAACAGCGTTTTACGTTGTCTGCAAATAAAATAATTTACAGACTCCACACATACTCAACATTTCCAGCAAACAAGATTTTAGCGACAACAACAATATCCAGTAAATTATGTATTGGAAATCGTGAGAGAAAAGGTTACTGAAAAAAGTATCTTTGAATTTTTCCGAATCTTTTATTCTTTTTTTATTTTTTAATGCGTAAACAAATGTTGAGGATAGATAAGATCTCATTTTGTTTGTTAACAAACACATGACAGGCATTGTATTCGCAACATACCAAGACATTATTTATTTTGTGTACAGGCTTTCCCCCCCATGTCTCCACGCGCACGCGCGCGCGCACACACACACATACACACACACACACACACACACACATGTGCAGAGCACAGCGCGAGAAAGGCTCAACATACATAAACTCTAACCGATTCACATTAATCTTATCAGACAGAATGGATTTCATAAATTCTCAGCCCCTTCCACGAGAGGGCGTTGCTGCTCGTTCGGCTTTGTTTCGTATCCCCACATAATCTCATTCCCTGACGCATCATAAATTGTTGTATTCATAAAGAATGTGCGTTGAAGAAACGAACTAAATTTGGCCCCCGCACACTTGATTGGTGGGTTTCTCTTCAAAAATATAAATTCATGAATACCACACC